>CM034621.1:34914565-35309565 GCA_020080225.1 Gynochthodes officinalis | reverse complement strand
ATATTGTTATGAATAAGAATAATTTATAAATTTTATTCAAAATTCAGCTTTGTTTTTGGGACAAACAAATTGTTGAAAGTTGGTTTTTTTTCCCTAATGAATATAATATTAAAAAATATAAAAAGTGTGTTTCGAAATATTATTCATACACACCTTTAATTAGTATAACTAAACTACTAATATCCTAATTGATTCAAAGCCAACGGTTGAAAAGTGATGAAATATTTAAATACTCATCAATTTAACGAACTAAATATGCAAATAAAAAACTTATGATATTGGATTATTAATATTATATAATAATATTTATTTCAAATTTAATTAAAACTATATATATAAGGGTATTAATAGCTTAGAATGTATTATTAATTTTATCAAATGTAATTAACTCTTCATTTTAATGTGATCCGTTCAGCAAATCTATTATTGGATTGCAATTACTTGAGAAATTTTATACATCGTTCAATCAATATTCCGATATTAAACCATCCAACGCAAAGCAAATCATGTTTGAGATTTTTGGTTTTAATTTAATTTCACCACATTCCTACAAAGTTCTAATATGGGTGGATCTTCATTATTTACCATGATTTTTAACCTTTATAAATTAATAATACAGTAGAAAGTGAAAAACAGAAAAAAAAAACGTAAAAGAAAACAGATGTAAATTGGCAAGAGGGATAACAACCATCGCACGTGTGAGTCACGTGACGAGAAAGGGACGGAGGGATACTGAGGGAGAGACGCCGTTGAGTAAATAATCGTGGCCGTTGAACTCCGAGAGTCCCCATACCAACGAAACACAGTTATTCGTGCGCGCGGTGGATTTTTCCTTTTTCCGGTAAATTGCAGCAATCGATTCGTAGTCTTGGCAAGGAACGAGCTTTCTCCATTACAGCAACATCAGGAGGAAGGAGGAGGTTGCGAGATAAGAATTGTCACCGATGACAGAGGATAGTATCCCTAGGGTTTCATCTTCCGAAGCAACCGATTCTTCTGCCGCGAAGCAGAGGTTCCTTGATTTTCTTTCTTCACCATTAGGAATTCCTTAAATTCATTCGCAGTTTGCTTCTATATAGCTTTAAGACGAGTTAAAAAAAATTAATTAATTAGTAATGGATTTCTCATCTGATTCGTTATGAACTCAGTGTCAAAACTTGGTGGGTTGTATTGGGAGTACTGTAAGTGAATTTTCATGTAAGGCATTTACAAATAGAGTGGTCAAGAACATTGACTTGGTTTTGTGTCTGTATGTTTGTGGGAATGATCTTTTCGGGATTGAGGGACTTCTTTTCCTGCTGAATATATATAAGTTGTTGAATTCTTGTTGTTTTGATATTTTTGATCAAAGAACTATTGGAATAGGAATTTATGGAAGAATAAAGGGAAAAATAAATATAAAGTATATCAGGTAAAAATGGATTTGAACCTGTATCAAATGGGGAGACATGTGATTAATGCATCAACTTCATCATTTTATAGTTTTTAAGTTGTTGTTATGGTCGTGATAAATAACCACTTTAAATTCATTTTTTTGGCAGGAAAAAAAGGAAGTGGGATCAGCCTGCAGAGTCAGTAGTTTCTGGGTTTCTCCCATTGTCAAATATGGGATCCCTTTCTGGAACTTCATTGCCTGGTGCAGCTACAATTTCTGGTGTTTATTATTCAAATCCTATTACTGCAACTGTTCCATCATTTTTGCCGGTTTTGCAATCTCTGCCACAGCAACATGCGGTTGCCATTTCCCAAAAGTTAAATCAAGTAAGGCAAAATCAAAGAGTTGAGCTTGTGATGTTCCACCCCCTCCCGCTGCAGCTTACTTTCTTATTGGCACCATGCTATTTGTTAAATTTGCCTTCTAGAATGGTACAAAGTTATTGTCTGGAGTTGCCTAGGTGTTAAGTTCCTTTCAAGTTCCATTTTTTAAAATTTTGTAAGGTAAATTGGATTGATGTTTCATTATTATTTTTTAATTCTTACTGGAGCTAAATTTGAGTATTTATCCATGATAATGGATTGATAATCAGAAAATTAGTTTTCTCGATTTAGGTAATACTGAGATTGTTCAGCAAGTATAAGTTGAAAGGAAAATCTCAACCTTGGGAAAAAAATGGTTAAGATACTTTGTTGCCCAACCATCAGTGTTGTGTCCATTTGCTATTTGAATTGTAATTGCCAATTCAGTACTACTTACCTGTTCCCTCTCTCTTGAAGCTCATATTGTTGTTGAGAGCTGATTTTATCTGTTACACTTTTCTAATGTTCCTGCTGGGGTGTGTTTATTTTTGGGATGCGATTTTCCTGTTGTAACCTAAGATCCAAGACGAGGTGATAGCACGAGAAATAGTCATTAATGATGCTGACTCTAATGTGCGGTATAAGCTCACAAAGCGTCACACGCAGGAAGAGGTACTGTTTCATACTGTTTCATATATATATATATATATACACTACTGGTTTGCTTCTAAAATGTTAAACACTTTTGTTCCTGCAGATTCAGAAGGTTACTGGTGCCATAGTGATTACAAGGTGTTCTCTTTAGTTCTGTTGAGATCTTTATGCTTTCCTGTTTTTTCTTTTTCCATGTATTATATGGGCGCGAGATGGACTCTGCAGGGGAAAGTATAAGCCCCCCAATGCACCCCTTGATGGTGAGAAACCATTGTATCTTCACATATCTGCTGGTGTTCATGTAAGTATGTCATTCAAAATTCCTTTTTGAACTGTTTCTCAATAAATCTTCCAAACTACAATCAATTTGCATCTTCTAGATGGTAGAAATTTATATAAAGTTGGATATTTAATTTTATTCCTTCTTATGTAAGACAATTACAATTCTCCCTTGTCTGTAAACAAAACCTTTATAATATCTTTTTGAAATATGTTAAATAGTTGTCCATAACGCCAAGAAGTTGCATTTGCCGAAACATTATACTCTCTTTAGGATTTGTTTGATGATTGTCTTTATTAAGGCTAATGTACTTATTGCTCTGTGTTCATATTTTTGTTGCTTACTTCAGTTGGAAACCACAGCTGAAAGGATCAAGGCAGTTGACCGTGCAGCTGCAATGGTGGAAGAAATGCTCAAGCTTGGGTCATTGGGCTCTGGAGCAAATGTAAGAGCATCTTCTCATTTGGATATTTATTGAAAGCTGCAGCACCAAGGTTATTTTCATTAACTCAGTTTTTGTTTTGATCAGAATCACACTCTGAATGCCTGTGTATATTTGGGCTTTGAGGCAGATCCTTCCTTGAATATTGCCGCTAGAATACGTGGACCAAATGTGAGTTCCTCATACATTCTTTTCACATATCCTTTGTAGTTTTCCTTCCCTTTGTCATCATCTTCTGTGGAGGTGGTTGAATGTAATTTTCTCTTTGGATTTTATCTGTTTTTTGCTGCATGGTGGAAGAATCTAATGTTTCAAGCTCTCTCTGTCATCTCCAAACAATTGGGAGAGATTCTTTTTGTTGCTGCTGGTTGTTTTTTCTTAACGCAGGACCAGTATGTAAATCACATTATGAATGAAACAGGAGCAACAGTTTTACTAAGAGGACATGGTTCAGGAAATTCTGAAAGCATACCAGCAGAAGGTAGTTATTTATTTTGGCTACTTTATGTATCTCTGGTTCATCAGGTTTATGCTGTACTTAAGATTTCTATGGTATTCACCCTGCTTGCAGAAGGCCAACAACCTCTGCATTTGTTCTTGTCAAGCACTAATGTGAAAAGTCTTGAATGTGCAAAGCTCTTGGCAGAGAACCTTTTGGACACAATCAGTGCAGAGATTTCTGCAACAAGGTAATTAGGCATAATTAAACGTTGCAGTGACAGAAAAGATTAAAAAAAGTGGAATTATTTGATGGACAGCTCCATGGATTGGTTGTATGGTGAAGCAGTTTCAGACCAACCTTTTGTACCTTTTTTTGTTGTGCGACCTAAACTGGGCTTGTAGATTTTCTGCTTCTCTTATTTACCATTCTCCAGGAAACAAAATGCTTGTTTTGTTGTAATGCAACAATCTATCATGTGTACAAGATAAAGAGAACTAATCTTAGTCTTGGCATTTTTGAACTTACTTATTTCTGACATACTTTGAGCATAGAACTCTATTTATTTAGCATGCTACATTTGTTATTGTCTTTTTGGCTGTGTAGTATTCTGAAAATGTATAGCAAATTGTTACTCTTGTGAAACCCAAAGCTTCTGTGTTTCTCATAGTGAATGACTTGTTTGCTGTTCTCTATTTCAAAGGTTTTCCTCATCTAAAGTTTATGGTGCTGTTCCTCCGCCACCACAGTTACTTGCTGAAGTTCAGAGCTCCAAGGATGAGTCAAATGTAAATATGCAACCAGCTGCCGGCTTGACTGCATCAGCTTTGGGATCCATTGCATCAACAATTCCATCAGTGACAGCTCCTGCTGCATCTATTATTACTTCTCAAGTGCCAGTGCCGCACGTGGATTGTTCAAATTCTGGGTCTGGGCAGTCTCAGACAGCCTCAGTATGCTATTCCCATTCTACATTGACTCATGGAACAAGTTATAATGGTTATGCTGGAATATATCCCCAAGCAACGCCTTTGCAACAAGTTGCTTTAGCCCTTAGACATTCAACTTCACCTGTTACTGCTTTTGTAGCTCCTACTGTTACTACTGCAAACACAGCATCAAGTGCTAGCACAAGCTCCTCACCAGAGAAGGATAAGGGGTCTTCACGAAAGAGAAAGTTCCAGGAATCACCAGTAGTAGGGAAATGCCTCGTAAATCCCCACCAGGTATTGCATATCATTCCTCCTAGGCAGTGTTTTCAATTAGTGGTTGCTACTACTGCATGTTGATAGCTTTCAAGCCTAAACTACCCATTCTCTGTGGTCCACATCCCCTCTCCACAGAAAGAAAGTGAACATGGACTGCTTTAATTAGATTTTTTTAAATGTCCAGGACACATTCTGTCTGCTTCGAAAAATATTTGTCCTGTTCAGTTGTCACATGATTACGTTTTAATATTATTATCTGACTCTATTACTTAATGTTCCAGGTATTTTCTCTGACCTTGTATGAAGCTAACAGGCTGATAATGGAACTCTCTGTTGGACATTAATGTGTTACACAGGGGGGTTCTTCTTGAGGTGGCATGCGTTGCTGCATGTGATAAGGAATTGCATACTTGCTCCTTCCCCTTTTATGGGGATCAGTATTTCTTTCACTTAGCTCACTTTTATTTCTATGCTCTCGCGAGTGTCAAATGAGGTTGTGTTTGTGACTTAATTTCATTCAGTTATACTCTCTCCTTCACTTTGAATGTGTTGTAGATGCATCCCAATATGTTTTATTCATTTGAAGCTTAGACCTGGGGTCTTTAGCCCTAGATGCTTTGAACTGATACGCAATCAAATGGTTTTACTGCAGTGCTATTCGATGTGTGCTACTTGGTCCTCTACATTATACCATTCTCAAATAGTTTCTGTGACTGCTTCTGTATGTTTGTGTTTTTAGCCTATATTTCATACAAGTAATGCTTCATAAAGACTTCAAGGCATCAAATGATTTTTACTGTGTTTTTGTTTGTTATTGACCAATTGTCTGCTGTTGTTAACGGTCTGAGTGGAATTTTTTCAGAAATTTTTACAGGTAGCTGAACTTGGAAAGCCCTTAGATTTAAATGCAAAAGATGATAAAAGGTTGACAAAACCGACAACAAACGGATTGCTTCCAAAACAAGAAAAAGTGATGCCGCCACCTCCACCAAAATTCACTTTGTCTGCACCTGGAGGCCGAAGTAATGGACCAAATGTGCACAGTCAGTCCAAATCAGAAAGTGTACCTGGTAATTTCTTGTTCTCTTTCTTCTTGGTTTTCAGTTTTAAGTTCAAATTTCAGGCATGGAGGAGTTATGTAGCACTCCATAGTAGTATAGCTGTAATTTATTTGTGTTTATGCGTTTGGTTGCTTCTTCCTGAAACATATACATATGCTTGTAGATTTTGTCCTATGGATGAAAATTTGGCGTAATTGTACTTCTGTTGAATATTTCTTCATTAGTTTCTGGTTAACCCTTTTTTTAAATTTTAGATACATTAATCAAGTTGATGGAATATGGGGATGGGGATGAGGATGAGGATGAGGATGAGCTCGGCGAGTTGGCGAGTCTACAGAAATTCTCAAGAGAAGCACAAATTCGTCAGTAGCTACGAAACCATTCTGGGCAGTCTAAACTCCATTGCACGATATTTGACTCGATCTGGAGATTTTGGGAATAGGGAGCTCTTGGGTTTATGGTTCGAGAGAGACCAGTTTTTAAATGATATTTTTGTAATATACTGTATTTTGCTTTGCAATTGTAATACGCAGTTAGCGCAGTTAGTGTTAGCTTCATTTCATTCGATTGTTGAACACTTTCTCGGCGAATATAATGTTGGTTCTTGTTCACTACTACTACTAACATTGCCAGTTGTACATCGATGGCGGAGATAGTTCCAGAGTAGCGAATCATCAATAATCGCATTGTAGTAACACTTGCACTTAGGAGTTCACTGGAGAACAAAACATGCTAAAAACGAACATGCTTGATTCCAGTGGGGCCGTCCCCTCGATTGTTAATTTAAGAATAATGGTAGTATTTGTTGGGTTTTTTTTCTTAAATAAATAAAGAAACACCTTTTTGGAGTTCATTTGTGGAGACAAAAGATGCGCAGCACAACTATGCTGAACCAGCAACGCAAATAGGGAAGTCTGGGGTAAGGTCCTCCAAATCTTAGCATTTAAATTGAGAACGGGAAAGTAATACTTTACATCCAAGACATCAAAAAGAAATACTTGGGCAGCTATTGATATCACTCCCATTTAGTTCCTGGACCATCAACCTCGATATTAATTTCTTACTAACTCTAGTTGTCCACAGAAGAACCTGAGATGTTTACTAAAACCTCAGAAATTTGAGTAAACGGAGAAACGCTTAACGAAAAACAAAAAATGATAATTAAAACACCATAGGTTTAATCTAAATGTTTTTTCACTCAACCCCTCTCCATCGAATGGAGGGTGCATCCTCCTTGTGAATTGATGAAACTCTGATAGCGCCGCTGCATGCCTGACCAAAACTATCACAAGACTTTATTACAATCATTTTAATCCCTCAAATTATCCCCAGATTTGTTTACAAGTTGGTTTCAGAACATGAAAGAACCAACCTTTTAGACACTTCTATTGACAACATCATTGGGCTCATCGTTCTCATCCTTGTACTCTCCATCCTGCATCTCTGGCTCTTTATCATCTACATTGACATCTCCAAATTGACTGCCACTTAATTCCTCTTGAGCGTTTCCAAAGTTAGGTGAGGTACTTCCATCGTAGCTAGAGTCGGTAAAGCCACCCTGATTGGTTGACATGCTACCCAAAAAATCATTACCTCCACCAGCACCAAGATCTCCGACATTCCCATCATTGCTATAGACGTTGTTCCCACTAGCAGAATTGCCACCTACTCCACTTCCATAGTTGTAGTTGCTGCCACCAGCATAATTGTTATTGCTTCCATAGTTTCCCCTATCATATCCAGCCCCTCCACCAGCACCTCCATAAGGACCACTTTGAGAGCCACCATAACCAAACCCACCACCACCACCACCACCATAACCAAACCCACCACCACCACCACCATAGCCACCATCATACCTTGGACCGCGAGGCTTCTCAGTTGCATAATTCACCCTTAGCCGTCGACCATGAAGATCCTTAAACACAAGAGCATATTGTTGATTTCATATCTAACTACTTATAAACAAAAATAAAAACTTATCTGGTCCATCAACTGATGATCAAAAACAACATCAGAGTGCAAACCTGACACCATGGATGGTCAAGGTAAACTTGTAAACTTGGGACATTCCCATTACAGAGATTACCTAAACAAGTGTTCAGTCTAAATCTTTGATTAAAATTCTGAACAGTAATCAACAATCAGCCACTTGGCAATCTCCTAAGTAGCTTCAATCACTAGAATGGAAATCACCAAAATAATGTCTCTTCCTACTCAAGGAATTTGAGGCGAACATTCTTCATGTTAATTTGGATGGAGTGCACCAAAATCACATCGAAATGCTAAATATAGGAATCAGAATAACTCATGATAAATGTATTTTCATAGCTGTTGCTTGGCTAGCCTTGCATACTTCTCATATCTCTCATTCAGGTCTCTCACTCTCTCATGCCGACCAAACACAAACCCCCCACCCCAGAAAATTAAAAAAAAAAAAAAAGAGTAGCAAAGTCAAAAGAAGAAAAATTAGTACCTGGCCATCTAATGCCTGCATTGCTCTAGCAGCCTCCTCATTGGAAGCAAAAGTAACAAACCCAAAGCCTCTTGATCTTCCATTATCACGATCAATGATAATTCTAGCTGTAAGAAAGGAGGGAAAAAACACTATTTGTAAAGGTATTTTGATGTAAAGTCCTAAATTTCCTTATCACAACAAGAAAAATCACTTCCAACAATCTTATTGGTTCACTCACAATGGCCATATAGCAACCACGATTCACATTTTATAGAGGTAAAAAAACATGTAAAACTTAAAATGAGTATGTACAGGCAACGAAAAATGTTTTCAAATTGCAAGCAAACAGCTGAATGAAGGAATACCTTCAACAACTTCACCATGCTGTGAAAAAGCTTGTGATAAACTCATCTCGTCCGTGCCATAAGAGAGACCTACAGCAAAATGACATAATTAGGCTATGTCACATGCTAAAAAAAAGCAGCAATAAGAATTCAAGAACGGAATGATTATTTGCACCTCCAACAAAGAGCTTTGTAGACATGCTTCTAACAGCCTGGTAGAGCACTAAGTTGGAAGCACATGACTCCACATTAACATGCTTGCTAATCGTCTGTTTAAGGACATTGCCGATTCTATTGACAAAAGCCATGTCTGAACCTAGTAGATAATATGCAAAAGTTAAGAGCAAATTTGTCAAGTAAATGATCAAAACCCTGCTAAATTTATTTTTATTTTTGAAATATAACACTATCATGTCCCAAACTAATACCGGAAGTTAAAAGAAAAAAGAAAAAATTATGAAAAACAAAAAAAATTCAATAATTTAAGCCAAACAGAAAAGTAGCAATCAGAGAAAACCCACAAGATCACAAATTACAAAAAAAGAACCCATTTTTATGAACCAAAAAATGAACTTTATTCACTAAAACCAATAAAAATAGCAATCCTCGTAGTGAACTATAGTAACCTCACATGCCCAAAAATGCTTCGTAAAGAAAAAGCCCTATCGTTCATACACAATATATTCACACAGATATCAAAGTAGCCCATGAGAACAGAATCGCAAGAAAAAGCTCAATAAAATCTCGAGATATATCATCGTAATAATGAAAATCATAATAGCAAAGCAAATAAAACCCTAAATTAAGACAATATAACCAATAAATCAAGCATCTTGCCTACAAAATGGAGCCGAAATTTCTTATCTTTTCCAAGAAACTATTTAGGGTTTTAGCGAGATCGTGCAAAAGCAGACCTTTTTAAGCGAGACAGCTTGAAAGACAGCTGCTCTAACCTATTAACCTGCTTCTCTATTTGCGAGGGTTTTAGGAGTAACCAAAAGCCCGACCCACAGGAAAGGGAATGCCTATAAAATCTACACACAGTACACTGTTTCTGTGTGAGAGATAATTTTGGGTACGGTTTCACCGTTAGATTTGGATCCGACGGCAAGTAAATAAATTTGCTATTATTTGTGCGGGAAGAATAATAATGCTGGTAATTCAGAGAGATATTTAAACGGGTAAAAAAGCTCTGATAATTCATAATTGGACAAAGTATTTTGGAAGTTTTTTTTTTTTTTTCCTTTTGAGAGAGATAATACATTCTTTTATTTATTATTTTATTTTGAATACATAAATTTAAAGTAATAATACACTCAATGAAAAATTTAATTTTTTTCGTAAACTCAGTATATGCCAAGTTGCCAACCACTACTTGACAGAAACCACTCGTTAATAATGGTTATAATTATTTTATTATTATATGTTTATTTTAAGTGAAAAAGATTAATATAAAGTCCTACTATTATTAAGTAAAAAATTAGCTTATAAAAGTCTATTCGCATGTTCTCATTTCTTCTGTTTTTTGGTCAATAAATAATTTTTAAATAACTCAAAAAGAAAAAATAGAAGAAAAAGTTCTATTTTTTATTTTTATTGATTTATTGATGAATATTTTTTTTCACATGACATGTCCCTACATTTACCGTCTCTCACATGGGCCTATATTTCTCCCCAAACTCCTTCACATAGTTCTCCCCAAACTCCTTCACATAGGCCTATATTTATTGATGAATATCTGCATAAGTGAAAAATGGTATTCTTCATCCACTCTGACCCCTGTGGCAGCTCAGTCATACCTCAGTAGGTTAAAAAACTAGCAGAGGCAAACATTTGTTCTGCACATCCACTAAACCTTTTGAAATTCCAGGTCGGTCATCTGTGTCACAATGTGGTGTGAATCACTGAAAACATCTCTATCTAATTAAAACAACAATCCAAACCATAGCTATATTTCATACTAATAAACTTGGTTACAATTCAGATCTTCTATTTTAACAGTCCAACCAAAAATAAATCTTACAAAATTGAAATTCTCAATAGATGATGGTGGGATAGACAATGTATGAACATGTTAAAACCCATTAATCAATACATTCATTTCCTATGGTAGCCATGTAAAGACCTTGGAGATCCTTCAAAGAGATCCAAGATATAATATTCTAAGTCATCAGCATTGTATTTGATGTGCTTTTCACTAATGTCATTGATGTGTCTTCCGACAAATGTCCGATAGGCCTGTATTACCTTGAGAGATGTTGAAATTCGTAGATCTTCTCGAAGCTGCTTATCAGGGATTGACCATCCAGTTTGGCTCTTGTATACCTCCTCAAAAGCTAGATAAAAGCTCTGCAATCTTTCTTTGAGAAGAGTTCTTGAAATGGAGTTTGAGCCAGGGTTTTGTATGCCTTCATCCCTAAGTAAGGAAAGGATAGAGCTCCATGTAGCTCTCTCATAGTTCATGGCATGTTGCTGGAATTTCCAGTTATGTTTGCGAATCCATTCGTCACCTAATATTGTCCTTACCTTGTCAGAGTT
This sequence comes from Gynochthodes officinalis, assembly GCA_020080225.1. Classification (NCBI taxonomy): domain Eukaryota; kingdom Viridiplantae; phylum Streptophyta; class Magnoliopsida; order Gentianales; family Rubiaceae; genus Gynochthodes; species Gynochthodes officinalis. Next base: position 35,298,404 of record CM034621.1, on the reverse strand, counting down.
CTTAGTTTTTTCAGCCATGTAATGAATATTGTTCATGAGGAAAAGGTGCCGCAATGAATCATCCTTGTATAATTTGGACTTATCTTCCAGGTTGCACTCCAAAAGTGAAAGGAGAGATCGGAAATGTAAAGACACTGCAGAAGAATAAGAGCTTTCGCTGCTCTTATTATCTTCATCGCTCACTGGACTCATGTCTGGTGAACAGAAAACTTGGCCTACCTTCTCTTGGTCCTTGAGAAGCACATCAAGGGTCTTGCAATAGTCTGCAAGAAGTTTGATGTAATTCATAACATATCTAGTGAGATGGTGGAGTCCACCACCAGGAAAAGGATTGGCTGATATGTTTGTTGCAACAGCATTCTCGAATTCAAGAAAGGTTGACTTTGCACAGTCACCCAATCTCCTTAAAACATCCTGGCACTCCATTCTAACCCTTGATTCATTGTCACCCAGATACAAAGCATCAATATCAGTCATAAGGTCTGCAAGAACCTCATACATATCAAGAATCCGAAACAACTTTTCAGGTTGATGGGGACCAATAGCTATTGCTTCACCAAAATTCAGCAGTTGCAGTATTGAAGCTTTTGATGACTCAGTAAAACACGCTAAACTAACTGATTCAAGCTCCCCAAAAATCTGATCACTCAGCCATTTTTCACTGGCAAGGTAAACACGAACAAAAATTTTCATCGCCCGAACCCATCTCCTAATTTTGGAGTTCAATGTATTCCACTCCATCTTCAGTACATCTTCAATGCTCGATTTCTCCACTTCGAGGATGAAGAGGCAGTCATCAAGGGCATCTTTGCGGACACTAACATATGCCTGAGAACATTCACGTCCATAATTTGAGTCAAACATTAAACTGGCAATAGATTTGAGATCAGGTATCACATCAGGATGCACCAGTTCGATAATATATTCTTCTGATGCTCTGCTGATACTGTCCCTCTGCCCTACATCCTCAACTGATTCATCCCCAAAGGACACAATGGAGCCATCATCCACTGTATCATCTTCACTGGAACGAAAGGACATATGCTCAGGCTCAAAAGGTTGCCTGTTCTGAACAAGTAGATGCTTGAACTCCTCCTCAAGCCTAACCATCCCAGTCTGAAGAATGTCATGAGCCCTTTGCAGAAACCCATCCTCCTTAGTATCTTTTGCAAGATTCAAACTTTCCAAGCTCTCAGTCAGCTTACGAGCTTCATCAACAGCCTTCAAATATTCATAAGCTTCATCAACGCCACAATCCCATATCATAGACTGATTCTCCTCCCATTTCATAACTGTACCTTGCACTCTATTTAGCAGCTGCTCAACTTCACTGAGTCCCTCCCCCACCTCTTCATCCCCTTCTTCCCCCTTCCTATCACTAACCCTTGCTATACTAGATAATTGACTGCCAAGATCCGCCAAGATTTTACGAGCATCATTCGTCAAATAAGACTTGTTCGTCTCTAATGCTTTTACTATGTTCTGAGCTGCAGCGATTATGTTTTCCTCCCTATCTAAACTTTCAGAGGTAGCAGAAGGCTGGCATTCACCCATAACTCACAACAATTCCAAAACTAAAACAACAGCTCCCAAAATCCCAAAACTAATCTTAGATTCAACAGCTCCCAAAACTGACATACAACTAAAATTGAAGCTCTAAAAATCCAATCTTGAAAGAAAGAAATTCGATCAAGCTCAGAGACTAAATAATTAAATGCAACTATACCAATATCATCTTGATTCCAGAATTACTTAAAAGCAAAAGCTAACATCTAAGTACTTCCCAGCTGAGAAAGAGAAGCAAGTAACAGCTGCTTCACTGACAAAAAAATTGAAACAAAGCGAAAAAAAAATAACAAGAACCCACCGAAAAGAAGGCCCAAAACTCAAATAATTATGAAGATCTGCTGATTCTGAATCAAAGAACACAAACGTGTCAAGAATTTGCAGGCTCTAAAGATACAATTTTTACCAAAAACCAAAAGCAAGAATCGGAGGGAACAAGATACACAGACCTTCGACAAAAATGGTGGCCAAGTGGAACTCTAAATCAACTGCAGGAAGAGAAGATCCAAGAGGTCCGCAGAATTAAATGCTTATGCCACCCCCCCTTGCGCTCAGTTTCATGAAGCCAATAATTGGGAAAGAGAAAATCTGAAAAGAAGCAAAAGGGTAGGAAATGAACCCAACTGTCGTGGAGGAGGGATTTTGATTTTGAGGCTAGTATTAACACGATTGGCTTTAGTAGACCCGGGGAGCTTCTCAAGTTGCTGGACTATACTTAAACTTAGAGCAAATGGCCGACTTTTCCAACCCTATGTGTAATATACGCAGCTTTATTCTGTGATAACTGTTTGTATTTTTTTCACTAAGTACTATTTTATTTCTGGGAGCTCCATAGTGTTGGCTGAGGTGTTTTTGACCTTCTGGTCTTCTGTCTTCAGTCTTCACGCAGAAAATGTTTTATTGGAAAAGGACTAGAAAAGTCAACCTACACATTTGGGTGGCCTGCTGACTAGCTGGTGAAAGGAAGGAGATTTTTGATCGTTAGTCAAGTGTTCTACTTTTTTTTCTTTATTTTTTAAAACCATTTTTAGCAAGAATGGAAAGTAAGAATAATACTAGAACACTAGTTTAAAAACAAAAGTATACTTGACTACAATAGAAGCTAAAAGTTCTATGTTTAAGGTTTTAGTTTGAGTTTAAGAAGTAATGAACTCAGCCCTAATATGGTCGGATGTCAATGTGGCTAACCATTAAAAAGTTGTGCAGGCAAAATGGCAGTGCTAGACTGATAATGTATGAACGATGATGTGGTACCTTATGCAGCAACTATTGCTGAAAATAATCTTGACCTTGAAGGATGAAGGAAGTAGCATCATTGGATTGGTTAATTCAAGACACATGGCTTTGATAGTGAATTAATGACTTCTTACATGGATGCTTAACTAGTTAGGATTGCTTTTTTACCGCAAATGTGTAGTTAGGCTTACATCAAAATTCAAATGCCATAGCTGTACTTTGTTATTTTTACCCATTTATTTCATCTGAAACGTGGCATTTAGCAGTCTATTGGGAATCTAATGTTGATTGATTAGTGGGATTTGTTATCTTTAGGGGGCAAATGAAATCTTAGAATGAGACATTTTTACACAAACCAATGGCCCATATTGCCATGGATAGGTCTTTGGATGTTCTACTCCACATAATGCCATAGTGACTGTACCAGAGTCAGATGTCACGTGGGCCAAATTCTTGATGACCAAGATAGGATAACGAACTGATGTACACCTGATGAACTCATCAATATTTCCAAATCATCACCGTGACCCAATAAAAGCACAAAGCGTAGTGTAGATTGTCACCAATAGGGAAAATGACTGATTTTCTTGACATGCAGTTAAAAAATGATCAAGTTCTGGATAGAAAAGCCTCCAAGCATTTATTTTTCTTCTTTTTGGAGGATGTCTCTTTCTCTGTTTCAGATGCATGAATGATGGGCTTTGAAAATCACTCGATAGATCTCATTAAAACTGTTGGTGGCAATACTGAAATCAGGATTCAAGTCATGCACGAGTCATTCTTCCATCCTGATACAGGTGAACTAGTTTAGTTAATTACTTATTCCTAGGAATTGCATACTTTTGACAGAAAAAAGGGAAAAAAAAATTGCCGCCTCATATTGTCAAAACTCAAAACTGGCCCTTCGGGATCAAAGACATCAAAAATCCATCAGGGTCAATTCTTTTGATGTTTGAACAACTCTGATTTAAATTGTTGGGAAGCAACTTTCATTTTCCCTATCAAAATTAAAATCTTGAAAAGATACGATGTTATCATCATATGCAGCTGATTAACTTTAACGTGTGAGAATTTCATCGTGATAGAGATTATAAATAGGTACTCTTCATCCGGAAAGTTGTTTACAAGTTGGTTTCTTTGCTTGTTTTTACCTTTTTATTTTGTTGGATGTTAAAGGATCACTTTCTGTAAGCAAATAAAGAATGCAAATTGGCTCCACAGGTCAAAAAAGAGAAGCGAGCCAAGTCTCCTCCTTGTCGTCCTTGGTGGTTGATTTTTTGTGTTTTCAGCAATAAACAATAGAGAGGAGTATTCTTATATTGTTTTATTATATTTCCATCTATCGTGAACGACTTCTTGTGGATGAAATTGAATGGTCACAATAAAATAAGGGACTAAATCAGACGATTGGCAACAATGTGACAGAGTTCTTTGAACTTCTTCCCTTTTATTCCTCCAATGATCAACAATCTTAAGGAACCTTAAAGCAATCTTAAATGTTTGCAGTGAACACAATTCTGTATCCTGCATACAGCTTTTGTCCACTCCATAATCATCCTCTATCTGCGTGCTTCGAATAAATTGAGTTCAGCAATTCCTATTTGCCACATATAACTGGAAATTCTCCAGGATTTGGTCATCAGATGTGTTTGATCATGTACTTGGAAGGGGTTGTCCCGCTAGAAACGATTTGAAAAGTTTAAACGCAGCTCTAGGCCGGAAAAGTGGTACTTCATGACCTGCCCCTCTCACTGTTGCAAATGTTAGCCCTTTGTACACTTCTGTCCAGCCTCCCACCTTATAACAGCAGCCACATGTAACTATGTCAAACACAATCTTAAACCTACCCCACCAAAAATAACAGAAGTCAAATTGAAACGATATGTTATTCGTTATTCGTTATTCGTTGTTCTAATTTAAAACCAGGGGATAGGGTGCATTAGGCATCATAACATTTGTCAGGACAGAAAGTTAAAGGAAAAAACCTATACCATCCCCGATACCAAAGCTATCAAATTGAACAGGGTAAGTTATCAAGTATAAAATTGCAGATTAGGAAATGGGACAAATCACAGATGAGGATATAGTTCAATCACTTGCTTGAATAAAACAGTGGTATTCTGAGTAAATAAAGGTGCCCACTTTCAGAGTCCAACTAAGGAAAGAAAAGTAAGAGCAAAATACTAACCTGTTTCTTGACATACCAAGGGTACCATGGAATCACTGTGGATAACTTGAGTTGTTCCAGGGCATACCTTGTAGCTGTGACAGGCACGACTGAGTCTACATCACCACTGCAGAGGACAAGTCACCAAAAAGTAATAACAAGCAACTGATAATATAATCATGCAGAAATGGACTACAAGTGACAATTGCTAACCTGAAAACCCAAATTCTCAAACCAGCGGCTATCATTGCTCGATATATTGGAAGAATTGAGCTGTCAGTGTCATTCCAGTTTCGGTTCAAGGTTTCACTATACGAAAAAGATTACATTAGCAGAAGCACCTTGTATAATCCGCGCTTCTCTGCTAACCAAATCAAGGATCAAGTCAGGAACATTTACCTGCAGGCTGTCCATTTATAAGGAATCCCTGTTGTATTTGCATGGAGAGCTTTCTGCACATCTGGCCTATTGTAGTAAATTTCGGCATATTTTTCGGTGCAAGGATCATATCCTGAGAACTTCCTAAACATCTGTAAAATACCAAAATACGAACAAAATTAAACTGTCGTGTATGTAACCTACAGAATTGCATCATCTTCTACAGCGAGGATAGCAATAATTTGATGGCTTCTACTTCAAAGGATACCGGATATGGTTGGTGTGGTAAACGCATACTATGCCGTGTTGTTCTGCTTCCATCGGATTTGTTACAAGGAGGAGCATATATGTTGTACTGATCTATGTTACCAAATTCTTTGTCCATGGCGTAGTAATAAACAGATTCGCATTCGTCTGATTCCTTTTGGCGCCGGAAGTCACAATTGTTTACCAATTGCCGATAGGTCTTGTCAGAAATCATGGCATGGCTCCACCAGTATGTCACTGTTCCCAGATTGTCATAGTAATTATCTGTAGCTGCATTGCCCACCTATAATTATTACGATTGATGAGCAAATTCTATACCAGGAATGCTGCCTAATATTCAACACTTTCAATAAGGGTGTTTGTTAAATGTGTGGGACATGAATGATCAATCAATTACCATAAATCCTTTAAGATGAATGGGGTCCTTGGACTTGGCATTGTAGTTCACTATTGCACTCGCTAGCTGAGGGACATAATGCCCAGCATAGCTCTCTCCAGTAAGATAAACATCTCGTTTTTTGTAGCGAGGGAATCGATCCATCCATCGGATCAAAAACTTGAGTGAATCCTCAGCTGGATAAATATTAGCATCATATCAGAGTTTCAAAATTTTAGCAATATTTATGGGGGTAAATCTTGCACTAGCATAGTGATATAGTGGTATACTAGTTCTGGTAATATGTTGGCACAAAAAATAGAAAGTACTCCACACTCTGTAGCCATGAAAGTTGCTTAGCTATAAAAGGGAGGCAGCATTGACTGCAAATGCCTAAAAGACAGACACCTTAATTATCAAGCTTTGCTCCAGTATCATGTGTCAATTCCCTACTTGGATGGTTGATCCGCCATAATTGATTTACCAGATGAAGTCAACTTTGGCACGCGACCACCCACGGAACAACAGGATACGCCATTATAGGTTAATGTTCATTCAATATATGGCCTACCAATTTGGACGGTTCAAGACATTGCTAAAGCCATCCAGAGATTCCAGACAACTTTTCAAACAGACAAAAAACTATTCCAGATTTTTCTCTCTTTTTTTTTTGGCAAAAATGATGTGAGCGACAAAAGGGTCATGGTTGGCACTTACCAGTGCGACGATCACCGGTGTAAAGTAGATCAGAAGACCTGTTGCTATAGGAATACCCAACGCCGGCAGGAGTTTCCAGGAACAGTAAGTTTGCCAATTTGTTCCATGAAAATTTATTGAAGTATAGACCTGATGCTGTCTTGTTTATCCTAAATGGTCCAATTTCTTCAGATGCGCCATATGCCACGGATGAACATCCTGGACCTGATATTAGAAGCGGAGGAGGTGACCTACAATTATATTCCATGACCAAGAGACATTCTTTCTTATGCACAACACTGTCGTCCACTTTTGTTTTCCAAATGTTTTATCCATTTAGCAAACAGTAATCTTGTACTTGAACCACTAGATTCAATGCATTTCTTGCACCCACATAAGAAAACAAAACGCACTTCCCAGACAAAAAGTAACATATGCATAGTAAAAGAATTATACACGATGCATCATTATCATACAATACGACTAATTCATGAAATAAGTGATAAGTCCACGGACACCATTGTCATTGACTCATTTCTGCCTAAATATCTACTCTTCTGGATATTACTAGATAATGGTACCGAAAAATAATCTTCATATGATGTACAACATTACAAAAACGCAATACTAATATTTAGTGGAACCGTAGAAACTGCCAAAGTTCTCAATCAGAACCCTTAATGTTAGGTTGTCTTCTCTTCTGATAATACTAATAAATGATGACTTTTTATAAGTAGTTTTCAAGCGTTAAAATCATTTCCGGTAAAACCATGCAACGTAAATGCGGGAAGAGACAAGAGAGGCCATAGGGAGTAGGGACTCAAGGGAGAGGCCATCACTTCAAATGTGACATGAGAAACCCAAGGAGTCATGGATTTCGAGTTTTTACCATGTCCGTCGGTAGTGTCTACTGTAGTGTATTGTGGGGTTAGTTGGGTCATACTGTAGTAATTTTGTGTCGTGCTAACATGGCCATCAGGCCCTGACTACTCCTCTGGTCTGCCTGTGTTTGAACTTTGAAGAAGAATACAAACATTTGAATCAGAAGTTACAGACAGTTTGCCAGCCATAGAAAGGACATAAATTAAGAGATATTTTTGTAGTAAACCAAGCTAAAACATAGGAAAAGGCGAAATTGCAGGAAAGGATCTCAAACATGCTAGTAAAATTAAAAGTAAATGCTAATTTATTCACCCAAGGAAAGGAAAGAATGATTTAATCACTTATAAAGATTGTTGCAAGAGTATCTCTGCGGTGTAATTAAGAGTCAATTTCTAATCTTTTCGTTCACTTAGAAAAATGCAATCTTTATAAATGGTATTTGAGATGTGATATTTCATCTCTCCTGTCACATAAAAGAACGCACACACCAGAAAAGTAGTTCAAGGAAATCTTGGAAAATTAAGAGGAAGAATTCTCAAAAGAAGATTCATACAAACAACAACAGTTCCCATGTGAACGATTGGTGTTTGTTTTTGTTTACAGAGGCATAAGCACAGAGGGAGATATAAAGAGATGTAAATATTTTACCTCCATTAAGCCAAACAACCAATGGCTTTGACAAGGGCTCATCAACAGCTTCGGTGAGCCAATAAAACAGGGCTCGCCCGGCAGCTTCATTCACGGTCACGTATCCTGAAAACTGCTGAAAAGATACTTTTGGCTGTCCAGGAAGAGCTGTTATTCTATCAGCAGCAGCAGCTGCTGCTGTTGCTTCCTCATTCTCCTCCTCTCTTTGTTTACCACTAGCACCGCTTGCCACAAGAAGCAGTACAGCTACAACCAGAGAAAGAAACTTCTTCTCTCTGGCCATGATCTAAGAACTTTTTTTTTTTGGGGGGGGAACGTATTTAAGATGAAGCAGCCCAGCCACGAAAGCTGTACTGTTGGTTTGTTTTTTTTTTTTTGCTTTTTCTTTTTGGGTATTCGGAAGCACACAAGTGCGATTTTGCAAGCTAGATAGTAGTAACAAATGAAGAATTTATATGGATATCAGAGCCTAGCTGGAGGTCCGTGGACTGTGGTATAGTAATTGAATGGAGTTGGATGAATTGAAGAGGGTGTTTTTTAGTAGTCTCCTTTGTGGCTTTGTCTGTGTTAACGGGGGTGGGAATAAATAAGAGTGAGATTTGTGATCCCTCGGACCCTCAGCATCATGCATGAATGAAGGCTACGCACGCGCACTCTCTGCAGTAAATGTGATGGGGGCAATTGTCCTTGTCAAAGACTAGCTCTGGAAATAATGTTATTTAACCTTTTCTTGCTTTTTTGTCAGCATTATTCATTGCCATTAGGAATGAATGTGCACTAACAACAACTGGAAAAAATAAATCAATTAGTTTTTCGTCAAATTTTCATTTATTGAATGACTATAATTAAACAGGTATATATAGTTTAGTTTAGAAACTTGGAACAAAAATACGTTTATTCGTCTCAAGTTTTCAGAGTTACTCAAGACTTATTCAAACTATTATTTAATAGAATACACATTATTATTACAATTCTGCTCCAAACGAGAAGATAATTATTTGCAGTAATTGTTACTGTGCTGTTATAAAGAGAAAGTGATCAGTCTATTGAGTACAAGTTTCTGCTAAGTTTCATACTTGAAGGAAACAGACAGCACTGTGCATGACGCGTGTGATAGCAGAGAGGAGGTTATGGCAAGAAGCTACCATTCTAAATATGGAACCGGAGAGAAAATTAGGATCAAATGAAGGGTCGGAAAGAGGTTGAAGACAAGAGAACCAATCAACTAACCTTGCTAAATATAGGAAGAAATAAAGCCAAAAAGGTGAACACCATAACAAAATTGGCAGTTGACATTTGTAATCCAATCCCGATGATGAGATTGAGCCATAGAATTAAGCCATTGAACGGTGCACAATCCAAAACAACCCAACGTTCTTCCCCTGGGCATGCACAATTCACGTAATCAAAAACTATATTTCTGTTTAAGTATTTGTCAGCACATTCTTCACCACTTAATATTCTTTTTGTTCGAAAAAAAAAAGAGTTAATTTTTAATTATTAGTTATAAAACACAATGCGTTTAAAACTATTACATGTATAATTTTTCAATTTAAAACTCTTTAAGTCGGAAGGATTGGATTAGTAATAAGATGAGAAAATTTATAATTACGAAATCAGGGGCTGAAAATAATGTATAAAGGAGTAACAGGGGCGTAACCATATAAGTGAAGGAAGCCAGAGGGAGTAATTAATGTTGGTGCAGTAGGGAATGACGATTCAAAGCGTAGGCTGCAAAATGCAGAATCTCAATATAAGCCATACTTCTTAATCCGCAGCAGTTAATGAAGAGAGATGGAATTGGAGAGCCGATAGATACAAGTAGTGCATGCCAAAACCCAAAACAAAATGGTCACTCTCTTATACATATGCATTGCTAAAAAACTACTAGGTTATTAAACCCAAATTAAGTTATTGTAGCATGTATATCATCTAAACATCACGTTAATTATCGAGTGAATATGATTACTCCAATGAAAAACAAGGGCCAACACAACACAGCACAGCATACCACTAGAGCAACATTGCGTACAATAATGGCCAGCGCCAGCAGGCAAGCATATACAGTATATACAGTAAACTGCCACCACTTTAAGATGCACATAATGCAGGGGCCAAGGGGACACCCGTGCAGAACGAAAGAGCGTTGTGAATTTCATCTTTATCTGTTGCATGTACCCCTCTATCAACCTTTTGCATCATTTTTAGTTTTCCGTTCACTCAACTCAATAAGATCCCATCACACATTTCACAATCTTCTCTCAGTTCTCTCTTCTGATCAATTCTGATGCGCCATATCCATGAACTTGGCACTACAAGTCTACAACACAAACACTATCTATCCGAGAAAGAAAAGAGGTTCTCAGACGAGATAATCATGGCGTCACCACCTGGAACCTTACCCTACTCTACTACTAGCAGGAGCAGGAGGAAGAAGGAATAGAATATTAGTTATGAACAATATAGATGAGTTCATCCTAAGTGACGGGTACAACAAAAGCATTATATTTACTGTCCTAGAAAACAGACACTGTACGTTTACGTAAAACATGAGTCCTGGTTTTTTGTATACATTTGGATTGGATCATTGGGTATAATAGTATTACACCCGTGCCGCTGCGTGAACTCCTGGATTTGCTAAACCTGCCCTTATTGACTCCATTAAATAACTAAGGTTGATTACTTCCTCTGCCATTACTGTGTACCCCTTTTATCAATTTCATAGCACAAGTCACAACAATTGAATACTTGAGTGAGGTTAGGTCAGGTCAGTCCCTGACCTCCCCGTTGCCTCATTTTTTACCCAAAAATTTACTTTAATTTTATTACAAACTTGAACGCGTAAATAGCCATGGATTAAATATATATCACCACTGGATGACGTACACGGATTGCATTTTAAATTATGTATTTTTCTGAAATAATAATAGTAAAATAAAATTTATTTTTAAAACATAAAAAATTTTACGTAAAATTATAAAAATAGATTTTGATACGTAATCTATATACACCCATCAAATTCTCTTTAGACTAATAGTTGGACCATTATATAACGTCCAAAGTTGGAATATGGTGGGCCAATTTTGTGGACGGCCCAGTTTTGGATGAATTAAAAGGCTTCCTTATTGGTTTAATAATTATTAATTAACACTATTTGTTGACGTTTCAGAAATTTCGACCGTTGAAACTTGAGAATCCTCAGCTTCCAAACGGTCACCTCTCCTCCCATTCTTAGCTTCAAACTTAAAAACCAAACTTTCAGACTTCCTTTAAACGTATGACATGTTTTTCTTTCCCTCGATCCACACAGCAGTCAATTGTTGTCAGATTGTGTGTAACTGCTAAAATCACCCCCCATTAATTCCACTAACCCGACATCCCAATGGAGGAACTACTCCGAGCACCAGTTGAAGAAACACAAAGCGCTCCCATTTCCGACAACGAACTTCCACATAATCTGCACCAACCAAACAATAGCCAGAGTTCTTCCACTAATATATTAAAGCCTGTGACCCCTGATCGTCTTAAGGTTCCCAAGGCATTTAAGTATCCAGAGAGGTTTTTGGCTTCATCTTTTCACTTTCGTTTCTCCTTCTATGCACTGATTATTGGACTGCTATATAAAGTTGCTTATAACTCTGTTGCAGGTACACCAGTCCAACTGATCTCATGATGTCCCCAATCTCAAAAGGACTTCTTGCTAGAACTAAAAAGGCCAGCGCCCCCTTGCCTCACTTCAAAAAATCAACCAAATGTATGCTTTCAACATGATAGCATGTTATTATGTCCCTGCAGCTTCAGAGTTTACAATTTCAGGAATGAGAGTCCTTTTGGGATTTCAAAATTTGGTTCTTGGTCAAAAGGGACTCTTTTTTTTTTTTTTTTCCTGGCTTTGTTCAAATTGTTTTGACAATCAGCAACTTATAATTCTAAAGGAGGTATCCCTTTTTGGCCTCTGATGATTTAGAGCTTTTTTTATAATATTCTCAACTGCTGAAGCTTAATACTAACTACCATTGATGGTTATACCTTGGCACAATGCACTATGTGTTAGAAAAGGTCTTTTATTCAAGTTGAAATAGTGGCAGAGCTGAACAAAACATAAAGCTGAAAAATTAACACAAGAATGCTCAGCGACAAATGTTTTGGATACTATCTGGGACATAGGAATTGAAGTCCTTCCTGCATCATAGAAATTACAATTTGCAATTTCGAGTGTTCTTCTTCATTCTAAGCGAACTTGGTACCATTGAATGGAACCTACATCTCCATCTATTTCAAGTTCACAAACGGATTTCACTAGGAATTGAACAGCATCATCAATGGATTCGAATCTGGCAAGGTCTGGAGGCAGGGTCTTGCCTGGCCAATTCTCAAGCCAACCCTTCAGCCTGCTCCTCAATTCTTCCTCAGACACAAACTCCTCATCCTCTCCGGGTTCCAACAATACATAAGTTCCAGTTGATATGTCTGCTCTCCTCCTCCTCCTAACTGCACAAGTCTGATTTCACAAAACAGACAAATGTCCCAACTTAATTAGTATAACGAGACTACTTTCACCGAGACAATTATTTCACTCTCTCTCTCTCTCTCTCGGGAAAAGTAATTACCGCATAAATAATGGAAAGCATGCAAAGGTCACCTTAAGTGCATTATTGCTTAGTTGCCTTTTCATGTTGGGAAGTCCATGGAAAATTGAACGATTACTCAACAACTGGGATTCCGCTCGTAATCTTGACTCAAGAGGAAAGAACTGATGTTGATAATACCTACTAGGATAATGTTTCTCTGCCTCTTTCCCTTCGAAGTTCACTTTAGAATTCAGACAAAGGGATCATTTGATGAAGTCCTGTAATAAATAATTAAGAGTAGGTAGAACTTACCGAGTACACTCTGACTGCTAAATATTTGCATTTCAAGAACGCCCTCCATTCTAGAACCGCGGCTGCAACTTTTGGGCTCACTGTCTTTGTTTAACGAGCAAAATCAGATATTCAAATCTTGGACTAAAAAAATAAGATAAGACAAGGAATTTCAGCCTCTTGTTACTTGCATGATTTTCCCCTCGTTTTTCTGCAAATTTGCAAGGATAACCTCTTCTTTCATTTTTTTCACTTCAATTATTCATCCATTTTTGGTCATTTACCATTTATCCATGTACCCAAAAATGAATATGCAATTATGCATGATAAGTTGGCAAAAACGAATATGCATAATTAGTTGATAAACCATAAATGGCAAAAAAAAACTCACCATATTATGGAAGGCCCAAAAAAAAATAGTAAGTCAGTCAAAAATTGTCAATGAATTGAGTTGTCCCAAGAATAACTAACATTCCCGCGTTGCCAAGGCTGCATTAAACCGAAATGGTCGCGTGGCCCTCCTTTAGGAAGCAATTATCTTGATCATTTTTGGAGAATAAACCCTAAGCCAACCCCTCATCTTCCCTGAATCCCTTATCTCCTGACACGGATTTTGTGAACAAGTCATTGAAATATTCCTGACTCACATTTCAGATCTTTTTTCCTTTGTTTTGTTCCATTTTCATGAACCCATAACGTGGGACGTGGAATGGTTTACAAGACAAAAAGGGGCCAACATTAGCTGATCATCATCATCATCATTGGTATAATAATTGCGCATTCAAGGGTTTTCTAATGATTTAAGGTACGCTGAATATTATTACAATGCTAGCTACCTTTTTCCAACGATCTCAGGTTTATTCTCTTTAACTTTTTTCTGTAGCCCATTAAAATTTTCTGCAACGTTAAGAATATTTTGATAGATTAGAAGACTCATATGAAGAAGTTAGGAAAATTCCCAACAAAAAGAAAATTATTTGGATTGTGATCAGTTTTTTATTGCTTCATCACGTGATAATTCATCCCATTTCATATTTGTTATCCTAATCCCAATAACAAAGTTAGGGATTATGATTTTGTTGTCTCGAACTAAGTAATCAGGATCCATTTGGAAATTTACTCTGTTTACCTCCTCGTGAGGTCTTTCTTGTCAACGTTATTTTTACAATAAGATTCATGAAAAGTATGCATCTTTGCAACTTTTATCTAAACTATGATATTTGACGGCCTTGAGGAAAATATTTTTCTACTTCATATGCTAAGGATGTTGACCAGAGATAGTTCGTACTTTACCTATGCAAAAGTTGTACTTTTGCAACATGTAACTAATCAATTCTTCACATTTTGCAGGACCATAGTGTGCAGGATACGGTCATATTGGTTGAGGTTGTCCAAGTCATTGAAGACTTGGTTAAATCAGACAAAAAATGGAACCCCAGCATGGAAGTGGAAATAATAAACAATCAGAACTGAATCCTGAGACCAAGAATAACCCAAGTGAATCGAGTATTGAAGGCACCATTCCAGGTTTAAAAGTACATCCTGTGCCTACGAATGATGACAATGAGCAAGCTACAGAGGGCAATATTTTAGGTAAAAAACGACATCCTGAGGCTGGCGGTGAAACAAATATAGAGGGTGTTGCAACGCGTCTCTCTCGTTCTTCTTCATCTTCATCATCTAGCTCAGATGATCAAAAAGGCCATATTGATGATCCTTTTGATAAAGCTGAGCAAGATGGATATCAATCACCTGAACCTGATGTACCTCAGTGGAGCATGGTAAGTGCATCTCCTCGTGGGGGAAGTGGGAATTTATCTTCAACAGATGGCCTATCCAGGACTCCCGACTGGGTAATGCTCAATTCATCACCAATGAAATCCCCCCCACCTCAAGCAATGGGGCGAGGATATGACCCCAATCGCATTCCCTCGTCTATTTTCTCTGCCAAGCCAGCATCACCCATGGACTGGAGTGTTGCTTCAAATGAATCTTTGTTTAGCATTCACATGGGGAACAACAGCTTCTCTAGAGACAGCGGTATTGCTCAGGGTCTAGACTTTGGCAAGCCTGAAGAATGGAGCAGTGCTTCTGAAGCCAAATCTTATGACCATAGCTACACTCCCAACCTACCTCCTGTTGTTGAAACGCCAAGACACAACGACAGTAGGACCAATATATACGTGAGACCGGGATTAGAGGAAGAATTCAATGAAACACCAAAAGTGGTCCGAGGAGAAACAGGGGAAAATAATTACAAGGAAAAGATGGCTACTGATGCCTATGGGGTTCGCCTGTCCACTTCCTCCAATTTATCAGATGCAAAGGGAATGGCTACAACTGAATCTACTGTTAGTGGGCCTCGTGTTTCCAATGAGAGCACAAAGAGTAATGAATCCTTTGCCTTCCCGGTGTAAGCTCTCTTTTCCTTCTCCTTTGTTTTTCCTGGTCATAAAGATTTATCTCTGAATGAAAAAGGTTGAGCATAAATATGCAACTGAACCTGACAGTTTACCACTTCTATGTCTTGATTCTCAGCCTTGGTTTTGACAAAATTAAACAGCTTCAAGTGGGATTCCATAACTCTAATTTATTCGCTTTTACTTGTTGCAGCCTGCTAAATGATGGAGTAAAAGGCAATTCCTTGAAAACGGATTCTGAGAAGGCTCAGGATCCTAAACCTCAGTCACCAGAGCCACAGCCTCAGGACCCCAAACCTGATGCACCAGAGCCACAAGCTTCGGCCACTTGGTTTTCTTGCTTCAAGTGTTGGCCAGCACCTTGCTGTTGAGATATTACTAGTTTCAGTAATACATTCATTTCATGTACAATAATTGCAAATTCACCAGAATAGAAAGAGGCCCGTCATTTATGTTGTCCCTTTCTTCTGAAGAGCATTTCATGCTTTTTTTTCCCCACCTTAGAAATCTTGAGGATTAGTTTTTTATATAGAGATTGGGTAGCAACTTCAGAGTTCCTGATTTCTACTGTACTCCGGAAGCTTCAGTGTTGGAAGCTGATTGTTGCTTTCCTTAGCTGCAGTATTACCCTTTGGCCTGTTTGCTCTGTACATAATGCTAACTGCTAAATCCAAGATACCACACCAGTACCGTGGATGAAAGTTCAGATTGTTGGTTCCTGAAACTTATTGCATGTGTTGATCAGGAATCTATTTCTATATAAATTATATTTAGAATGCCTGCTGTTTTGAATCTTAAGCCATACCTAAGTGCACATTTGAACTTATTGCAGCAATTCATTGCACCATTTCTGCAACTCTAATTCCAGATTCTTTCTGGTATTGAGCTTGATGACTTTTTCCAACAATGAAATGGAGTAGATTGGTTTGAAAGGTTTATTGGCCCATTTAACCTGTCTACATCAACAACAACATTTCTTGTTCCTAGGCGAGCTCAAACCAAGGTACAGTTCATTCATATATTGCCAATGTGACATTTTCACTCTAGGACTTGTACTTCTAGAAGATCAACCCCCCTTAATTTGTTTCTTTTTGCATCTACATCAAGGGCTTGTTGACTTTAACCAGAATTGTTGAGGTCCTCATATTTCCTTTTAACAAGCGACAGTGGAATAGAAAGGTGCAGTAGTTACATCCAGACAGCCCATTTATCTTTGCCGTGTCTCCAATCAGAAAATTCATCAATAATGACATGGCAAGAACTCCTTCACATGCAAGAAGTGACCTGAGATGCCTGGTTTATGCTTACCTAATTTGCTTCATTCATGTGTGATTCAGATGGCCACCCTGAATATATTAATTACAATTCCGGATAAGAGATGAATTAATATTCTTGTCCATGTCGGTTAGAAAGCATTACTTTTTGTTTTTTTTTCCCTGATCCGGAAGATTTTTTTTTTAAAAAAAAAAAAAGAAAGAAAGAGGAAGAGAGATAAATAAAGAAAACCCCCCTGAATGTTGCACATCTGCACCATCTCCCGGCATTTCTTCAATTTTTTTAATGGACTTGAATCATAAACTGTGCATCCACAGTTACGCACTCCATTGGGACATACTATCTCATCATCCAGCTTAGAAAGATAAGGCAACAAGTGGAGCTGGCTGCTAAATAATTAGTGGGGCTCCTCGTTTCAACATGCTAAACTCTTCTCCTTCACCACTACTTTAATCTCAAAATTCAGTCTAAGAAATCAAAATGGGCTAAACCAATTTCCTTAGGTGTTGCTATACTAGATACAAAAGGTGAGTATATTCTTGTTAAACATCCTTGGAAGTTAGAAGAGACCTATTATGCATAGATATGGAACCAAAAAAAAAAAAAATCTAATGAATTCTTACCATGAGTTATTAATGTGAAATTTACGTGAGAAAAACAATCTTCTAAATGGCTATATATGAGAAAATTGACCAAATTTTTTTATCACGAATATCATTTATGTGATGAATTTTGAAATATTCAATGAGTCTTTCAAAACAAATATAAATTTTGTGTAGATTATATTTCAAAAATCGTAGTTCTTTACATTTTGTACCGTAATAATTACAAAATAAGATTTGTATTAAAAATATAAAAATATATTTAAAAGCTCAATTCATACACACAAATATTGTAGAACAAGTAAAACCAGACTGGTTGTGCCGGTTAGCATGCGGCATTGGTTGGGTCTATAGTAGACCCCAAGTGGAGAGGGGGTTGGCCGGGTGGGGGCCTAAGGAAGGAGAGAGGAGCGGGGTGGGAGGGAGGAGAGGAGACAATTGACCGCTTGACGGGCTGATGCATTCATTGACCGGCAACGGTCCCCACTGGTTCACCCCCGAAAAAAAAAAAGAAAAAAAAGTCTAGTAAAGTTGGACCCACCATTGATTGTCCTCTAAAAAGACAGTCCCCCACAACACAAGGAAAAAGATAAAAATGAAAATTTGCAGAAAATCAAATAAAATCAAAGAATTTTAGGCCCAAACAAAGGAAAAAAAACCAAGTAAATGAAAAGGAAAAAAAAATGTATATTTGTTGGAATTTGGAAAGAGCCACACGTTTTCTTTTTTTTTTTTCCAAAGTAAAAAAAAAGCAGCAACCACCGCACAGCCCACTGCTGTGTTGTGTGGACTGTCTCTTCGTGCTGTATTTGCGTTTCTTTCTTTCTATCTCCCTCTCTCATCTTTTACTTTCTCTCTCTCTATGCTCTGTTCACAAAACAAAGAAGAAAAAGCGACCCAAAACTAGGGCTAGGGTTTATCTTCAGTCTTAGCTGGAAAAAAGACCCTCTCTTGCTCCAAATCAACTTGGGGAAGAGAGAACAAGTTAGGGCTTTTTGGGGACCCTTTTGGGGTTACAGTAATGGGTCGTCGTTCGTCTGTCATAAAATGGCACCATTTGAAGCTATTGATTCTCATCTGGCTTTGCTTTATTCCTCAGAAAGATGCGGTTTTTGGCTCGGATTTGGATAAATCAGCTCTCTTGGAGTTCAAAGACTCGGTTTTGGACTCTTCTGGAGTGCTCGCCAGCTGGGATTCAAGCACAAACCCTGATCACTGCTTGTGGCATGGCGTCGCCTGTGACGCCACTTCTCGTGTCGTAGCTTTAAATATTAGCGGTGGAGGTAATTCGGGTTCGCTTTCTTGTGCTAGAATTTCTCAGTTTCCATTATATGGATTTGGAATTAGAAGGGCTTGTTCAAATAGTAATGTTAAGATTTCCGGTAAATTACCATTTTCTATTTGGAAACTCTCTGAGCTTCGGATTTTATCTCTGCCTTTCAATGATTTGAGTGGCGAAATCCATGGGGAAATTTGGGGGATGGAAAAGCTGGAGGTTCTTGATCTTGAAGGGAATTCGTTGACTGGGTTCTTGCCACGTCAATTTGACGGTTTGAGGAATCTGAGGGTCCTTAATTTGGGGTTCAATGGGATCGTAGGGGAAATTCCCGACTCATTATCAAACTGTTCGTCCCTGCAAATCTTCAATTTAGCTGGAAATGGAGTGAATGGAACTATTCCAAGGTTTATTGGCGGGTTTAAAGATCTAAGGGGGCTATACCTCTCGTTTAATCAGCTCAGTGGTCCAATTCCGGAGGAGATTGGACTTTATTGTTCAAAGCTTGAGCATATAGAACTGGCTGGTAATGTATTGACTGAAGGGATACCTAGAAGTTTGGGAAATTGTTGGGGGCTGAGGTCACTTGTTTTGTATTCAAATATGTTGGAGGAGGTGATTCCGGCAGATCTTGGTCAGTTACAGCAGCTTGAGGTTTTGGACTTGTCAAGGAACAGTTTGAGTGGGAGAATTCCATCCGAGCTTGGGAACTGTTCTAAGTTATCCATTCTTGTGTTGTCCAACTTGTGGGATTCTCTAAGAAATGTGTCAAGATCAGAAGGGAATGGCTTGTCTGGAAATTTGGCTCTGTCCAATGAAGAGTTTAATTTCTATGAGGGTACAATTCCACCTGAAATCACTGCCCTTCCAAGCTTGAGGATGATATGGGTGCCAAGGGCAACACTTGATGGATATTTACCGAGTAATTGGAGCACTTGTAACAGCTTGGAGATGGTGAACTTGGCTCAAAATTATTACATCGGGGAAATCACTGATGGATTTAGCGCCTGCAAAAACCTCCATTTTCTCAACTTGAGTGCAAATAGGCTGACTGGGGAACTTAATGAGAAACTTCCAGTTCCTTGCTTGAGTGTATTTGATGTCAGTGGAAATTTCTTATCTGGCCCAATTCCAAAGTTTTACAACAATAATTGTGCTCATGTCCCATTCATGGACAGAGATACAAGTGATCCAGCATCTGTATATTTGTCATATTTTGCCAAGAGAAGCCAAGCTGAAATTCCTTTTGAGTTGTTTGTTGATAGTGGTGGTTTTTCAGTGTTTCATAATTTTGGTAATAATAATTTCTCGGGAAACTTGCAATCTATGCCAATTGCATCTGATAGATTGCAAGGGCATACTGTTTATGCATTTTTTGCTGGTAATAACAAGCTTTCTGGGCAACTTCCTTGGAGTTTGTTTGAGATATGTGGCGGATTGAGTGGTATGGCTGTTAACGTCAGCAACAATGGACTTTTTGGTGAAATTCCAGCTGATTTTGGCACTATTTGCAGGTCTCTGAAACTCTTGGATGCCTCCATGAATCACATTACTGGGACAATTCCTACCAGTATTGGGACACTGGCTTCAATTGTTAGTCTTAATTTGAGCTGGAACTTTCTCCATGGTCCAATTCCTAGCAGTCTCAGCCAATTAAAGAATCTAAAAATTCTTTCGCTAGCTGGCAATAACTTGACTGGTTCCATACCCGCAAGTCTGGGGCAGTTGCACAGCCTTGAAGTTTTTGAACTGTCATCAAACTCTCTCACTGGCGAGATTCCCAAAGATCTTGCGCGTTTGAGGAATCTAACTGTTCTTCTTCTCAACAACAATAAACTATCTGGACGGATCCCCTCTGAATTGGCCAATGTGACCACTCTTTCATTATTTAATGTGTCTTTCAATAATCTGTCTGGACCACTACCTCTGAATGATAACTTGATGAACTGTAGCAGTGTACTTGGAAACCCTCTCCTTCGATCCTGCCATATGTTTTCTTTAACATCTCCATCTACAGATCAGCAGGGAAGAATTGGGGATCCACAAAATTATGCCACTTCTCCATCTGTTACTCCAGTTCAGGGAAGCAGTAATAGTGGTTTCAACTCAATTGAGATAGCATCCATAACTTCTGCTGCAGCAATTGTGTCAGTTCTCATTGCTCTTGTTATTCTTTTCCTCTACACAAGAAAGTATAATCCAAGGTCTAGAGTTGGGGGATCTACTAGGAAGGAAGTTACAGTCTTCACCGACATTGGAGTTCCATTGACATTTGAGAATGTGGTGCGAGCAACTGCAAACTTCAATGCTAGTAATTGCATTGGTAATGGAGGATTTGGAGCAACTTACAAGGCTGAGATCGCACCAGGAGTCCTAGTGGCGATTAAAAAGCTTGCAGTGGGGCGTTTTCAGGGTGTTCAACAGTTTGATGCAGAAATTAGAACTCTGGGGAGACTCCGCCATCCCAATCTTGTGACTTTGATCGGGTATCATTTCAGTGATACCGAGATGTTTCTGATATATAATTATTTACCGGGGGGCAATTTGGAAAAGTTTATTCAAGAAAGATCCATAAGGGCTGTGGATTGGAGAGTACTGCATAAGATTGCCCTGGACATAGCCCGTGCACTTGCGTACCTGCATGATCAGTGTGTCCCGCGTGTTCTACATCGTGACGTGAAGCCTAGCAATATCTTGTTGGATGAGGACTACAACGCGTACTTGTCAGATTTTGGATTGGCTCGGCTTTTGGGAACTTCAGAGACCCATGCCACAACAGGTGTGGCCGGAACTTTTGGATATGTTGCTCCGGAATATGCAATGACCTGTCGTGTATCTGATAAGGCTGATGTCTACAGTTATGGTGTTGTGTTGCTTGAGCTGATTTCAGACAAGAAAGCTCTTGATCCCTCATTTTCTCCTTACGGAAATGGTTTCAACATTGTAGCTTGGGCATGCATGCTTTTGAGACAAGGCCGCGCCAAGGAGTTCTTCACTACTGGATTGTGGGATGCAGGTCCTCACGATGATTTAGTTGAAGTTTTACACTTGGCAGTTGTGTGCACAGTGGACTCCCTTTCCACCAGGCCCACAATGAAGCAAGTCGTAAGACGGCTGAAGCAACTCCAGCCACCTTCTTTTTAGCAAAATATAGGGGAGTCAGCTGATGGACATATTGATGCATAGAGAGGTGAGCCATTGAAATTGGTGGTCTTGCACTTATGACTGGTGAGAGGTGCATTTAGATATTTCAGGCTGCCACAAGGTTCAGATTTAAAGGTTAGGTACTTGTAAATTGTAGTATAGCTTCTGCCCCCATTTTTCCATATCAATGTTCCTGATTAGGGGGTTCACTAATGGATCTGCAGAAGAGTGCAGATATTCGTTTCCGTGATTGTATACATGTATCTGATTTCTGTTTGTACCCGTTAAATAAGAGCCAAAAAAAATTGAATTATTCTGCACAACTTAATTCGCAATTGGAATTTTACTCAGCTGTACTTGGCACATGCATTCGTGCCTTGAGTCGCAAACGCTTAAACCTTGCAAGGTTACTACCTAAAACTGGTTCTTGTTCATCCGGCTAAAGGTTTAGTGGATGTTAGAGTAGACAAACAGATTCTCTGGGTCAAAATCCTTTTTTCTCTAGCTTGTACACCTGGCATGGTGTCACGGGTCGTGATTGTTAAATCAGAACAAACATTTTGTGTGGCAAACAGCGCTTTTACGCTGCTTCCGTCAAGATTTTCTCATGCATTGCAATCAGTAGTACACTATAAAGATATGCATGTCAGTGTCTTTGGAGAAACAAAAAGTGCGAGACTAAACCAATTAGCTGATAAAACGAAATCTCAACCTGCAACATGAAATGTTCAAAGAAAAGCTCTCATTAAATTGTTTGAAAAAAATGCTACAAAAATAGTTAAGTGTTTGAAGGGTAGTGAAAAAAATTCAATACTTATTTAGTACAATGCTACTCTCTACTAAATATGCCTTAACAAAAATATCAAAAGTGACACCTTAAAAACAAATTTTCTTACTCAAAGTGTAAACTGCGAATTTTTATAAAAGATTGCGATTTTTCCTACTTTACACCTAAAATTATTTCTTAACGAAAACTACGGTTTTCTAATATACACTACATATTTACATAACCAACATGAAAATTAACACATATCTATTACATTATTTAAGATTTGGGTATTATAGTTTTCATTTTGGACGGCTCGAATTTTGGTTGGGCGACTAAGCTAACGGGAGTTTGTCGGGCAGCTCCAAACCTAGGGTGGTGGGAGGTGTCCACGAGTAAAATATGTCCTCTAGTTGTGACGGTGGGCCTATTGGTACTCCGGTTGTGAAAAATCCTTGTCCATTTGAAGGTTAATCGTGCTTGGGTGTGGGGATGGGTGATTTTTTAAGAAGTGAGCACAACACCGTCCTAGCAAGCAAGTTAAAAAGTCCATAAGGCATTGCATGCATATTGTGAAATCTTATAGTTGTGCACGTTTGGATATGCACATGCGTGAGAACATGCGCTGACTTTGCATGATAGGCACATGGACACTTAAACTCGCGCATGCGATCTCTGAGTGTGCGCGTAGCGAGATTTGTCGGACGCACACGGACATTAGACTGTGGACATGTTGGCTTACTTTCTAAACAAGCAAGCGATAATAAGACACAATTTAACAGTAATTATATGCATATGCTCATATTACACAAGGCCTACTTAGCTACAAGACCGTTGGTCACACAACTCAAAATCACGGTCAGTGACACATGGTTAGGAAAGATGGACAACATGGTGTATTGACCCTTAGGCCAAAGGAAGTTAAGGATTCGAATCCTGCCTCTAGCATCCCCTTCCCTTGTCTCTTAGATCCCTTGATTTCAGGAGGCTTGCTCCGCATTATGTGAAGCACACATTTATCATAGATTCATTTGGGTATAGAGCCATAAATGTAATAGAATAAAATATTTGTAATGAGAAATTGATATTCTTCCCACAAAAGAAAAACCCTTGAGCCAATTATTTTGTTGCTTCTGGATGACAAAAGCGGGAGAACCTTGTCCAGAAATGTAATGCAATGCTCTTTTTTTCAACTGGTACGGGTTCAAATTCTGTTACTCTCTCTTATCTAACTAAACTAATTTCTTATAATTCCTTTACCTTTTGGGACACTGATCTTCAAATCACGCGTGGAGGGCTAGCTAAACACTGAACAAATATTGTCAGAAAGAATTCATGAAACTCTTTAAGTACTAAGAGGCCAATAACCATTTTACTACGTTCTTATAATTTCTCTTCGACTAGAGTCCTTGCCTTACTTCCACTGTAAAAGATCACATTCCCAAAACAAAAAGGTATGTACGCTTCTACCGAAAGCAGAACGAGTAAACGACTTCTTATCTTCTGACTTCCACTTCAACCATAAGGCTTGCGATCGAAGTAAAAGAGGTGACTGTCACTAAAATAGACACATGAGAAAAAGAGTATCTAACGCGATAATGGTAAGCGCTCTCTACTCAAATCAGCTCTAAAGGAGTTGCTAATGTACTGTTACAAGACAGGTGAAGTGTTAACAACTATCTGTCTTAAGGGGTTACCGACTTCAGCACCCCCTGCATGCTTGACGAACTCAGCAGGTGACAAAAAGCTTCCATGGCAGACGCACACGATTTTTACTTCCATTCCTTTCCCATATCTATATAAAAATCCATCAATTTTTCTACCATTTGGCCCATTGCCGATCGTGGAGACACAAGGCATTTCAAGCATCAGACTCTTAAGCGTGTCCTTGGCTTCTGTTGGCTCCTTCTCAACTGTTGATCTGGGAATCACTTGAGGTTTTTGTTCATTCTGTACCTGAACAGATTGCGTACTGGAAGATCTTCTCACCTCAATATTTCCATCCACTGCAGCAGCAAAGTGAGAATTAGTCCATTTTGATCCAAGCATAGCATACAAAATGGGGAAAAAAAGGTACTTCAGCTATGTTGTCATGAGTGGACAGATATCAGCATTTGGAATCTTCAGCTAAAACAAGAAGGTTATTACTACATGACAATATTACTGTTTGCATATAACTCAGTGGACTAAAGCGAAAAGGAAAAACAAATTGATTAAGATGGTTCACTGTCCAATTCTATTCCGTCCTCCAGATCGCACATGTGGACAGACAGCCAAAGGAAAGCTTGAACTAACCCCTTGAACATACAAGTTCCTACCAACCTCCAACGATCAGGTGACATCAAAATATTGTTTGGTCTCTGACAACATTACAATCCTAAACAAACAATTCCAGATGCTCCTTTGCATTTAGGAAGAAATCTAATTTATAATCCCAAACATTCATTAAACTAACAACTAACGAGCAGTAGTACTGCAGAACAAACTCCGACTTGAATTCTCTTCAGGCAAACAGTTTGGGAACTAGCTGTTCAAGCTGGTGCATTTGGATTAATCATGTTCATTTTCACAACAAAAATTACTGTCTATGAATGTTGTCCCAAGAAAAGGATTGTATAACAGTATCTTTCCTAGATACCCCGCCAAACTACGTCAATGGGATAGGAAGGAGCAATGTATTTTATCGGCAGATAACCAAACACAATAACTGGAAACGCCTTCAAAACAAGACACTGTGCCACAATTTCACAGTTGCAGACATAGTAATTAAGATGAAATCAAGCCCAAGAAAAACAGTACTTCCGGCTGAAAGCAAAACGTTCTTATTACTAAAGCCTGCTACTTTAGCAACATAATTCAAGTACAAGATCATTACGAAACATGAAACCAAGGAGGAGGGGCTAAGAAGTAAGAAGGAAAACACAAAAAAAAAACATAGTATAAGGACCAAAAAGTTTATACCTTTAATGGGTTTACTCTCAAATTCAAGAAGTACGGAGGAATTACTGCTTTCTGATCCCAATGACTTCTGCGACCATGGCATCCCATTCCCATTCCCATTGATGCTGCTGACTAAACCTGCGCCATTACTGTTACCATCACTTCCAATTTCTTCACTAGAATTATCCTCTGAATCAAGCTTCTCTCTCCCAGACCTCAAAACCTTAATCTTATCCATCCTCCTCCTCTTCGCCTCCATACGCCTCAATGACTGCAACTCCTTCCGCTTCCTCCAATTCTCAGCCTCCGCTTCCGTCGGTAGCGAATACGTCCTTGGCAGAGGCGGGTAAGTAGCAGCAATTGGCACCGTTGGGGGCGCATGCCTCTCTCCTCCACCGACCATGGGGAAGGCTGATACCGAAGAAGAACGAATCAACGGTATCCTATCCTTTTTGGGGTCCACCCCAAACCTTCCGTTCAATGAAAGTCCCAAACTTAACTCTACCCCGTCATCATTACCCTCTTCCCGGCCGTTGTTATGAAAATTATTTATAACGGTGAACTTATCAACTAGAAGATCCCTTGAAAATCCATCGACTCCGACCCAAAATTCTCCATTCCCTCCAGCTTGCTCCATGTAATTCACAAGCATGGGTAACCAACAAAGATGAAAATTTATCAGTAGCAATAGTTGAATCGAACTAGTTTTCACGGAACAAAAAAAAAAGAAGGTGGTTTTTTTTCTTCAGAAAACCTCGTTAAAAGAGAATAAGTGGGAAAAATCCCATAATTTGAAAAAATGGGAAAAATCTTGCGGCCAAACTATTGATCACCGCCATAATCAGAATAACAAATTAAGGAATAAGTAAGATGAAGAGAGAAAAAAAAAACATAGAAGTAGGCAAATAACAGCGATGAGCGAGGGAGGGAGTAAGACGAAACAGGGAAAAGAGGGATCCTTAAATGCACCCCCCAATTGGAGTACCCAAAAAGACGAAAAGAGACCCGATACTATATTGAAACGTAAATGTGTGAGGAAGCGACACGTGGAGGTGACTAAGAAGTTCGAGGCGGCCCACGTGGTTTATTAAGACCGAGCTGGTCCGGAGCGGACGACGTCCAAACGTTAAAGAAAGCGTCGTCGTCGTCGTCGTCCGCCTCAGCGACCAAGAGGATGTTGTCTCCCTCATCCAGGACTCTCGCCCTAACCGATGCCACTAAAACCGACACGCGTCCGCTAACCGCAGATTACATATGTGTGTGTTTTTTTTTATAAAGAAAACGCTGTGTACTCTTAGGTGCATGTGATCATAGTTGGGTAGATATGTTATTTAATATTTGCGAAAATCAATTAATCTTTTTGATGTTAGATTCGGTCTAATTTAATATTACGAAAATTAATTAATTTTTTTAATTATATAAATATTGTATTTAAATTTTAATTTTAATATATATCAATCGTTTTTAGAGAAATTTTTTTTTTGATACGGTGTCTTCAAATAAAATTAATAAATTTATGATAAAAATAATATAAATATTATAGAAATTCAGAGAGATAAATACTTATTTCGGGTTTCTAATGAATATTTCACCATAAAATTAATAATGTAGACCCGATACTATATTGAAACGTAAATGTGTGACGAAGCGACACGTGGAGGTGACTAAGAAGTTCGAGGCGGCCCACGTGGTTTATTAAGACCGAGCTGGTCCGGAGCGGACGACGTCCAAACGTTAAAGAAAGCGTCGTCGTCGTCGTCGTCCGCCTCAGCGACCAAGAGGATGTTGTCTCCCTCATCCAGGACTCTCGCCCTAACCGATGCCACTAAAACCGACACGCGTCCGCTAACCGCAGATTACATATGTGTGTGTTTTTTTTTATAAAGAAAACGCTGTGTACTCTTAGGTGCATGTGATCATAGTTGGGTAGATATGTTATTTAATATTTGCGAAAATCAATTAATCTTTTTGATGTTAGATTCGGTCTAATTTAATATTACGAAAATTAATTAATTTTTTTAATTATATAAATATTGTATTTAAATTTTAATTTTAATATATATCAATCGTTTTTAGAGAATTTTTTTTTTTGATACGGTGTCTTCAAATAAAATTAATAAATTTATGATAAAAATAATATAAATATTATAGAAATTCAGAGAGATAAATAATTATTTCGGTTTTCTAATTAATATTTCACCATAAAATTAATAATGGGGTGATATTTTGGGTAGTAAGGGAGTAACAATAGGATGTGGATGAGTTGGAGGGCATGTGTTTGGTGACACGTGGTGGAAAAATCCTTGACTTTTCACCGACAGTTGTTGACAGCTTCATCGTCTTTCTCGAATATAAACAATGGAATGTAGTTATGACTTGTGGATGATTGTTGATGACCTTTCCTTTGGCCATCTAAGCTGCTTTACGTTCTCTCATTTCGAAAGGCACGACTCCATCAATTAGGCAAGAGGACAAGACTAAAATTTTCTACCTCTTATGGAACATTCAAACCTGCACAGCAATTAAAAGCTAATTTCTCTATTCCAAAAATAAAAATATTTTCAGAAGAAATTTTTAAATTTAATAATAATTGTATATTTAATTAGTACATCAAACGTATTATATTTAATAATTAATAAAAATTATATTAAAATTAAAGTAAATTTTTTTAAAAAATAAAAAGAATGTAATTATCATATGTGTGTGTGTGTGTGATATTATAAGTTCAAATTTGATTCCGTATGAAAGAACAAAAGGACCACAAATAGCTAAAGAAACTGGACTGGGTTTCCTCCGTAAGCTTGCATTACATTCTGATAGGGATTAGACGAAACATAAAAGAGACAGCAAGGTGGAGAGGCAACAGAGCAAAGCACGGCAGATTCAAAGGACGAAGTCACTAAAAACTCATCAAAGGCTTTGGAAAGAGGGGTAAACATTAGTAACTTAAAGCCAATCTGTGCTGATCCAATTCCTGGGAGAAGTGCGGTGCAGGGCAAGTGGATGATGGACTACAAATATATTATGTTCGGATCGCGGGACTTAAATATCGCTCCCGAGTCACAACACAAAGATTGGTGTCGCCAATAATTAATGTTAAACCCAACTTGGGCATGCAATTTGCATTAGTTTAATCGCGAACTCTCATGATGTTGTCAAAGGACAAGGAATATTTGCTCAGGTCCACACGATACGATAGGAAAAGGTTAATCTTTCAGAAACGGAATCACTAATAAGTGAATAGACTAAATAGACAATTCAATTAAACACGCAAACACACCGTACAATACAAGACATTATTATTATTATTATTATTTTTCAATGATCTGATTACTTTAGAATCGTTATAATTATAGTCGCTGTTTATCAAAATTTTAATTAACTATTAAATTTGTTTTAGGAGAAAGAAAATCTTATAAACAAAGATTTCTTGGGTTTGCTGCTACGGATGGGAGTACTTATTTTGTCCAAAAAAATTAATTGCAAGTGGCTGGCTGTTGTGATTGTTGTTACTTGCAGAAAAAATATGCTGCTGCAAGTTGTATGGACTATGGAGTGTGGAGGAGTAATAATAATTATGGGCCCGAGCGCTGGTGCACCGACTTGCACTTTGTTAAAATTAAATAATAATAATAATAAATGGTAGGTGCCTGCCACGTTTTGGATGGCTGATGTTCCACGTGTCAAGATCTGTCGCTGTTATACAGCTAAGCAGAAAGCTACGCCAACAACTTCCCGGAGGCCACACAAGTGCTCGGTTAAACCAAAAAAGGATGAAAAAAAGAAAAAGAGTGAGACATATAAAGTAAAAAAAGTTTGAGTGAATTTTTTAATTATTAAATAATAATCATTCTGATTATTTAACATTGATAATTTTTTTTTTTAAAGTTATGAGTTTAGAATTTTAATTTTGATTATTAGATCATCATCAAGGATACTAGTATTAAAATTTTATTTAAAATTTGACTTTCTTTTAAGACAAAAAAAAAATGAAAATAATTTAGATCTACAGAAGGCCATCTTGGGCCATATAACATAGGTGACCTGATGTTGAATATTTGCGGCCCTTTTTTGATGCTCCATTAGTCCATTTAGGAGAACTTTAGGCAAAACTACGTTATAAGATGGTGGGTTCGGTCGCAAGTAGATCTTTGCATTGAAAAAGTCCTTTTAGTTTGGGTCTGCTTGCTGCTCCATTTTGATCCATATTAATCCATTTGGGAGAAGTTTTCGCAAACCAAGTTCTAAGATGGGCTCGTTCCGATTTCCATACAAGTCACATCCATGCTCGCTTTCATGTATTCCAGCCCAATGGCCGACAGCCGTACGCCACAATGACCTTTCGGCTATGTTTGCATTGTGTTTTATTTATAAATAAAAAAAAAAAACTTTTTTTAAAATAAAAATAAAATATTTAAATATTTTTTATTTTAAACTTTAAATTTAAAATTTTCATATCAAATTTCGTTTACGTAATTTTAAAATATTTTTTTATTTCTTTTAAAATTCTTTTTCTACTAAAAAAATTTACCAAAATTTTTATATAATTTAACACAAAAATTTTCAAATAAATCATAATCAAAACATAACCTTTGTCCGGATTTCAAAATAAATTTTTGCATTGTAAAAATTAAGAACTAAATTTATACACAACTCATACACAAAAATGCATTTTAATAGTGTAGACCTAAATAATTAGAAAACCGATAATAAAATTTAAGGCAAACAACTCTTAATAACAAACAGGAATTGCATTTCATTTTATATTTTTATGTGTTTCGTATAAATATTTAGAGATAAACATAAATTTGAACTTAAAAAAAGTTTTAAAATATAAAAATAGGATTTATTAATTTATTATTATTATTTTTTAAAGAAAACTGAAAATATTCCCATTTATTCCCTTCTATTTTCTGTGTAACGAAACGAACCGGAATAACCAATAAATCTTCTCAAAGAACCCGATTTGTCTCCCCCCACCAAATTGTAATGGCGTCGGGAGCGAAATCTTTTCTTCAATCGCTGAGCCGGTACTTCAAGAAGCCGTGGGAGATCACTGGACCATGTGTGTCGCCGGAGTATTTGGAGGCTCTTCCAAAGGCCACGGAGTACCGGGTCTTTTGCCCCGCCACCGTACCCACCAAGGCAATTGTGCCCACTGCTAACCCCGAAACCGTTTACGATATCAAATACTTCTCCCGAGACCAGCGCCGTAATCGACCGCCGATTAAGCGGACCATTTTGAAGAAAGCTGATGTGGAGAAGATGATGAAAGAGACGAGCTTTGATGTGCATGATTTTCCCAGACCTTATTTGGCCGCTACAGTTGTTGAGGACGATAACGCTATTGGTGGTGGATACCAGAAATAGAGGCAAGCTAGGCTGCTCTTTTAAATAATTGTTGTTTATGCTTTTTTTTTGGGATTGTTAGATTAAGGGTTTTGATAAGCTGCTCTTCATTGTTGATTCTTATCACCGATTATTTCTAGATCGTAAAGGGATTAGTTGAGAGGGTTTGGTTTAGTGTATTTACTGTTTATCGGGATTGGCCGTGGAAAGAGTGGTAAATGAACATTGCTGCCTGGATTTCTTTTGGCCTTTGAATGGTTTATATGGTTGACCTCAAAAAAATATAAAAAAGATTACTTTTTTTATGGATTGATAGCTACTGGAGCCTGGTTATGAGTAATGATAATGAATCGAATGGTGTTGCTAGATTGGCTTTTACATTCAGTAGGTAGTTGGGGATCGAATGGCCTTTGACGGGGAGATAGTTTAATTTGCATTTACCTTGCTCCTATTCTGCACTTTGCAGTTTGATCACATTATGTTTAGAGGATCTTGTAATCAGTCAGTGGGAACATCAATCGAACTTTTGGGCTGTTTGGGTTCTTTTATATTATTTCACTTGCCACGAACATTTTATTCAACGAGTAAGAAGTCACTTGATACACACACTCAAGAATCTTAACGACGAGGATAGATGCTAGTTTGTGGCCCTTATATATTAACTGGAATTTCTTTGGTGTAGTTCTAATCACAATTGTTTATAACCAGGATTTATTTGGCAGGAATCGATGACTCTTTGTCACCATGAAAATGTTTTCTTGTCAGGTAGTTTATTTTTTTCTGCCTCAGAATGTCAGAGTCCTGGTGTATCATTTTCTAGACCCACCACAGCTGACTGATTCCAGCATGCTTGGCCTTGGCCTTAGTCTAAACCTGAAATGCAGTTGATAGTTTTACATGCATTTTTGCTAGAATTATGAGTAAAGTCCAAAGGTACCTTTAAACAGAATTTATAGAGACAGGGCAGTTGTAGTTTCAAAAAGAATGCCAAATAAGCAGATACCATATTCTTAATTTGTTGGAACTTTCTTTTCAATTTGTGGTTAAGAGCATGCAATAAAATGTCAACTAGAAGTGACATTCAAAAGGAGATGAGATAGAGGTGTAGCAGTCCTTTCTACTGTTCAGATGAGAAAAATCAGTTTACTTGAAGAAAAGGAACATCAAAATCTGCATACCCGTTTTAATATGTTTAGCTTCGAGGTCAAGTTGAACACTCAATGTGTGATCAGTATTTGACCCTTTGTTGAACTGAAATTTGTCTTATTGTTGTTGAGAAATTAATTTTCTTCTCTTCTATTCTTTGTTAGGCTTGTGAGCTGTCGCGAAAGAATATTGGTCCCAGTAATTGAAGAAGAAGGTGCTTCAAATTGTCTTCGGTTGCGTCTTTGTATATCTGGCAGAATAATCTAATGTAATGCTTTTGTAATTCCTTATTTCTTTTCATCTTTGTTTTTTTAGATGTATCTTACCCAAATAAATTGGTCTCTTGAACTGAAATGTTTAGCAACTTTTTGCTAAAAATTTAGCTTAGCTCTACTTGATTATCCTGACTATACCTAGCAGTTTTATTGTTTCGGATGTTTTATATTTTGCTTAATTGTTTTGTTGGATGCTTTTTTGCACAATTGTTACAATTGATCTCAGTGTTTCATTTGTGGCTCTAATATCTGAAGTTGAAACTCCACAATGTGCCTTCAGCTGTGGTCTTTTGCCACGGTTGTCAAATTTTGTTCTCTTGACAGCATATTGGTGAAAGATTTCACCCTACTTCTGGATTGAAATTGAAGGGAATTAAGAGATGAAATTTTATTATTCATCTTTGTTCTTGACCAACTCGCTAGCTTCTGCATGCTGCTTCATTTTTTGGTTTAATAAAGTCCAGCTCATTGGTAATGGAGGGGTGTAGCTTGTAAGTGGTGCTTAGAACAGTGATTTCCCAACCGTTAAACATTTTAAGGACGGACTAAAGTGTTGATGGAACTTCATACTAGAAATTGACATGGTGCTTGTGATTCTACGTGGGCTGGTGTTGTGGCTTTCGGGCCAAATGGTGAAAGTTGAAGGATGAAAAAGCTGCGTCAAAGCTTCTATCCATAACTTAATTAGGAAGTTTTTTCGTTTCATGTTTTGTGCGGGGCAGTTGGATGATTGAAGTTCTGTCCATAACTTCTTTTTGGATTCATATCTAAAAATCATTCTGCAAATCCGTACGATGGTGCAAGTGGGTTTTTTTTTTCTTTTTTTTTTTAATAGGAAGTATCCTTATACATAGTCCCTCGTGGCGCGAGTTATTAGTGGGACTAATTTTCCTGAGTCACAACGCGTTGACTAGGGATGGGATTAATCACTATACGTTGATTAGGAATGGGACTATCGATCACACCAATTTTTGTCCAAATATTGGTAGCCAAACACAAAAAAAAAAATT
The DNA here is from genome assembly GCA_020080225.1 of Gynochthodes officinalis. Lineage (NCBI taxonomy): Eukaryota > Viridiplantae > Streptophyta > Magnoliopsida > Gentianales > Rubiaceae > Gynochthodes > Gynochthodes officinalis. The sequence goes on along the minus strand of CM034621.1, from coordinate 35,265,123 downwards.
TGGTACTTTGCACTGGGCGAGTTATTAGTGGGACTAATTTTCCTGAGTCACCACGCGTTGACTAGGGATGGGATTAATCACTATACATTGATTAGGAATGGGACTAATCAGTCACCAGCACTTGTTTCAAATATTGGTAGCCAACGACAGTAAGAAAATTTGGTAACTTCCGCACTTTATGGGCCAGCACTTGTCCCAAATATCACTATACGTTGATTAGGAATGGGACTAATCAGTCACCAGCACTTGTTCCAAATATTGGTAGCCAACCACAGTATGAAAATTTGGTAACTTCCGCGCTTTATGGGCCAGCACTTGTCCCAAATATTGGGAGCTAACGACAGTAAAAAAAATTTGGTAGCTCCCGCACTTCATGGGGAAGAAATGACTTGAACCCTCATTGATAGGAAATGAAAGGTTAATAAAGTTGAAAGTGTTTGGGCTTGTCTACCCCTTTTTATTTTTTATAGCCCAGATCCTTCCTGTTTCTGTAGCATCTAGGAGTTCCTTGGAATTTGGTGAATTTAATATCAGTACAAGCCCAAAGAGTAAAAAAATATCCTCCTTCATCTTCAGCAGTGAATCTAGGCTAATATGGCATGATGGGCATCATTATGATTGGTACCCTGGCTTCCATTCTACTGGTTCGGATCCATATATTTCGCTTTAATAGACTTGCTAGGCTTGGTGATCCGTAGATGACAGAGAATAAGGATCAAAAGTTTCACTAGATTGACTAAACAATCAAGGTTACGGTAACAGAAACTTCTCAACTCTAGGCCATAACTGAATGTATGGTATCTCCTAAATCATGAAAGGGGAGCTCTTCACTTGAGCTGGATCCTTTGGAGCTCTGCGATTTTGTCATAGACATCGCAGTGATGTATTGACGCATCCTGCGGAACATTATTTGGTACAGGACTGCTGTAGGGGGCATTCAATTGGCAAAAAAATGTATTACGTGGGTAGACGAGTAAAGCACTGTGCATGCAGCATGATGGTGGCCGCACTTCCTCCTTTATAGGCTTTTTTGCGAGCTTCGGGGGTCACGCATGCCTACGCTGTTCAGTTTGATTCACTTTCTTACTGTAATTGGCAAAAGTTCAGGGCTTCGCTTGCCTTACGTTGGTATCAAATTTGTGTGAATCTTCTGAACCCAATTGAGCTTTTTACTGTAGCTATTTAGTTGAAAGAAAATGCAGGGGGCCAGAGGCTAAAAATGTCTGGTAATGCAGGAATTAAATTGGTGTCCTTGAGAAAGGGCCCCCTTGGAATGAATCTGGCAGCTCACTGTCGCTTTCATCCTCGTTATTGTAAGGATAGATATCATCATGATTAGAGACAATTCGATCTATGGCCATACTTGATCCCAACACTTGCCCAGAATCGCTCATACGCACACAGATAAACAAAGTGCAAACGAGACGCATACTTTTGTGGTAAATTACCATCATAGTATTGAAGACAGATACTTAAAATCACTAACAAAGTTACAAAAGCAGCAAAAAGAAGCAATGTTCCAATAATGGTTTTCTGAAATTGAAATTTGCCTTTCATGTTGTTGGTAGCAAGAAGTCATTTCCTGTTTCTTTATAATTATATCTGGCCGGGCATTATATTTAGGCTTTTCAGATGGTCGAGAACTGTGGAAACAAAGATAAATGAACAAGGATAAAAGACAGCGTGTTCTAAAGAAGGACAATGGTAATTAAATGCCAGCAGTTGATGATAGAAAAAGCTGTCACAGAAAGAGGACTGCATCTTCTATAACGTCACATTACATTAAAGCACGCTCTTTCCTGTGTTTTACAGTCATCATACTGCGTTTTATCTTCAACAAAGATTGTAAATTTAGATGAGGGAGGGAGCATCCTAGACTCTTCTGATTTTTAAGAACTTTGGCGCAATTGGACAATGGAAAAGTTTTACTAATATTGAATTGGATCTTCTGTCTGTCTCAACTGTGGTCTATTAGTTAAAAAACATAGTTTTGTACTATAATTATGACGGAGGATCTCATTCCATAATATTTACTCGGTTATAGATCATGAGATACAGTCATCAACTATTAATGCCTTTTGTGGGAGGAGGAATATGTGTTGATATCATATCTAAGCCAAGAAGTATCATTAATTTTGGATTCATCGCCTACATATCATCTTGACATTATGTCATGTGGTGCTGCATTGGCAGCAGCATAGGGGAATCAGGATTTGCTTTGGACAAAATACCTTTCACTTTGATGTATATAATGGTGCACAAAGTTGAACGGATGTTCATGGTAATACAAAATAACTATGGGGTGTCTATATATGTACGATTCAGGCTGAATCTACATTAACACTGAGGTAAACTGCATGTTTGGAGCATATATTTGTAAGTTTCAACCATCTTGGATTGATGTAGGTGAGTCTTTTCATAGTTTTTACAGGAATGCTATACTAAGTAAAGCACTAATACAAATTTATTGTGGTAATCTTTGTTAACTAGCTACTTTTATGGTAATCGTTTAGTATTGCAAATTGAAATGTAAGATCAAGAAAGTCAAAATGGATACCTTACTAACACAAACCGACCCCGTCACACGTCGCGTTCGGAAGGCGTATTTTTTTGACTTCTCCCGATGAAAGATGAGTTCCATTTTTGAATTAGCTTCTGCACGCTTCTGTCCATCTTAATTGAATGACTACTCAAGTTCAAGCAATAGTATCTGCAAATATTGCATGGAGGATAAAGAGAGGATCAAGCATATGGCATACTTATGATAAATATGTAGTAAAAGAGACGGAAAGAATTGTAGGCAAATGCCTGACCTTTGGGTCCGGCGACGTGACGCCGGGGCAACTGTATCACCTCTTCCTCTTGTTTTTTTTGGTATGAATATGGTGTGATAGATGGACTAATAATACATTCCATAAAATGCTAGAATCATAGAACTGTCAATTAATTAGTAATACACAGTCCGCTGATTAAATAAGTAGAGTATTTATCCATGAGGTACTAGCTCGCTGGTGTCTGGGATCTGGGGACCATTGATTTTGCAATAATGATCGGGCCTGCAACCTCGCCAGGGCAGGCCCCCCATGGATGTACTAGTATTACTATACTCACCCTCAAAATCTCACTGCCTTACTGAATACTGATTACTCCTCCTGCTCTGTCCTATCGCTTCTCGAGATCCCCACTATTGCAGCAGAACCTTCCTCCATCTCAGTATACATGAAAAAGCTTCTTGGTGCATCCTATAATAATACATGCATGCACAATTAACTTTTAGGTTTTTCTGTTGTACGAATACTTTAATCATTTATACTTGTATGAAACCAGTAAACAAACAGTGTGGTAGAATCAAGGGTTGTGGTTTGCAGTGGATTGAGATTAAATTTCTTCAATTATACATCAAGCAATATATATTCAGTGATGTATAATGTATAATACCAGGTTATATCATTCATGTTCAACATATGCATGTGTGATCGTTCTAAACTTGTCCTGTGCTACATTCCTGCTGTTTCAAGGCTTAAAATTTTGTTGAGGAATAAAAGGTGTGCAAACCCAGACAGAATTTAAGGTCATATGTATTTCACAGAAAAGGAAAGGATAGAAATATCTTGTTGCCTTTATCCATCTGGGCTGCCTGCCCTATCCACCGGCAAATTCACTTTCCTTCCCACGTTTGTTTCAAAGGCTCCAATTCTCCTACGTAATTACTTGTATGATATAGCGGATTCTTTTCACACTGTAGCTAGACAAAATAGAAGGGGAAATCGAATTGAATACGTTTCTTTCCTCCAGGATAAACAAGCTAAGCTGGAAAAATATGGGCTAATGATGATCAATTAATACAGCATTCAGTTTTGGAGGGTGAGTGATCAGTTATAATACACTAATAGTTTTTAACATTCCAACTTATAAATGAAGCGAAATAGAGAACTGATACGGTGGTCCTTGCTCTATTTCCTTTCTCTATTAAGTAGGCGATTTAAAGAAGACATGCTGCATTGGTCCCTCCCCCTGCAATGTCATACACTGAGTTGTAGTACCAGTAATAAAACCAAAATCCACCCTAGCGAACTATTCTCTTCCTTGTTGTACTCATCATGCATACATACACATCAACATGATGCAGCTTTCACTACACAGACCATTGCTTCATCCCTGAAGATGGGCTAACTTCCCTAATCAGGAGTGACTGTTTCTTTTCGTCTACTACCTGCTATAACTTTAATTTATCCTCTCATATAAGGAACTGATCGAAAAAATGACCAAACAGAAGAGATATCGTATGTATAGTAATAACATTTAGCTAGTCAAGATTCGTTATTCCACCATCATGTCATGTTATTATTGTGTTCCCGTAATATAAAATGATATTAATCCGTCAAAATTTTTGATAAATCAATGTCGTTTTTTGAAAAGATGAAATACACTACATGGCAACGAACTAAAGTGGCAATTGATAATATACTCTTGTGTTGACCCTAATGAAATACTAGGATCAATTAATGGAGCTGAGTATTGGGCATTTGTTGGGTTGAACCATAATTTGGAAATCAAAAGAAACCAAAATTCCTTTTGTTGTTGTCAATAATGCATTTAGGCCAACTATTTTTCTTTTTTTCCCTTTCTGGATGTGGTGATGGTCCCAAGGTTGAAAAAACTAAGCCCCTTTTGCTTACTTAGAAGCAAATTAATTAATTTGTCACTTGCTAGCAATAAATACATGCAAATTTCTAAGAAAACAACTACCCTAAGGGTAAGAGTAAGATTGCAGGAGCAAGATCACAACTTATTTATCAAGGCAACAATGACAGTCAGGCCAAATTAAGCAAGCGTGAAGAAAATTTGATCTAAGATATTGACTAGCACATTTATCTGTCAGATGCCCATTGCACACGTGGCTGCCTATAAGCCATTGCTTTGTTTCTTGTTTTTCCATTCAAGCATGGTCGGTTGAATTCCGGCATCTTCTCTTAACAATTCCACAACACAACTTCATTAAGTATATTCTCTGCAATATGGAACTGAATTTCCTCCCTGCAAACTAACCTACGACTTGTTAGCTAGAGCTGGGCTGCCCGCCGCCCACTGAATCCAAAGCTAAACAGCTAGCCCTTGTTTTTCCATCTCCATGTTAGCTCTTCACCACCAGCAATAGCAGCAGCAACTCCATTGTCCGTTAGGTAAGTGTTCTCATGATTATCATGCTATTTCAAGTATAGCACGGAAACAAACAGGGCTCTCAATCGATTGCCAGCTGCGTAAATATTCTTTCTGTCCCATAAAGGAGATGATTTTCTGTAGTTAACCAAAAGATTAAACTAAAAGAGAATTCAGAGATTTTGCTTAATCAATTAATGCAAACCCAATTCTTTCTCCTTGTGTGTGTTGCCAGACGTACTGTATTCTTTGTTTGTCTTCTCACTTTGCCGGTGTGTAAACCCAAGTTTTTCCCCTTTCATCAAAGAGCTGGACTAATATATGAGCTTTCATCTAGGGAGATCTGACTAATGCTAGAGTTGTAGATTATGTTATTTTATGAATACCATCATTTTGTGCTTACAATTTATCTGTCTTGATGTAGAGTTCTCTGAGGAATCACATCAGTATAATTTCTGTAGAGACCGAAGTCCAAAGAATTGTATGTGTTTTTGGTCCCGTCTCGAGGGAGTTGTAAAAGTACTGGGTTCAGGTTTGACCCATCAGTTATGAGAAATATAAGATGATTACAAGGGAAACAGATGAAGATGTTGGGGCAAAACAAGAACGCAACAACACAAGTGATGAGATCAAGACTAAGTCTAAGGCTTCATCCAGTTCAGCTGCATCGTCATGGTCAAGGTTGAAAGATCCCAGGATTGTACGCGTGTCAAGGGCATTTGGAGGTAAAGACCGGCATAGCAAGGTCTGCACTGTGAGAGGACTTAGAGACAGGCGTGTTAGGCTTTCTGTTCCTACAGCTATACAGCTTTATGATCTCCAAGATAGGTTAGGGCTTAATCAGCCTAGTAAAGTTGTTGACTGGTTGCTTAATGCTGCAAAGAATGAAATTGATGAGCTACCTCCACTTCCAATGCCTCCAGGAAGTTTTGGCCATAATCTCCAACCGATTTTTACTTCTCATCATCCCGGAGTTGAGAGCAGTAGTACTCCTCAATCAAACAAAGAAGGACTTCGGATTGGTGCAAGTATCAATTGGGATGATCCTCCGGAACCTTCCGGACCGAATATGTGGCATTCCGATGCCCTTTTCAGGCCTAAATCCAAGGAAGTTGCAAGAGGAGATTCATCAGAGGATAAAGAAACTTGGACAAGAAGTGAAGAAGGGAAACAACAAAGTCATTTTGAAAGTCATGGTGCATATTTTTCTTCCAACAATTTTTTCTCTAGACTTGACCACTCTCCCTCTTCAAGCCTAGGGTTGCTCAATAGTACAATGCCATACAATTCTTTGATCAGATGGGATCCTTCCAATTTATCTTTATCACAATCAGGAAGCACTGGATTGACACCCCAACAAGAAGATTTCCATAACTTCAGCGTTGTGCCATTGCCACCAACAGTTTCCTCCTTGCCATCAGGACCTCAGCAGGTTCTTGTATATCATCAACCTGGTACAACAACACAGTCGTATTTCCCTTCACATATCGCAGCTGCAGCGGAGTATGCCGGTGGTCGACCATTTCACTTGTTAGGCACAAATACAAAGCTCCTCCCTTTACAAAATGATCGCCAAGAAAAACGAGATGAAAACAATGAATTCCATTCAAGGTAATATCGGCCCTCTTCATCATTCATTTCCTTCGAAGCAATGCACAAGTAGCTGCAGCTTCAGAGTTCAGGGCAATGTTGTGAGCCGTTTATAAATAGAACTACCATTTTAGAGGAAAGTGCATGCTTCACAATGCAGCAGTGATTATAATTTCGATGACAGTCTATTACGCTCGAAGGACAAATGAAGGTCAGAACTCAGACATGTACAATTTATGCTGTGATCTGATATTTCTGCATTGTAGGTTGTTTACAATGAAGATTGAGAGCTGCCCCAAAAAAAAAAACTTCAGAGCGATTAAAGATTATATTCTAATTATTTAAATAGTGTAACGTGACAGCTGTTTCCTCATATGACATATGATATTTTGCCTCATACTTCGTGAACATGTAATAAGGCTGATGATCGAGCTTCGATCGGCTATTTTACTTTTTCTAGCCAACAATTAAAGAGCTGTGCCACTAGTCAGACCGAGCTTTATAGTCAATTTCACAACTTCATCACCATAAACTTTGGCCTCGCGGCTCAAAATAAACTTTCCATGAGCTGACATAATGATGTATACTGTTTCAATCATCAGTACAAATATATATTCTTCTTGGGCTACGCTCCATTTGATTGTTTGTTGCATAAACCCTAGTGCAAAATGGAGTTAAGCGGGGAGAGGTGGGAATCTGTGCATACATATGCTTCAAAGAAAAAAGAAATGGGGTAGCTAGTTTGATGGTTTGATGATTTGATGGGGAAGAAAAACTGAAAAAGAAGTGGAAAGTTGGGAGTTTTGGGAAATAAGACAGTTAAGAGATCATATATATTTGTGGACACGCACATGATGGTGTGACGCGTGCTTGTGTAGTTTATCTTTGCACGAGATCCAACATAGCATATGTTGAAGGGAAGGGCCAGTTTGGTTAGGGGGGGGCCTTAAATTTAAAAGTGAGGCATCAAAAGAAAAGTTGGGAGTTGGGAGGGTGGAGGGTGTGGTCCTGAACCCATAACCATAAAACCAAGAGTGAACAACAACAGTGGCACTGCATGACAAAGAAAAGGAGAGACGACGGAAAGAAGGGGGTTGATGGTACGTACGTACAAGATTGTAACTTAGGGTTCGGAAGCTCTCTGCGCTTCTGATTGCTCTCTGGGGTCTGGGGTCTGGGGTCTGGGGTCTGGGGTAGTACTACTGCAACTGTCACTGCATGCTCTAGAATCAAAAAGATAATTAAGGGGACCACTTGCAATGCAAAGTCTTGGAGTCTTGGATTCTTGGCAACTCAACTCACCGCCTAAATTTTGTAGTCTCTGCCCTCAGCCCATCCATCTTAGATCTAACCTTTCGTTCTGTGTTGAATGTACGAAGATTTCAGTTTGTGGGACAAGTATATATATCATGTGTGAAGTTGGGAGCACTGTGTAGTGTATGGATTGATTGTATTAGTTAGTATTTTGTATATTTAATTTCGTTGATATATATATATATATATAAAATAATACAAATCACACACATTTTAAAGTGAGAAAACAAATTCTATTTCATAATCCTTTTTATTTTGTAAATATAAAAATACAAAACAAGGATACAATTTATCCATGCCATGGAGTATCTTTGACCTTTTGAGGAGATGCCTAATCCTTTTGACTAGGGTAGCACTACTAGTGAGAAAATTGACATCCAATATGGAGGAAAACGGTGGAAAAGTGCACTGCACCTTCTTGGGTTTCTCAAGCGTCTAACATGGATGAATCCTTATCGTATTACTCTGTTTGTCATTTTAACAAAAAGAGAGGTTTATCTTTTCCAGTCTCTTCATCCAATATCCCTTTTGATCTTCTTTCTCACTTCTTCTCCACGGGCCTTTCTTCGTCTAATTCTGTCCTATGAATTATGATCCTCTATCCCACTAACGAAACTTCTAGAATTATTTGTAAATCTTGAGTGGGTAATTGCCCAATTTAAGAATGAGACTTGGGCCGACTTGCACAGTAAAGTTTTGGCTCTTTTGGGCAAATATTTCTGTCGCTGAATGGTTTGGAAATTCATTTGAACAAAAGAAAACTGTAGTGTAGCCCAGTAGAACGTTCATTGGTCAAAGTTTGAAAAAAGGTTCAGCCCAAGACGAGGGACTAAAAGCTCCCGGCGAGGATCGAACTCGCGACCTTTCGCTTACGAAGCGAACGCACTACCACTATGCTACGGAAGCGGTTTGTTTATGCTCGTTAAATACTAGACCTTAATTATCTTTATAATTTTTGAATAAATCAAGAGAGGCTACTGCTGAAAAGAAGGGAAATGGATTAGAGCCATATTTTTGGCAAATATATACTTACAGACGGAGGGAAGGGAGAGAGAATCGGCGACAGAACATTCAACCCATAAAAAGGAGCCACGTGTCACGTTATTATGGGCCGTGTCCTCCTTCGGACGCCAGTGTATTTCCAATGTCTTCTTTACTTGACTCACAGTTGTCCGTACTTCAACTCCATCGCTCTTCCTGATCTTTCTCTCGTCGGCTCCGCCACCGCCCTCACCCACAAAGGATTTTAAAAAAAAACAAAAAAGGAAGAAGAAGAGAGTTGAAGTGGTTGTACTAGGGTTTTATAATCATTCAATCAAGATTTGATAAGTGTTTGATTTCTTCTTATGGTTCACTCTTCAAGTGTAGACAGAGCAGAATGTTTTACTTTGCTATGCTAAACTGAGCTCCTATCTTCCTCAGTTACCCCCTGTAAAACCACCGGTGAGTATCAGTATATTTCGATCTTTTCCACTGATTCTTCCATTCCTGTAATTGTTTTTTTTTTCTTTTTAAATTTTTTTTTTCTGTTCGTGGAAGAATCTTAGGGTTTTGCTACTTCCAGTTACTTCAAGCTTCCACGCTGTAGGTTTCTGGTGTGTGTTTTTTTTTTTTTTTTGGGCTGAAAGTAAAGTTATTTCCTTTTTTGTTAGCTAGTAGTGTTGCGTGCGAAACAAATGCTATTATTTTCGGAAATTTAGTTCTGAGGCTAGCAGTGATATGAATTGGTGGTGGTGGGGGTGTGTTGGTGTTGGTGTTGGTGTCCAACATGAGCGATGGAGGTGGGGATACCGTAAAGGAGGCTGAGAATAACTCTTACAACTCTCGCCACTCCAAGAAGAGGAGATCTGGGGTTGAAGATTTTACCCGTTCCATAGCTAAAGTTGCTGTGGCTCAGATATGCGAGGATGCAGGTTTCCAGGGCTTCCATCTCTCTGCTCTGGATGCCCTGTCTGACCTGACTGTCCGCTATATACGTGAGATTGGGAGAACTGCAAACGTGTATGCAAACTCAGCTTGTAGGAGTCAGTGTAATTTGTTCGACATAATTCAAGGGTTGGAGGATTTGGGATTTGTGCGGGGGTTTTCAGGTGCTTCAGATGTTCACCGTTGTCTTTCGAGTTCTGGTGTGGTGACGGAGCTAGTGCGGTATGTTGGTGATGCGGAGGAGATCCCATTTGCGTATTCAATTCCTGGATTTCCAGTTGTAAAGCGAAGGGAGCCACATCCTAGTTTTGCTCAGACTGGAGTAAATCCACCTTCTCAGCATATACCTTCGTGGCTGCCTGCATTTCCAGACCCTGAGACTTACGAAAATTTACATTTGGGACACAAAAAAGCACTACAAATTGGGGAGGATGAAGGTGAGCTGATTGGGAATCACCAAGCTGGGGATAAAGCTTTGGCGAATTTGCAGCAGAAAACCACTTGTAATGGATCTCAACCTTCTGTTCCTGTTAACTTTGGGGATGCTGCTAAGGGGAAACGTTCATTAGAATGCAATCCATTTCTGGCACCACCTCTTCAACATGGGGAGAAAGAGGTGTCTTCAGTTGTTGTTCCAGCTAAACTTTTGGATGAAGCCTTCGTGCAGAGTAGTGATCATAGGGTTCTGGAGAATCATATCTCTGTTTTGGACACATTTGCACCTGCCATTGAGGGGTTGCATGGTGCACCAAAAATTGATTCAGAAGATGGAAGGAAGGACGAACCTTTGAACAGGAGAACTATTGTTCAATTTAAGATTTTTAATGGCAGGAAGTCCTTCCATAGCGCTGTAAGCTCTCAGAAGCAGGAACTTGTGAAAAATGCCTCGTGGTTTCCTAATGATGATACTAACGATGATAAGAAAAAGAGGGCAGAGCAGATTCTGAAGCAATCATTTGAGTCTGCAGGAACTGACTCACTTGTAAATTAGGTGTGTTCTGATTAGAACTTATACACTTCTTTAGCAAGCTGGCAGCAGATGTTAGTTTCACGGTAGTCAGACTGAGTTTTAGAGTTGTTAGTAAGTGGGCATGCTAGAGCATCCCAATGTAACAAGTTATTGAGGTACATTGTTATCATTTGTCCTCATGAACTTCTGTTATTGATAATTCTTTTCAGTGAAACCACATTACTAATACATTACTCTCTCTCTTGAAAGTGCTGTTTGAAATCTTGATACCATGTGGAACAAATTATTTCCTGAAAATGCTTTCCAAACTGTTGTTGAGTAAAAGTTATAATTATGTAATATGGCGATAACAAACATATTTATGAGCATAATGTTTTTCAAGAAGTCTGCCTGCCATTTGCAAAATTATTGAAATCCCAGTCTATTGGGAATGTCTGAAAATTTTGTCCTGAGTATAATTTTCAAATCAATTTCTTTCAGATGAGTATATTATAACTATGAAACTTTGCTGTCTTTATATCGTCATTGCCAATGCTTTAACCTGAAGTCGTCCTCCGTCATAATTAATTGGGTAAAACTGACTTATTTTGACAGTAGAAAGTGCTATTTAAACTTCGGATTTCCAAGGGATCTTAGGTTGGGTCTCATCTTTTAGTGGCTTTTGTCTTTGTGGATTTGTGAAAAATGCTTAGTTGGATTGGATCTATTGGAATTTACAGTGTCTATTTACAACGGGCAGGTGAATTAAAGGCATATTTATTTGTTCCTGTCATTTTCTATTTAATGAACAAGAAGATCATCTCAGGGAATGTGACTGAAGTGAGTATTGTATTGACATATTTTCCTCGTTTGGCAATCAATTGGTATTCTTACTATTTGCACATATAAGTGCGTGCTTGATCGATATATAAAGAGTTTTTATGCCAAGAAGTTACTAACTGGTGAATTTTTATTAATGCCATGGAGAGAAAAAAATGTTGGATACTAAAATCTAAATTCATGTCCGAGGTTTTTTATTGATAGAGAACAGATATTTACTTTACAATCCTGTTACCTGGTAGGTATTCCATGTGTCACATTGCCTTCTGAACAGAAACAGAAGTTACATCCATAGGTAGCTATTCATATGTTGCTTAAAAAAAGGATGCTAACAAAAGAAAAGAAGCCTAACTAATGTTTTTTAATTACTCTCAAATATTGCGTCCATGGCCAATCAGACACGCTGAAGGCCTCAGCAGTGATAACCTCAGTGATTAGGTCCTTAAAGATTAGTCGCTCAATGTCCAACACCACTGCTGGAATCTCACTTTGGTTATCTACGCAGTAATCAGGTTGTTGCATCATATCTGCATTTAAGATGCATATGGATCCATCAGCGTCGTCCAGGCTGCATTCTGATTTTGCTTGGAGGCGATCTACTTCTGAGTATAGCTCCCTCAAAAGCTCTTGCCCTGTCATGGTTCTCCTCCTTGGCACAAAAGGACCATCTGAAGCTAATTTGCGGGCAAGTATTTCATTGACAGCATCGAATAATATCTTCCTATGAATTTTCTGGTCACACTTCAATGCAGCAGTTCTTTGTTTCTGTCCTTCACTGGTTGATTTGATGCTTTGCTCAGTTTGTTCCAGGACATGGAATAAATCAGGATTAATCAAATGGCCAGGTGCCTGGAGCTGAATAGCTGTTGAGATCGGGCCTATGTCTTTTAGCAGACCTGATGCTAGTAGAATCTTGGTAATGTATTTGTGATCAGGGTTGGGACTCTTGCAAATAGATGCTACATGAGACATGCTAGCTTCATCAGGTATGGTGTTCAGCAATCTGAGCTTATTAACCAAATGGTTTATCTTTTCCAATTTCTTCTTATTGAATTCATCATCAAGATAGTGCCATCCTGCATCGTCAGGATCTGAGGTCTCGTAGTCTGTTGATATGGGAAAAACCAAGGATACAGGAAAGCAGTTAATTTACAGTGGAAAAGTTGAATTAAGAGCTCACTCTCTACATACGTGTAGATGTTAACAAACAATTATATGTGGATATTTTGGGGAATAGGACTGCTACCTTGGAAAACAGTCGATATCTTCTTCACAGGAGATGGTGAATCTTCTCTGTAGAATGTAGCATCGAGAACAGAGACTGGACTCGGTTGTTCAGTTGGAACTATTTTGAGTTGAGCAAGTGGCATGTCCTCACTTAAACTTGCTGAACCATTCTGAAGGGATTATAGGAACATAGAGTTTGGTGTTAGGTTGAATTCAAAAAATCATGAAAAGTGCACACATAAATCCCCTTCCTTTCCAAAGGGCAAATAAAAAAAAAGTTAGAAATAACATGATTGCCTGTAAAATTGCTTACTCTTTCATTTTGGCCTACTTGCTGCTTGGCTTTGTCCTCAGTGGAAGACTCTGTGCTTCTAACTTCTGTTTCTGTTAATGATGCTAAGCTACTGTTACTTTCAGATAGGATGGAAGCTGTATCACTTTGGTTGCTGAAGTTGTTGCTGTCAGTGGCACTCCTTAATTTGTCCGTACTTTGGTGCGAAGTTGATTGTTGTCTCAGTTTTCTACTTGAGGAGTCCTTTTCTGTGGATTGTCTGCTGAGTATTCTTCTTGCCCTTCCACAATCAGGGGTTGGAGTAGTTAGACAAGATTGCTGTTGAATCTCATGTGTTTTCTGCTGGAATCTTGGACTTCCAGAACTCTTCCCAAAGGCAGTGTACTTTTCTACCTTTGAGAGCTGAGGTCCTCTTTTTGAATGCTCCACTTTTAAAATGTTCCTTTTGTCGATCTTGTCTGTGGAAGGTTTACACTTACTTGGATTTTGTGGAGTATATTTCCTTGGTGTTAGATCTTTCGTTTTGTGTTTGTTTACTGCATCCTCTCTTGTGCATAAAATCTCACAAGCTCCAGGCTTTCGGAGAATTGATTCAGCAGCAGAAGGAACTGCTGAGGCAGTTGAAATCCTGCTATTGTCCGTCAGTCTTGCTGATTTTGTGATCAAAATCGGAGAGTTGAACCCCTTTGGAGAGCTAGAGTCCTTGATGGAAGCTAATTGACTTGCCTGGTTTCTTTGCAATTCTGATGCTTTTGAACGCCCTTGATGGAAGCTGAACCTGCTTGTTTGAGCCTTCAAGTCAGTTTGTTCTTCTTCTTGATTCTCTAACCTTTTTCTTGTAGTTTGCATTGCTTCGAGAATCTGTTTAAGAGCTCTGAGATCCTTGCCTGATTTTTTGAACTCTAATTCACTTATCCGTTTCTCAATTTCACCATAAACCGAAGAGGAGGTCTCTGTAGCCTTTCTGCAACCATTCCACACATTTTGAGATGTTCTTGGAGACTCATGAGTGGCATCAGGCTGTCTCCAGGGAGCTATTTCTAGTGGAAACCGTGGACTGGAAGTTGGTTTCATTCCTGAGATTACCTTCTTCGATCCTGGGGAGGCAGGATCCTTATGTGCATTTTGTTGGAGTACTGCTGGATTTTTCTTACTCTTTTCGGATTTCTTTAATGATCTTGCACCATAATCTTGATCAAGGTATGTACTAACCTTTATGGTCTCTTCTTGATCATGGGGAACATTATCTGGAAAAGCTTGTTCCAAACCCATTAGCTTTACGACCACATTTGATGGTCGTTTATTGCTCCCTGGTTCTTGGTTTCCGTCGATTACTTGGCTCAGAGTTCCATTTCCTCTTTGCAGTTCCCTCGGTAGGAAATTCCGCCTTGATTCGGAGGCAGAACCCCGCAAGGAACTTTCCCGGCTGTCAAGGGATAACCTTGGTAAGTCTTTGAGCTTTGTGGTGAGCTTAAACATCTCTCGTGTTTCTCTTCCATCATAGGAGAAACGAGGAGCGTCCTTCCGCACCTGCCGCAGTGATACATCCCTTTCTTCCTTGGAGTTCTGTGGTAATTCTCGAAGCTTTAGAATGCGGTTTGATCGCTCAATGTCTGCAACTCTAGGCTCTCCAGTTTTGAACTGCTGGATTGGCCTGGGTGAATCTATGTGCTTCATTTTGCGTCCCCTTCCTTCCTCTTTAGCTGCAGTTTTAACTAATACACTCCGCCGTTCTCTTTGCATGGAGTCCTTTACCACATCTCGAAAATCAGGGAATTGTTGGCTGACGTACAATGACGAACTTCGTAGTTGCACAGGGTTTTGTGTGGGGGTGTCAGATAAACTGTTGTGGTTGGAATGGGGTGGTCTGCTATGAACTGTTTTGTTATTATCAAGCGAAGAAAAGGTAGATGAACAAGAGGAGGATGAAAAGGAGGTTCCAAGTGATTCAGTGGAGACTCGCGGTTGGTCTTGCGCAACCTCCAGATTTTTGCCCTGCGGCTGCAAGCAAACACTCTCAATATCTCGTCTCTGTTCTCTATTCAAAGTAGTTGCATTTAAAAAAACTTACATGTAACTTTGCAGTTGCCTTCTCTGCTGCACTGTTGGTCTCCCTATCATTGTTGGCACCTTGACATGAAGAACAACATTACTAAGTTAGAAATTAAGTGAAGGCCTTCATTTTAGTTGTCTATCCAGAGTTTGCAACAACTTGAGGGAAAACAAGTAGTTATAGTTTCTGCACTGATCTTTTTTCATTGGTCTTGTAGAACTAAAATATAGCCTAAACATTGCTTCTCTTAGTCGATGTTGAAATGCATCTTGGCAATCACGTAAGCTACACAGTTTGGCTAAAAGAATATTATTCAGCTAAAGAGCTTGGATGCTTCGTTCTACGTTTGCAGAAAATGAAAGACAAGCGGGGTAAAAGGAAAAGCCAGGTTATCACTTCGAAATAAACTTTGAACGAGAAACGGAAAAAACGGGAAAATATGAACTGTAATATGTGATAGAGCACTGAATGTTCGCATTTCGAAAGTTTTATTGAAATCAAGAAGAGGGAGTACCTGGAAGCAGCCTTCTGTGGTTATGGATAGTCGAGCGGCGACCAACAAGGAAGTAGTGGCGGTCAAATATCTGAAAGATCCCACTCATGCATCCTACATGCTTATGCAGATCCTTGTTTTCATTTGTGAAAGAAGGCAGAGTCTTGGAAGACATCTCTATAGTAATTTTTCAAGTCGAGGTGCAAGAAATTCAGGTCCTTGCTGTTCTCATTTACTTCTTCCTCTTACTTTATTCAATCACTCCCGCAGGTTACCCTTTTCCTTTCTGAAAATTTAGCGAGTCCCATCCGAAGTAGAACTGTGAAAAAACGAGAATTCAAAGGGTCTTGAAGTTTGGAGCGAGTTTCAAAATGGGAGCAGCAGTAGAGAAGAAGAAAGACGGGTTAAGTGCAAATATATAACAAGACAGAAGAATTACAGTACTTCAAATCATTAGAGGTATGACAGGGGACAGAGGATTCTGTGCAACAAGGATTAAAGGGAAACCTTTTTGGGATTCTGAATAAAAAAAACAGTGCAGGCAACGTTCACTGTAACTCTACTTCCACCAGCAAAAAAAAAGCAGAAAACGGGAACGAATGGACCCGGAAGTGACCAGTTCCCCTATTCCCCCACCTCCTAATTCTGTGCTTCAAGAAAATGGATATCAAAGTGAGCAATCTGTATGGAAAAAGGAAAAATCTGCAGACCCAATAAATGTTGTTTATTGAGTTTTCGCACAAGAACCAAAATCAAAACAAGACTAAGAATGAATGTATATTGTACAGGAGGCTGCTGCTGCTTCTTGAATCTTGATGATGAATGCCAGAGTCTGTTTTTAGGGGGGGAAATGTCGTGTGCGCGTACTATAAAGACAGCCAGCCAAACGAAGTTTGACAAAGCATTTTTTAAAGGTAAAGAAAAAAAAATGGACATTTGGATAACACCACCAATATTATTATTATTATTGTTAGTACTTAAAATATAAATTTTTGTTATTTGTTTTTGGGTAGAATGTGTGGGACAGATCCAGTGTGAATATGTGGGGTCACGTCTGCACTGGGTCATTTTCTTTGGCTTCCATGTGGACAAAATATGTGTTAGGAGGACTTTGTTTACATGGTTCATGTGGATTCTGTCAGATGAATGTAAGAAAGTGGTTTCATGAACTGCCGACTCCATCCCATTGCCAACTGCCATGCCAGACCCCACCAACACCACACCACCACCCAACCCCTCCCCCCGCTCCGTTCCTCCCCTTTCTACTGTCTAGACATGTTCTCTAAACTCCCTTTCCCAAATCCCAACCCAACCAAATTGTACCATTCCTTTCTGCTCTCTAATTCTCCAAAGAAGTCCCTTTTAGGATTTACCATAATTTATCATCTTCAAAACATCTCAACCAAATGCAAGTTAATCCGATTATTGCAATAAATCCCAGAGTAATATCCGTCCTTGCAAGTTGCATTATTATAGGACCATGCATTTGTTAGTCATTGTCTCTAATGGTAATGGTCCAGAAGTTTGAAATTTGAAATTGACTTAAATAGTATGTTCTTTTGAAAAAGAAATGCACCCAATGAAATGAGTTTTGTTAGGCTGTCAATGGCATGGCCTTTCGTTAATAAACTCTAAACCCGCGTTGCAGACTTTCATGCACCACATTTTTGCGTGGATTACTTTCTCATGTATTTTTACAGTACTGATTTATATATAAGTTTGATGAAGTGCAAATATGGAGAACAGTGAGTAGAAAACTATTATAGAATAAAAAAAGACTTGACTCTTCTTTCCTAAAGAGCCCGAGAAATACTTGATAGTGAAGCATCTACAATCGGGGCATGCATGGGAATCTTTTACTGCTCCATCTGGCCCTTCATTCCCATCTTGGTTTCACGGCAGGGCTTTGGCTTCCTATGGAGAAAAATTGCTTCTTCAAATCAGAGTAACTAACAGAAAAACACAGCACTGTATTTCCTTGCTTTCTTGATTAATTAATCAACGTCAATTCTAGTTGAAAAGAAAAAGCCCGATCAATTACTAATTTTCTGAAAAGATCTGCATTGTAATTTATTTCTCAACTAAACATGGGGAACAATATGGTCCATTGTAGACTTTATAGCACCACAGGACTTCAATGAACTGCTAGTGTGAAAATTATTGTAACCATATATGCAAACTAGTCTCTTAGAGGGTGGGTTCAAGTTTGGGTTTTCAAAAATGTGGAAAAGGACATATGCCATCTGGGGTTACATAATTCCCGACATTGCTATTTTTCCAATTGTCCATACTCTATACTAGCTCTATGCGACTATCTAGTACTATTTTTGTAGTGTGTTACACCTAATTATTTTTGTTTCCTGAGGCATTAGTGTTTCAACGTTTACCCTTTATGATTTTTCGTCATGGGTGCAAGTTAAAATACACCTAGAGTTCTTGCTGAATTAAACTCACTGCAGGTTATGGTACTACTCCCTGAATGGTAAAAAATAAAGATGACTAAGGTCTTTCCTGGTTGTTTATAGTTTGCAAGTTAAATGAATCCAAAAATGACGAACAATTAATTGGGTTCTTTCTTGAAGGAGAATTGAGGTTCAAATAGGGACCCAATTGTGGCTACCTGAGGACAAAATGTCCTGGCTGATGATCTCTCATTGTTCACGAATTTCATGTTTGCCGTCTATGTCATTGAATTTGAATAGAGATGATGGTCACATTGGTTCATCGAATCTGCATCTAGCCAAGGTTGTAACTCTGAAATTAAAGTGAGATAGCTGTCCAAACCCAACAACTTCCAATAGCTTGGCTTTAAGGACAACAGCATATAATACTACCTCTGTTTCGGTTGTTTTGTTGCTCTTGTGTTGTTAACTAAGGACATAAATAAACTGACTTTTCCTGTCACCTCATCAAAGGTTCGCAAGAATTTCCTGTACCCCTTATTGCTCCCTTCAGACTGTTTTGCCACCATTTCATTTACTCATCGAGTAGCGCGGTGGTAAGACATTAAGTGTCCACCTCAAATGTGAACTGAATATTTGGTGACCCCCAAATTGCTAGAGCTAAATCAATGAGTCTTGTACCACAATTTAAGATGGTGTTAAGACGTAGTACTATTAAGTTTGTTATCAAACATGAACGCGGATTGGAGCTAGCCTCAACTGGGATCTTTACAAAGTCTCGAGGAAAATTCTGACAACCCACAGCAGTTAATTCCCTATTCAAAGCTCAGCAAATTGTCATATACTACTACAAAAGAAACATTTGATGAATGCATGGATGGGTGGATGGATGTATGCATGAATGATTGATTAATTGTTAGTTTGTACTTTGCGTATGGAGTCCCCTTTGATGACAAATTGCATGCCAAATCGTAAACCCATTTTTCAATTTGATGTGTTTGACAGATTACCTGCAAACCGCACCAGCAACATGGGTGCATGTTCTACTGCGTGGCTGGGCTGAGGCTAAAAGGAGTTTGCATTGATTAAAGCTGAATTACTGCCATACACGAGTACCATAAAAGTATATTTGGTCAAATTAACATGCACATCCCTGGCTGCCCATATTTAATTAGCTAGCTTACTTGGTTGAATATCAAACCATCAAATAATATGGACAGCCTACAAGCAGGGGTCTTGTTCTGCAAGATTGTACAGTATTGTTTCAACCTTCTACAAAAGAAACAGCCAGGGAAGATCACTCTATGTTATGGGTTGGCAAAGGAGAGGGATGTATGTGATGTATGTGAGTGTAAAAAGTGATACAATACTCATCTTTCAGCCACTAATTCATTCAGATCAAAAGAGTTTCAGTTGATTCAGATGTACAAGCAGAAGTAGTAAATCAATTTCATTGATTCACTCTCTTGTTACATTAATTAGTCACAAATGAGTAGAATGATTGTGATGCTTGAGAGTCATTAAGAAAGGAGAGGTTGCAAGGCGCAAGATCACGTGGGTGGATAAAGTAAAGGGATGGCATGAGGGTTGCCTAAATTTCTCACGGCAGGGGCCAACTATTACTAATCTTCTATCTTAATCATCCAATACTACGATCCAAGAGGCCTACACCATAAGTCCACTACAATTGGCACATGATGTTCCCTCCACTCATTCCCCACCAAATCACCATGTGCTACCTTCTTCCGCCTTTCCAAGTCAATTCTACTATAGCCCTAATGGGGCCGGGTGTCGAACACCAATTCCAAGTCTCCAAATGCTAGCTAGCTTAGCAAGTTTGCACTTGTAACATTAGAATGGATATGGGTTGCTTTGCAAATGTAGTTTTACATTTTGTTTAAGAAAAAATTATGAAAATATAAAAATATATTTTTAAATACAATCTATTAATACCAAAACACTGCTAGTATAACACTGTACTTATAAATTCGAACCAACACAAAGATTAAACAGAAAGTCAAAGGTATTGATTGCGCATTCTTTATCATGTTACCATAATATGGATTATAACATTAAGAAAAGAAATGGATTACTCTATTACTAGTATGATGTGACTTGGATTAATTTTGAGGGGCTTCTTAGGAAAGCGAGGATTCCATTTCTTGATGATTTTGATCACAGGAGAAGGAAAAGCATAAAAGTAAGTGGATCTAAGCTTGTGCGATGGGCAACCTACTTGTTTGTGCTACTGATGTTGTCTTTACGAATGAAGATCAATAATTGATGGTACTCCTCGTCTGATTTACCATAATAAGGAAGAACATGCATGATGAGTGAGACATCGTACGCAACGAGTACAATCAAAATTAATTAAGCAGCATGCATGCTTAGTGCTCAAGGCCGCCCCTTATGGATGATGAGTTCTCAAGAGTCGAGACGCAAAAAGGCACCACTTTTTGTCACCGCTATTTTCATGCAAAGTGGGGGGGAATTAAATGCAAACATAAAGCAATGAAGATGCTCAATACTTTGTTAGCATTCATTTATTATTTTTGGTATAATCATGATAAATGTATTATAAAGAGTGTGTATAATAATCGTTTTAAAATAATAATTTCTAATATTTTTTTATTTTATAATTATTATAATAAAATATATAAAATCACGTTCTGAAACACATTACATAGTCTTCTGCACATATCAACTGCAAGCATGTGCTACATTGCTCATGGTAATAAAATATATGTATATATTGTTTGAAGCTAACATTGAGCTGCCTCAAATCATTATTGCTCTTTAAATATTGAGATCAATTAGGTGCCTCAAATCTTCATTGACATATGGCAGAAATGCAATAGGATTGAGTTGAAGTCCATTTCCATTCGGATTTCAGACGATCAAGTTGCCAGATCATTGGAATCAGAAGTCAGCCAGTTGGGCACGTGCCAAGCTGGTTAATGCACACACCCTCGTCACCGATTCCTAGGCGGCGATTCCCACCATGCATGGTGAGCTCTTCTTGGGATCTCAACTTTTATTAAACAAATGTAATCATCCTGCAAGAACACCACGTCCATGGACCCTGATCAATGAACTAACGTAATCCCATGGGGAGAAGGTTCCTGTCCCATGGTTTGGTTTTGAATGATGCCTAATTAACTTTGTCAATACATCGTGTGATGCTTTTCTACAATAATGCTTTAATCCTAGTTACGTGTTCGCCATCTGGCTTCTGGCTGCTGGGGCTGCATCCAATTAAACTTCTCAAAGATGAATCTACAAATCCCAAAAAGAAAACGAAACAAGATCTTAACCGACTTGTTTTAAAGTAGCATGCCATTGCATGTGAGAATGGTAAATAATTGATTGATGTTTACAAGGTTTCTTCCTTTTCATAATTCAATTAGTGACAGCAGCATGTGAGATATGAATACGAACTGTCCAACGGATGAGGAACAACGGGGTCACTGTAAGTCTATGTCAATACCTACTACTCCTGCATACTGTACAAACACAAAGAAATAAGGGAAATCATTGTGAACAGACACAATGTTGGCAAGTAAGAGCCATGGCCCATTACACACAGAAATTAGCATGCAAATCCTTCATATTTGTCTGCCATATATACACAGTTGATATGTGGCTTAAAATTTTCAGCTTGCTTCATGTCCACTTTGTTCTGATATTTTTTCTTCAATCAATGGCTTTCTGCAATGATCCAGCAATTTGTGAAGATATTTGTAACCTACTCCATTTTGCTTAGAGTAATAACTAACTGGTACAAGAAATAAAGGTTCCAAATAAACTCCAAGAAGAAGGGAAGCTGCAAGTTCACACCAAATTACAAACTTGTGGCCAAATTGCAGTACGTGGAAGAAGTAATTAGACAAAGGAAAGTGGTCGCATTATTCATTTCCTTTTCGCTGTGCCCCGCCTTTTTATCTCCCTGCCCCCAACTGATTGATATCTTAGCCTATCCAATTCAGTATACACCCGGGAGACATGTCTCCAAGATAGCCATCCCTACGAATATGATTGTAGCTATATAATTCTCAAAAAATTCCAGTACTTTTTCTCCTTTGTCCAATCTAAATGTTTGGCTAACCTTACAATACAAGTACCTCTCATAATTGAATTTCTACAAACCAAAACGTTCTAATAATTGAACATCTAAGGACCCACCAGCACTTGTGTTACACTTTTGCAAATATTATTCTAATTAACTGTGCTGAAATTTCCAACTTTGTCTTTTTTTTCTTTTTTGGTGGCGTGGTAACCTTATTCAATTCTTATAAAAAATGGATTTGCTCAAGCCGCTGTTCCGGTTGATACAAAATCCATCAGTTAACCTTTGTAGTTTTCCGAATTATACTAATACTTACAAGGGGGGCATCAATAGATCTACCAACACGATGCACACTTTGGAAGTCTGTACGAAAGGAATAACCTACAGAAGTAATCAAAGGACCGGACCATGTTATCTTTTTACGCCCAGGAAACTCTGCCAGCCCAACGTGGGTAACCCAGGCCAGCAGAACCAAACTGCGTCAAACCGAATAATGAGTCCAAAAAGAGTGAAGTGGCACCGGTGAATAATTCTACTTCGAACCATAAAAATTAAAAAAAAATAAAAAGACTGACAGCAAAATTACCAGTTGTGGAGAAGCATATTCTGTACACAAACTATACAAGAAGTCTTAAATCAGTAAACATCGAGGAAGTTTCTTGGTAAGGACAACCTAGAAAAAGATCTTCATTGGCACTGAAATCCAAATTTCTGTAGTTTACAGGGATAAAACAATCCTATATCACAGAAGCAACAGAAGAAGAAAAACATTCATTCTTTATGTCATTTTTACCCCTACTTCTTTCTAAGAACTATTTCAAGGCCACCCTTAACCAAATAAATTCAGATGGCGAGCTCAGTTAACTACCATTTTGATACAGATTAAATCTTTCAGTAGAAGTACTGAGGTTCGATATTAAGTTTCCAACAAGAGAAATCAATACAATAAATCCAGTTCTTCCCAGAGAGCAAAAGAATGGTATAAAAATAAGCTAAAAAAGGGATCAGCAACTGTTGGTATCTTGAACAGAACAACTGTGAAGCACGGTAGAGTAGAAACCCCATAAAGAGCTTCTTTCGTCAATAACTCCTTGACCAAACGGATGTTGCTCAATGTACTGTTGTATATTGTAACTCCTTGACCAAACGGATGTTGCTCAATGTACTGTTGTATATTGTCAGTTTTGGCTAACCCGTCCAAGTAAACTTTAAGGTCACCTCCAGGACCTGCATTAGGTTGTACACACAGCCTTTAGAAAAATTTACCTTGTACATAATAGGTCGAAAGTGAAAACCAGTAACCGCAGCAAAGGTTTCACATCCCACTCCCAGATATGAAAAAAGAAAAAAGACTTTATCATCATTGCAAAACCAAAGCAAGTTCTACATTTACCAGCCCTCCAATATCTCATGCTGAATGTGTAAACAATTAGCACAAATAAATAAATGATCTTACATTTTTAAGGACACAAAGTAGATGTGCGCAACAAAGAAAGAAGAACAAAATATAGAAGCGCAAGGAAAATGAAAAATACCTAATGAATTATCACTTTTATCTCCATAATGGTAAGAATAAGGAAAGATTGCAGTGTTAAGCTGCACTTACATGCGCAACAGGATTAGCACAAACTAATGAAAGAAGCTGAAAGGGCTTGGAAAGAAATCAAAATGTTGATAACTTACAGGATTGAGTAAGGCCTTGTAAGGAGAATCATCCAGCAATACAGTGTTTGATTGATTATAATATCCCTTCTCCCAAGGTAGATCAGGATAATGTTTTTCCCACAGTTTTCTCAATTCTTTGAAAACCAAGGGCTTATGTTCATTTTCTAGTGTTTTGAACCCTGTTTCAGTACAATGGTTCATATTCTGCAAAATTCAACACTGAATTATAAATTCGCCCAATTTGTTAGGTTAAGCAAAACTAGCTAACACCAATACCACATGACAAGATAAGATAGTCATCATGCTGTATATGAGGCATCCACAAAGCAATGGAATAGGTTCTAAACTTGAATAACATGAAAACCTTACTCTTAACAGATCGCAATCGCTAAGAGAAGACAATGTAACTTTACAGTTTAGATCCAAAATGATCTCAATAATGCATAACACAAGCAACAAAGTATTTAAATTTTTTATTTTTTATTTTTTGAAAAAAAGGGAAAGATAAGACAAAGCATCAACAGAATTACTCAAGGCAGAATAAAAAGGAAGAAATAAAAAGTGGCTTTCATGCTTGTCCTGATAAAAAGTGGCTCTCATGCTTGTCCTTTTCTTCTAAATTATTCATCTTTAGTTGTTACATGAACATATTGCTTTTCAAAACTTTTTTAATGCAGAATGTTCTGCTTGCATCCATGGATGACCATGGGAACAACTACATTTCACTCATCTAAACAGGTTTCTTACCCAACAAAATAGTAACTTATGCTTCAGGTCTCCCAACAAATAGTCAACCACTCTATCAATAATTCTCCTGCACATACATCACCTATAAGTTAGTGCTTGCCAATCATTGACAGAGACTCATTAGGTGCAGAAAACTTCCCAGAGCAAGTCAAGCAAAGCAAAAAGAAATCAGATACAATTACAAAATAAGTATCTGAAAATATACTTTGATCTTGAAGACCAAATCCCCACATCAAACCTCTCACAGCAAAACATTAGAAAGTCATAATAGAATGGCCTCTTAAAAACTGCAACCAAAAAAAACAAGGCAGATCATTAAATGTCAACCCTAAATTTCACATCCTCAACTCCTAAATGAGCTTAGATAAATGAACAACTACGAAGGCATCTTTGCAAGTTAAACTACTCACTTGCTCTTCCTGCAATATGTATATCTGCTTTACAATCTGGAGGTGGAGGCATAACTACATGTGCAAGCAGCCCGTTTACATCAAGAACAAGAAGCTTTCTTCTCATATAAACAGTTGGAGACCTACTGGCAAAAAGGTGAGGAACAGAACATAAGTTCACTCCATTGAAAACATCTGAAGACGCGATTTGAGAGGGATAATCTACGCCATTTACATGCCCTGACGTACAGATGGAAGAATCTTTTCTCACAAAAAATCCAGAATCTTGTGGTGTAGACATTGTCTTTATTGACTTATCATCAGTTAATGCATCGGCCAGACTCAAATTTGTCATGTTAACAGTAGGATCCATGCCTAGGGATCCATTGAGTGGATCAGCCTTCTTTATAACCATCCCTCTCGTTATTTCCTTTCCAGACTCCACAGGCTTCTCCAAAGGATGTGTGGTTGACACTCTAACCGACTTTTGATGTTCTGCATTCAGTTTAACAGCAGAATCCACTCCTATAATGTTTCCCTGAATATCAGCTCCAGTTATCATGCAAATATTTCGATCCACTGAGTGTTCCACATTCTGATTGACTTGGTTTATGTTTTGCTCCAATCGTGTATTATTACTCTCTCTGTTCTGCCGCCTCCTTCTCCTTCTCCTCCTCCGTCTCTTGCTTGAGTCTAGGTTAACTCCAGCATGTCCTATATCTGACTCTGTATCCATTTCAACTACCGGCAGACGGTTCGAGGTGCATCTACTAGGTATTCTCCAGAAGTACAATCTTCAGAATCCAAAGCAAGAAAAGGTACTTGCTGGAGATTTGGCGTAGAGATCAAGAATTAGCAACCACATGGAAATATTTTGCAAAATTGACTACAATGATAATTTAAGATAGGTAGCAACAGTAAGCAGCATATACAATAACAGGAACATCAATCATTCCTAAAAGAAAGCTTTAGATGCAAAATTAAACAACTTATAACACAATTTCACAGAACACACATCCTGTTTGATACCATTACGTCCTATTATGAATTATTACATTCCAAGACCGGACTTCTACCTGAAGTCACATTAAATAAGTCCACAACAGAGAAAAATACTGGCAATCCTGAAGCGTTTAAGGACCTTTCCTCTGAACATACGATTCTGAAAACGCTAATCTCCAATTCAAGCCGGTCATTTTTCAAGCAAAGAAAAACTAAAATCGAGCTCCAGATTCAGATGCGACTGCCTTGTTCAACAATCAAAAAGATACAACATCGTTACTCTATGTGAGGCCTCCACCTCGCTAGAGTCTATATATAAATAACGAGCGAGTGACGACGATAAAGAAATACAGAGATTAAAAAGTGAGATAGAGACAGGAGTGGTCGTCGGACCTGGAACGATGAACGTTCGCGGCGGCGATCTCCGGAAGAAGGAAGAAGAAAATGAGCGCGTCCAATCCAAATATTGAAATACTATTGAGATATGTTGTTTTTTTGGTAGAAGTTGAAAAATGAAGACGCCGCCTCGAGACACTATTTGGAAGTTGGTAGGAATACCCGTATATTCAGTCGTCGGTTTTATACTTTAGAGGGCACGTTTGACGTAGCGTAAAAAGTAATTCCTGAAGGGATGATAGATCATATTCATAGAAGTGGAATTGGAATCCTTAATCCTCTTTGTCCCAACACGTACGTTAATTGGGTAGCATTGAAGCAAACCCAATAATAATATTCGGATTTCCCAATATTTATTTGGGCTGTTGGAACGGGGGGTTTGGGGCTTCGAGTGTTCCATTGACTTAATTAATGTGCCGTTTTCTCATTTCAAGAGTAATAATCATGAATCATGACAAAATAATAACAATAATAATACTTCTTTTGTCAAAGTTCATTTTGAAAATTTTTTTTATTTCAAATAGATTTTAGTTTTAAATTAATAATATTTAATAATTATTATTATATATACTTAAAATTAAAAAAGTAAAAATATAAATATAAAATTATATATTTAGTAATACATTAAATGAGTTGTACTTAATAATTAATAAAAAATTATATTTTAATCAAAATTTTTAAAAAAATAATAGAGAGAGTAATTAGTTAATGCTTGAATGGGTGTTTGTATTAAGAACAGCATTGGATATCACCATGTAATGGAGAGGGAGGGGTCTGTCAGTTCTTGAATCTCAAGTATGAATTTCAGATATGAGAGAACACCCAAAAGTATCATTCACATTATAGCGAATGATCTTTTTTATCCTTCACTTTTAAAAAGGGAATAAAATGTATTTTACAATTCATAAACTGAAATTTTTGATACTATTTGTGAAATAAACGGGAATTTTTAGTCATTCAAATTTCATAAACGGGAAGGTTTAGTCTTGCAATTTTCCTTCAAATTTTGGTCCTTGAAATTTGAAGAACTATTTGTTCCTGTTTTAAAATCGAATGATGAAAAAGATTATTTAGTGAAATGTGGAGGTCGATTTTGGGTGTTTCCTCTTTCAGATATTCAAAAAAATTGAAGAAAGCTTAGAACAGTAGAATTTAGAAGGAAAAGAAAAAAGATAATGCGGAATCAGAGAGAAGAAAAGAAATAAGGAAACAAGCAGGAAGAGTGAATTTGGAAATAACATGGAGGAAGGACAGCAGAATCAGAGAAGAAATCAGATTTGCAATACACAACCTGATTCTCTAAGCTGATCTGGTACGTACATATAGACGACAGCGTTTGAGGGAATTCAAGGACAATGGAAAATTAAGCTAATTAGGGCTACTAATTAAACTTGGGTTGGGAATTGGGAATTTATTTGCACGACACCGTTTAACTCTTCTGGACATCAGTGGCCCGTGGGACGACGCCTTGCTGAGACTGGACCTGACAGGGCCCGTCAAACTGTCTGTTCCCAAATTTCTTTGTGTCTTTGTTGTTCGTTCAATTTCGTATGTAATCCATTTGGATCCATGAACAGGCCCAGTTGTTCCGAGCGTCTGCGTCACCATCTATGCAATCCATTTGCAGATCATTTGGCAATCCTGCCATCATCTGAAAAGGTTGAAGCTGGTTTTACCAAATTAATCATCAAAATATGTTTTTATATTTATATTTTTTTTAAAAAAAAAACTTTTTCACATCGCTTTTTAACTCATAAATTGTAAAAATACATTCCAAATTACAATCCGTGTACAAACAAAATTCACAAATAGGCAAACTTCAACGGTAAAAAACTAAAAAAATAAACTTTTGATATGAACACTATGTTAACTCGCAAAGAATAACAATAATTATAGTAGGTTTTCATAACGACTGATGTAACAAATATAAAAAAATAAAATATTATTTATTAATTTGCATATTTTTAAAATCACGATAACTAAATTTTATTTTTCTATATTTGACATATTAATCGTTATAAAAAATTATTATAAGTATCATCACTTATTGATAAAATACGCCATGAAAAGGCCCATAAAGAAAAAGGGGAATGGAGGAGTGGATGGATCATGCGGTGGTGCCTCTTTGCATAATAAATCAATGTGTCAATCGTACTATGGGGTTAAATAAATTAGAACCATAACACTAACACTAGTATTTAAAGTGTTAAGATGGTAGGTAAAGTAGCAAGACAAAGGAATCCACTTCATACATATATTAAAATCAATGTGAGAGAATTATTACAAAGTTAGTTGCACAAGGGATGGCTTAAATTTGAGTCCAACCGCGCATGTATAGTGGTCCTTCTTCTGTTCATTCTGTGATAGACCTAGAAGCTAGCAGCGGATTTGATAACTGAGGTGGGTGCACACTGCACACTGCACGCATATTTGTATCACCAACAACAATTTGTAGTAATATTTTATCGTAATTTCTTAATGAATAGTAGTATGATGAAATTCCCAAAGCTAAGCATCTTGGGTTTCAGTGCGACCCTTTTCTTTTCTTCTTTTTCCTGGCAAAAAGCTATAAAGATTATTCTAGGATCGATCGAGTACGTGCACATGGCGTCCGCTACTCAGGACTTAAAAAATCTGTATATTTCCCACTGTGGATGCCCCCATGGATGAATGATGATAACGATCCATCCATAATACGAAGAAGCGTCAGCTACTCAAGTAACATCGGTGGAGCATTTAATTTGGGAAACCAGAAACCACTACTTAATTTCTACCTTCCCATAAACTCGTACACATGCATGCCAACAACATTGATATTTAGTTTGGCGTTGCTTAATTAGTTAGAGTATAAATAGTACGTATAAAACTATGACATAAAAGGGAAACAAACATATCAGTATTTCAGAAAATGACCATTGAATCAGCTTTTCATTTGATTTGCGTGTATGCTGGCCGGCTCTATACAGAATGGGGCTGTCACAGTTAATGTCGACCCCGCCCCTTAAGGCTTGACCTACTCTTAACAATATAGAAAACTGTTTAAGATCCATAAGAATTGATATTTTATTTTGTATTTTTTCTGTTTCTAGTCTCGTCTCCTCAAGTCTGATCTTCCTCTTTCTTTCAATATCTGTGGTAGCTGCAAATTTTCAAAGTTCAAAAATATAAAGGGTTGAAAGTTCAATTCAACTTGTTATTCTAGTCTAAAATGTTCTCCCCTGACCACAGACCATGCACCCCTTCCTCACACCTTCTCTTCGGCTCATTTTTCTATTTTGAAAGGTACCGATGACATATACACAAAAGGGCCAAGCATATTCTTCTACCACTATGATTCCCAGAGTATAAAACGAAGGAGTGTAAAGTAACAGACAATTCTTTGGTGGTTTTCTTCCTTACTTTAATTCTTTGTTTTCAGAAAGCTTAGAGCCCCTAATTCCCAGCCACTTCTTATTTGATGCACCGACTGCTTTTGGACCACATGCTCTTCAATTGCTTCGTTAGTATTTGCGGAATTGAAAGAACGTAGAAATAGAAAATGGGGCAGACGTACTTTTACCCAAAAACTGAGCAATGACAAAACCACTTACGAATATCAGAGACTGAAAACTGTGACTACTGATCATAAATCAATATAGAAAAATGTTGAATGGCTCTATTCTTCTTCCACAATAAATGCCGTGCAGGTTTGCACCGCCCACAAGTCCTAGTCATTCCGTTTTGAGGATCTCGTACGGGACTGTTTGGACAAGGCAAAATACCGTAATATTATCCATGGTGGGAATTGGGATACCATAGATATGTGTCTATCTTATTCGTATAGTTGTGAAAATTGAAATTTAAACATTAAAAGGTATAAGATTTTATCATTAATTGCATTTTTTTATGACCAAATAAAAGTGTTAATAATAAAAAGTTAGATATTAATATTTTCCGTGTAATAAATAATTATTTCATTTGTTTTTAAAAAAATAATTCACTTTTAATTTAATATAAATATTTATTAATAAAATGGTTGACTTAAACTAGATCAGCTCAATATTAATTTAAATATTTTTTGAATTATTAAATACAACATATAAAATTAAATGTATAATTTTTTGTATTCATATTTATTAAATTTAGGTTAATAAATGTAATATAATATTTTTAAATAAATTATTTTTTGGACTAATGAAATATTTAGTTAGTATGAAAACAAAGGAATCGACAACAAAGTCCCGAATTATATCCACTTATTATTTTGTCATCACGCATTTTTTTTTTCATTTATTTTGATATAATCATTTGCAAACATGTTTCGTAATAATTAAGATGAGGATAAATTAATTAGATATTTGTAATAATTTGTTTCGATAATTAAGTCAACGCTCCTTTGAACAAAAGATATAATTATCGTTCATATGCACAACAAGTCTATCTTACTCTTTCAAAACAATAATGGATTATTTTATTTTTTAATTATTATGACATAATTCATGGTGGTATTTCATTATATAATTTCACTAATTGTATCATTATTTTATATAACTAGATATTGTTTCATGCCGTATAAGAATGGAAAAAACTTTTACTATATCTTTTTTTTTAAATCATTATTGAAAAAATAAAAAAGGTGATGAAAGTGTGTCCATAAAGATAGGTTATTAGTTGAACTGGAAACAATTCAAATTAATATGATTTTAAAAGTACAGAGTTTTCGATAGGTTCAACGTTTAAATTACCAATATTAAAAATTGTAAGAAATAATACAAAATATATGCTGACTTGGCAATTAAAAAAGAAATTTAAATAAAAATATTAATATCTATATTACAAAATTATAATAAATTATTTCAATATATACATGTCATGGCATGCGTAATCATTTATGTAAATATTATATGTCAATCATTGTAAATTTCTGCTATATATATATATTATTACTTATTAAATTATTACATGAAAATACTTGATTTTGTATCTTTCTCCCCCACACACATATATTATTACGAAAAATTAAATTGCCTAATGCGGTTTACATCTCTTGTGTGATTTGCAGGTTATTACACATGAATAAGATTTACCGAGTACGCATCATTAATAACGGCTGCGAGTCTTTCAGTTAAAAAAAAAATTGAAAGATTATGAGGTGGAGTAATATGATAGGTTTATTGAAGGGCAATTGGAGGGAGAAAAAAAGGCTTTTGGTAATGGGAAAATTGTAATAAATCCTAATAATTATCGTCAAATAATCTCAAAATATATATTAATATTCCCTAACTCCTATCGTTATTATCAGCTGTGAAATTCATTATCAATTATTTACTCTCAGGGTTGGTGATCATTGGCCGCACAATCCACCATAAGTAATGATTTAAAATAGAAGGGAGGAGCCAGGTGAAAGTCGGCAAACGGAGACTAACAATATAATAACATCGTAAAATTCCAATATCGCCAAAACCCAAATCGCAATATTCCCACAATCCAAACGAGGTTAGGTAGTTGAGTTTAAAATGTTAACTACCAAATTATGCTAAAAGAAACATTTAACGTGCTCCTTAGTCTTTTAGCCGTCTAATTAGGTTCGTTGTACCAAAATAGAAGTTTACGATCATAGAAGAAAAGTCAGATGTTTTTGTTCCTTTCGGCTCGTTTCTCATCGGACGCAATGCCTTAAAACCGCCGCACACTACGAACGTGGTCAATGTCCGTTTCTTTGAAAATTCACCAAAATTTTCATTATTTTTCCATTTTACATGACATTGCAAATAGGTACGTACAATCAAAAAAAGCCAAAACGGATAAATGTATTCTGTATTTTTTGTATTTCAAAAATATAAAAATATAATATAGAAATAACCAATAACCAATATAAATAGATTTTTTAAAATATATTTTATTTCATAATTACTGTATAAAAAGAGTTTTGAAACCATGAATTGGTTATTTATGTATAACCATCTCTCTCGGAACCCCCCACTCCTCCACCACCTGAAAACGAGTCCTACTCCATTATAGTATTTATAGACTCTCTGTATTTTTCCCTTTTATGTACAGTTCACATTTCTTGTAAAGTTTCGAACTTTACTCTTGCATGTGACGATTTTTCATTTTTTTTGGGGAAAAAAAATCAAATGGGGTTGTGTTTTTCGTGGGAGTCGAAGGCTCGGGAGAAGCCGCCGCATAGGCGTCTAATCCACCAGTCATCGTCGTCATCGGCGGCTACTGGAGGGAGTAATAGGTGGACGAGAATTCGGTCGACGAAGAAGGAAGAAGCGGTAATTCACGAGCGAGCTTTGGCCGCCGCGATTCTTTTGCAGCAGCAGTTGCAGAACGGCGGGGTGTCGTTTGATCGGTCGACTTCATTGAGGTATTCCAACGGAAGCGCCAAGAGGAGTCAAACTTTACCCAGGAGTTCGAGCTCCAGAGCCCGCTCCTTAACTGATCCTTTGCTGCAGCCTCACCAGCTTGTCAATCAGGTTCGCTTTAAGTCCTGATAGAGTTAAAATGTTTTTGTTTTTCGATTCTTTTGTATTATTGATTTATATTATTGACAGCTTTAATTACAAGTTTGGAAATTGGTTGGGCTTTGCATGCAGTTAGAGCCTATTTATTTATTTATCTCTGTTTCTCTACTACCGTTAATAACATGTCAAAATGGAATTTTGAGGGTTCCTGACAAGGAGTATATTAAAATATCGATATGATTAATTGTTGGGGGAGAAGTGATTTTCTTGATAAAGTCACCGACAGGTTTGCTGGATTCTCAAAGATTTAATTTTTCTGTAAGATGTCATTTCTGGGAGGTGATATGATGGGATGTTAGATGCCTGTGAATTTGACCTGCTGTCAATTACGTTGATGTGGTTCGGACTGATAAATTATGATTCCAAATTAAGATTTGTAACCATCTCGATTATTTTACCGATTCAGAATTTTCCAGCGAGTTATTGTACTTAAAATAAGGTAAACTGTGTCTCGAACTTGTTGGCTTGGTGTGAAAAAATGGTTGTTTTACAATTTTTCTTTGTCCTATGCAACTCCTAAGTTGTGATTTATTATGATATACTATAAATTATTACAAAGAGATCAATATACTTTCTTACGATGGTACAAAGATATGGCATTTTATGTTCCGCGGTATCTAAAGAAATGGAAAATGCCAATTGTAATCTTCTTCAAAAGCAATCCAAACAATGCAAATTGCTTCTAAGTTCTGATAATTTTTTCATGACTGATGGTTTCTGCTTTAACTATTTGACTTCTGTGCTAATTATCCAAATTTGTGAAACTAAACTTTGATGTTAGAGAATGATTGTTAATCCTTTAGGACATCTAACTCAATACTCCAGAAATTCTGTATGCTATGGCTTTTCTTCATAGTATTTGGTAACTGTTATGCATTGTTTTTAATATTTCTTGTCTGTAACTTGATATTCTCCATGGATTATTATAGTCTTCCTAATGCATTACTCCTAACTAGTTCTTTCTTTCCCAGGAGATAAAACTCGAGGATCTTGAGACCAACCATTTTGTCCTTGTTCATGGTGGTGGTTTTGGGGCATGGTGTTGGTACAAAAGCATAGCACTTTTGGAAGAAGCTGGATTTAAAGTTACTGCTATAGATTTGACTGGTTCAGGAATTCATTCATTTGATACAAATAATATCACAAGTCTTTCACAGTATGCGAAACCACTGACTGATTTCCTTGAAAAGCTCGTAGATGGGGAAAAGGTCATTTTCTGGTTCATCATTTACTTTCTTTCTCACAATATCAACCTTTATTTGCTGCAATTTTTTAACTACCGAAACTACAAAGGTCTTTATTGTAGTGATCACAAGATCAATCCCCCATCCCCCACTCCAGAAAAAGGAAAGAAAGCATAATAGATGAACAGCAGTTTCTACATGACTTACATACCAGCTTCTTGGATATATTTATGTAACTGGAATTAGCACTTGCTATCTCGAAGAATCTTGGAATCTTCAATATAAATGCTCTTCATTTATATAAGATCTTGACTCCCAAGAATATTGGCTATTTCATATAAATAGGCAATATAGATAAGCATTTTAAATGCAAAGCCAATAGAGCATTCATTTGCTTGACCAATTTATTTAAAAGTGCAGGTGATTCTGGTGGGACATGATTTTGGTGGTGCATGTCTATCATATGCTATGGAGCTTTTCCCTTCTAAAATTTCAAAAGCTGTTTTTATTGCTGCGGTAATGTTGACTAGTGGCCAGAGTATCCTTGATATGTTTTCCCAAAAGGTTTGTCGGACTGATGCTCTACTTCCAGCCTCATCCATTTAAATTGTGACACTTTACTTTTGCTTATTAGGACCCAAACTTTGTTGTTGGAAGGTGTGTTTCTTGATCATGGTTCCTCTGAGTCTGACTGAATTTCTATTCCTTTTGCAGACAGATTCAAATGATCTAATGCGACAAGCACAAATATTTCTCTATGCTAATGGGAATAGTTGCCCTCCAACTGCTATTGATTTGGATAAGTCTCTCATAAAGGAATTGTTATTTAACCAGAGTCCTTCTAAGGTACTGTGCTATACATATGCTTCAGAATTTACTGAAATAGATGACCAGGAACAAAGAGTAGTACTGATGCAGCAGCAATGCTTTTCTGCAATTTGCCTTACATGGTCGGGGGAAATAAAAATATGCCATTTCTTTTGCACTCAGTGGGTGGGTGGCACTGACTTTTAATTTGATAAATAAGTTGAAAATTGTGTTAAACCATTATCTAACTTTGCGTGCATAAAGACTTGCCAATGGTAAATATGCTTACAGTGAGTTATATACAGACATTTGCATAACATACGATTTTGAGCTTGTGCAATGGGTTTTCATGTAATTAACTTGGTTGATCACTAGGCACCTTGTTCATTATCTGCATGGAAATGCTGGTATATGCACTTTCTTGTGCTCATTCCCTGATTTTGTTCATTTTGACAGGACGTTGCCTTAGCTTCTGTTTCCATGAGACCAATCCCCTTCTTACCCGTTCTGGAGAAGCTCTCTCTTTCTGATGCTAAATATGGAATTGTGAGGCGGTTTTATATTGAAACTCCGGAAGACAATGCCATACCCATTTCCCTGCAGGAAAGCATAATCAACCAAAATCCTCCAGAAAAAGTTTTCCGGATGAAAGGTGCAGACCACTCTCCTTTCTTCTCGAAGCCTCAAGCACTCCAGAAGATATTAATGGAGATTGCAAAGATCCGCTGACCTCTTTCTTTGACTGTCTTTTAGAAGTCCATTCTTCCCCAGTGGTTCTGTGGCTCCGCTAGAGCCAGACCCCAGAATTGGCCTAGATCATCAACTAATTTACCAGCAGCAATCCTGCTGCTTATAACAGACAGAGAAAACTGTTTCTAAACGATCGGTGTATATGTTTGTTTCTTCCTTCAGTCATGCTGTAAATAAAATATCTATTAACTTATCAGATGAGGGAAATATCAAAAGCAAAAAAATGTATGCTCTATGGAATCTCTTCCTGGCAGAGATCAATTATATTAATATAAACATTTTTCCCAAATAAATAGGTGTTTCCTTTTCTGGTTTAGACTCCTTTTTAATTAAAGTACTGCTAATTAAGACCAATGATTGACAGACGAGACTTGAGAATACATAATCCTGAGCATTTAAGAAAACAAAAGAGTTACTCCTCTGTCAAAATATTTTTTTAAAATAAAACTTTTATCATATTTTTATTAACAATAATTATGTGTGATTATAATTAAATAATAAAAATTAAATGTATTATTTTAATAACTGAAAAATATATATTTCACTCAAAATTAATTTTCTGGAGAAAATACTATATGGGGAAACAAGCATAAATAATCGCACCGACAGACATCCTTAATATTTGCCCTCCATGATTAATTTTGAAAGTTGTGTTTGGAGACGCATTTTAAAAATAAGTTGTGTTTCAGACCACGGTACAACTCAGCAGTCAACAGACTCAGCACTAGTTCCCGATGGGACGGTAAAAAGAAGTAACTTCACGAGTAAAAACAAAATCCAAACGCGGTTAATTACGATTCCGATTTCGTTTTAAACCTTACTTGATCCCCCCACTCATTGCCCCTCCCTTTTCTTTCTTTCCCCACGGCCCCCTACACCCCCAAACCCACTCAACCAAGCCAAACCTTATCTCTCTCTCTCTCTTTCCATCTCTTTTGGCAGCGTCTGGGTTAAGCGACTCGAAAGGTACGATTCGCCGAGATCTTACCGATCCATTGGTTTTTTATTTTTATTTTTTTAACCCTTCTAACCTTTCGGATTTGGAATTTTGATTTGTTCAGTAATTTGAACAAGCTGCATTTTATGCTGTTAATTACATCATTCCAGCTCATTCTAGTTGCTGTTGCTGATCCGATCGATTTACAGCGTTTTATACTTTTTCCTTTCTAATCCTTTCTGGGTTTTCTGGAATGATCTGTTCGTTTTCGTTTAGATCGGGCTATCATGCACTAACGCAGTGTTCTAAGCCGATTATTTTGGAGATGTGGATGTTTTTTTGGGAATGTTATAGGCTTTTTTTGACTTTTTCAATTACATACGATTTGTGTGTTTGTTGCGTTCTATCAGATCTTCTTGTTCTTTATTTCTATGGTGATGCGATTTGTAAAATGGTAATTTGTTTGTCAATTTGTAGCCGATGAATCTTTTTAGTTTGATTTCTACATGGTAAGAAGGCTGATGTGCTTCTCTACAGACATATTGATTATTATTTATGTGTTGGTAAGTGTTATTTGGTTACATTTTAAGTGCATTGCTGTCTTCTTTAAAATCAAAAGCCGTTCTACTTGCCTTATGATTCCAGGGATGTTAATCAAGCATAATTGACTAATGAAGCCATTACAACGAACTTGATTGCTTTTTGTTTTGTGTTATATGGAATATGGAGAGGAGAAAACAAACCCTTTCGGGCATTGATAGCATGCTTTACTTTGGAGGTTGTGTGTTGAATTTTGCGCATTAGTACAAGAATGTCGTGGTGGAAGGATTTGCATTTTTTTCAGAAAATTTATGCTCAATGGTTGCAATTAGTACACCTGTGTGCTTTTTTTTCTGATAAATGAGATCATCAGCGAATAGGTCTCTTTTGCTGACCAACTGCAAAAATTTCAACCTGTCAATACGCAATTGTGAGTGGAAATGGCCTACATTTCACAATCAAAATATTTTATACACGACATGATTCATTTTTGTGCAACCCCAGAGATGTTGCTATCGTGCCTTCATCTTTGTGCATCACTCCTCGTCATTTGTGTATTTAATTAAGTGCAGTGTGAATTCTACCAATGTGGGTGCCTGCTCAAGTCATACATGTTAACTTCTCACATTGCAGTATTAGAATGTTTTTCTGGCATTATTTGTAAAACTAAAACTTGTTTGGCCTTTACTGTAGAAAGAAGCATTAAGAAAGAATGGGCCGGGGAGTAAGTGCTGGAGGTGGCCAGAGCTCTTTGGGTTACCTGTTTGGAGGTGGAGAGGTAAAAAATAGTTCTCCAGCTGCTCCAGTTGCTCCAGCTGCTCCAGCTGCTCAGAATGAGGTTAAGCATTCAAATAGCCGGCCTACCCCAAAACCTGCTACTGTCTCGCCACCAGTGGATGTCAACAAGCAAGTTCCAGCAGGCATTCAAAGTAATAATGCAAATTACCATGTCAGGGCAGATGGGCAGAACTGTGGAAATTTTCTGACGGTATGACACGCTACAACTTACAAATAGTTCTCTTAATATCCTCTGTGGAGAAGTTATATATCTTACAGGTGGAAGGTGTACTGTTTGCCTAGATATGCTAAAGGTGCATTATTATGTCTGCTGAACAAAGACCGGTTTGGTATGGCTTAATTTGAGGGAGAAAAGAAGAAGTTAGTCCTCAAATATGTTCTGCCTTTTATATTAATAACCTATGCTTTCCACAGGAAAATTTAACAGGTCTATGCATTTGATGCCAATGTTGTACTACATGAATACATGATTCTGAATACCATATGCTGGAATAATTTTTTAGGAGTATAACTTGGAAGATTACCATTGCTTTCTATAACTCTCGCATTCTGTATTGCACAATAATCATGACAGTTTTACTGCAAGTCATGTTTGGTGAATTCGTGATAAAGATTATTGTGTGTATTGCACAATAATCACGACAGTTTTACTGCAAGTCATGTTTGGTGAATTCGTGATAAAGATTATTGTGTGTATTGCACAATAATAATGACAGTTCTCTTTTGCATCTATCTTTGGTGAATTTGTGGTAAAGATTATATTTGTTATGTCATTCTGTTGTAGAGTTGGATAATTATGTCATTTAGTTTTACCTGTTTCTGGAAGTTTCTTATATGTTTTATAAGTCATGTTTCATCATTCTGGAATTCTGTCTCTCTTGAGCCCAAACTGGAAATACTTGAGTGCCTAACTGCAATTGATGTTTAGAAGAGAAGTATCTCTTTTTTTATTATTATTATTATTTAAACTCCTACTCTTATCATTATGATACGATTCGTTTCATGTGCAACTTTGGCAATCCTAGGAGCAAAGGAAACTTGTGGTTTTTCCCCTGCCTACTTGTATATAAATACTTTGTGTTTTTTTCTTTCTTTCTAGCTGATTCATATGCTTGAACTCTACTTATTAAGATCTTTGAACGCTTGCACATTGCTTGTTTGATCGTTTCTGAAAATTGTTCTCTTCTGATTGCAGGAAAGGCCGTCAACTAAGGTTCATGCTGCTCCAGGTGGTGGATCTTCACTTGATTACCTGTTTGGTGGTGGCAAATAACTGATTTTCAACTTGAAAGTAGTCCCATCCCGATTGCTCGGGCAGTAATTTTAAACTACAGAAACTCCTTAAAATTCTGCCTTAAGTCTTTGAAATTTGTATGGAACAGTGTTTTTTCATCGTATTGTAGTTCACCTCGTTTGTTTTGCGTGAATTATTTGGACAAGGAGTTGCAAAGGCATTGCAGTTACTGCATTTGCTAATGGAATTTGTCTTTCCTTTTAATATTATGCTCGCTCCATGTTTTTGTATTGGTGGAAATTTGGAATACGTTAAACCTGCGTTAAAAGCTGCAAGTGTTTTCATTGGTAGTAGACTATTTAATGCCAGAGTAATCTCCGAATCTTAGAATGCAGGAGCTTCTTCTCACCTCCACCCAGAATGATCTGGGCAACAAATAGAGTCGAAGAACAAAGGAAATACTTGCAATCCACATGACCGGGTGACCCAAAAACACAAACACTCGAATTTGCCCACGCTAATTACAGCAGCAGGAAAAACCTAACAAGTTATGGCTTGATGCTTCGCTTGAATGATGAAATATGCACTCCTTAATACCAACACCATTTCTCTTCTCAAAATGGCAATCTAAAATGCCATTAGAACCTCCCTCGTTTTCAAAGACGGTTTTGATTACAGTTGCACTCCCAGAAAGGGCACAAAGTCTTTCTTAATCCACATGAACAAGGATGTCACAGCTAGTGATCTTACAGCACAAATCATTCCATCCTCTCATCCAGAATGTATTATTTACCATAAAAATATATCAATCCTCGCACAAATATATCAATTCCAACAACAATCTCCCGTTTCACAAAACTCAGGCCAAAAACGTAAACATACAAGAAGGGCGCCAAAAGTATATTAACACCATCACCAAAACTTCTGAAGGATTGACCATGATCATAATTTTAAGGTAGACCAAAGGTTAAAAAAAAAGCCCCAATATAAAGATAACCCAGAATATTTAGAAATGATGAAATATCAAAGCAAGGCACCAATGTAGATCTATCAAAAACAGTTGTTCAATCCATCTTCAAATATCAGTTTCTACGACCTCATATGAAATGAAAGCCGTTAAGGTCCTACAACCAAATGAAAAAGTACTTCCAAAATTGAAACACCACCACATTAATTGATATAACTCCACTAAATCGTCTTAGTAAAACAAAATGAAGAAAAAACAAGGGGAAAGACAGGTAACATTGAACGGTGGCGGAGGGCTGAGTACACTTAAAACCCGAGCTTGGTACGGCGCCAGTGGCGGCGCTTGGCGTTGTAGCGGATGGTATTGTCAGTGCGCATCCGGATCCAGTAAGGGATGGGCCTGTTCTGCCTTTGCTTCTTCGCCAACTTCTTCTTGATCATGAAAGTCTTGTGGGACGGCTAGAATCATGGGAGAAAAAATAACGCCGATTAAACAAACATTCCAGAATCAGAATCTACAAGAACAGATGTTACAAGAGGTGACGGAAAACAGAGATAAAAGAAAACCAATCAGCCTTACCATCTTCGGTTGCTGAAGTGACTAGCCTTGCGGACGATGTTGGGTCTACGTTGGATTTACCTTACCTGCAAGAGAGGAGAGGGAGCTCTTCTGAAGCGGCCGCCGAATAAGTATAAACCCTAGCTGCAAATCACCTATTAAAAGGTAGAGTTGATATCCGGCTTTTCTCGGGTCACGGGTTTTCTGGGTACAAATGTACTTTTACGAAATTTTGATGCTGAAAAAATTGTTCGGAAAAAAAATATTTATTTATTTTTAGTATAAATTTTTTATATGATTATTAAAATATAAAATTATATATTTAAATATGTATTAAATTATAATTTTAAAAAATTGTATTAAATTAAAAGTTGATTTTTTTTTTAAAAACAAAATGAGCACTATGTCCTTAACTAATTATGAATATTAATTTTTAAATTTTTTGTCACATCATCAAATTTGAAGATTTGATAATTTTAATTCATATTATTATGAAAACTTTGTAATCCACGTTTGCATGTGTATATATATATATTTCACTTATATATATTCTTACAAATTTACTTTTATATAAAGAAAATTTTGCGTATGACTATAAATTAAAAACATTCTAAAGTATAATATTCAAAATAAATTAACTTATTTCATGTTTGTCATAAATTTTAATATTCTGACTTTAAAATGTTAATAGTAATATAAATATTATTCAATGTTAATTTAATTTATTATTTTAATTTTATACTTATTGAATTAGATTATGAATATTATCAGCATATATAAATGTTAGATTTCTTCATAGAAAAAAAATTATACTTCACATTTATATATCATTATTTTAATATTTTATATTATCTTTAACTATTTATATATATCAAACTAAATTTAAGTTTTTAAAAGTTATTTTACTTCATCCGTTTAAATTTATATATTAT
The DNA here is from genome assembly GCA_020080225.1 of Gynochthodes officinalis. NCBI lineage: Eukaryota > Viridiplantae > Streptophyta > Magnoliopsida > Gentianales > Rubiaceae > Gynochthodes > Gynochthodes officinalis. Next base: position 35,223,396 of record CM034621.1, on the reverse strand, counting down.
TATTTTAATATTTTATATTATCTTTAACTATTTATATATATCAAACTAAATTTAAGTTTTTAAAAATTATTTCACTTCATCCCTCTAAAAAAATAATTTTTATTTTATTCTAGAAAAAAATTATACCTTAATAATAATGATACACAATTATAATTAAAAAATAAATTAATATATTAAATGTGATGCATTTAAAAATTAATAAAAAATTACCTTTAATTTTTTCTGAAAATAATGGAGTATTTGTTAGTAATGGCGCAGCAGAAAAAAGCAAGGAATAGGAGGTGTAAAAGTGTTATTTACAAAAACCATAGGGGTTAAGATAAAATTTCAAAAGGTTCCGGTTCTTTCAATAGCCGCAATGCAGATTAGATTAGGGTTTCTTTCGCCCTTTGCAGTTCCATTTGCAACTCACACCCTTTCTATTCCAGAGCATTACTGGACTTCCGATCCGATTATCCAAGAAAGATTCCAAATTTATTTCAATGACGACTGTCATTCCTACTTCTGAGGAAGATCCTGCGCTTGCAGTCGTCCGATTCACCGCCGAGTTGTCCTGGGCAGACGCCGGACCGGAGGTTATCTCTCCATGCCTCTATGTTATAATACTATTGCTTTTGGTTTGTAAGATGTTAGATTTTTTTTTTCATTTGAGTTTATTTGGCAATTTTTTTTTCCTTTGGTTCCTTGCTCCTCGTGGCTTTCATTTTGATTGAGTTAAATATAAAATTTGGTGGGTATAGTATTTGAGTACCGTATATCGTTTATGATTGTGTTTCTTGGAATTTAGGTAGCTGAGCCACATGTGAATAGGTTGTGTGTGGAGGCGCAGGAATGCATGGTTGGTGGTAAATGGCTAGAGTTGGCGTCCCTCATGCTTACTTCTGCGGATTTGATATTTTCTAAGGCCTCTGATAAAGGTAAATTTTTTTATAAAAAATTTAGATTAAAATAAAATTTGGAATCAAAGTTACTTGGTTTACCATTTCCTGTTGCTGGTAATTCGAGTGAATTAGTTCTCTCCAGTTGTTTGGTTAGCTGAAGGATTACTGACTTCAAGTTAGACACGAGGGAACATAAAAATATTACTTTGACAAAATACTTGCTCCCATGTCACAGGATCTGTGATTAAATAGTGACATCTTGAAAGATAGTTACACAAATGAGAATACTATAGTCTTGGGACTGGGGTTTGCATTGTATCTAATGCAATACTGGCACTTATTCTGCTGCAGAAGCTTTTGGGTGCTTATAGTACACATAATTTTTGCTGTATTTCTTAAATTATTTTAGTTTTTAAGTAACCTACTACTTGTCCAATTTTCCTCAGATCTTGAGTGTGTTTTCACTGTGATCTGCAACCTTGTTAAGAAGCCTGGAAATCCTAACCAAGTACATGAGATGGCGGATATCATAGCTTCAAAACTCAGCCAACAGCCCAGTGAGAAACCTGCATTGCGAGCAAAAATGTAATATACCCTTTACTACTGTGATTCAAACTTGTTTAGGTTTGGTTCTTTCTAACATGTTACCCTCAATGTTGCAGCTTGTTCAACCTCTGCAATCTACTGGATGACTCATACAGCCGGTTCTTTGTGTACCTGAAAGCTCTTAATTTGGCAGCCAGTGGAAAAGTCACTGAACATGTAATACCATCTTTTAAAAATATTGATAGCTTCTTGAGGGAATGGAATCTTGGCCTTAAGGATCAAAGGGAGCTCTTTCTCACTGTCTCTAACATATTGAGAGAAAATAAGAGGTAGGGGATGCCCACGGTTGCCAGAAATAGTTTTAATTGGTGTTTGTACCATTCCCCCCCCCCCCCCCCCCTTTTCTGAAGCAAGCTGTTAGTGTTGATTTAAGTTATCCTTGCCATTTATTGGATTTCCAGCTCTGCAAAAGATTCTTTTAAGTTTCTTACAAGATATCTGGCAACTTTTGCCAATGAAGAAGCATTTGCCTTAAATGAAGCAAAGGAAGAAGCAGTCCGTGCAATCATTGATTTTGTGAAGGCACCCGACATGTTTCAGGTACCATATATATCTGACATATGGCAGAAAATTTTTTTGCATTAAGTTTTAATTGTTTATTTTCTTGTTGGATCATTCTTTAGGGTATATTGATTATTCATTTCCACTTTTTATAGTTATTTAATTTTTTGCTGGATCATTCTTTATTGTATTGGGACTCTTGAATTAGCTCTAATAAAACCCTGGGAATAGATTCCCCGTTTTTTCCTTTGGAGGATGCTGCCTATAACTTGTTAAATATGTTGGATTGGGAAATTACCGTTACATGTCATTTAGTGTTCCTTCCCTAGGCTATTCAATAATACCATTGTGCTGATTAATTTTTTTTTTTTATGTTTCCCCTTGGCAGTGTGATTTGCTAGATATGCCTGCCGTAGCACAGCTGGAGAAAGATGCTAAACATGCACCAGTATATCAGCTTCTGAAGATCTTCTTGACTCAGAGGCTGGATTCTTATTTAGATTTTCATGCTGCAAATTCTACTCTTCTGAAAAGCTATGGTAATTTTTATGTTTTTGCAGTTTTTGTTTATCTCATGTTGCTGCGTCATGCTTCTGCTGGTTCAGTTTTGCTTTAAATCTTTAATTGGGATTCTACAGGACTTGTTCATGAAGATTGTATAGTTAAAATGAGATTGATGTCATTGGTTGATCTGGCTTCTGATGAATCCGGCCAAATTCCTTATTCATTAATCAAGGACACACTTAGAGTAATTTTTTGCCCCCTCTCCTGGAATCCAATAATTCTGAAATTGGTGGTTCCTAATATTATGGCACAAAAATTTGCAGATTGATGATGACGAGGTGGAATCCTGGGTTGTTAAGGCAATCACATCTAAGTTAGTTGACTGTAAGATTGATCAAATGAATCAGATATTACTTGTGAGGTACACATAAGAGTTGCCTTTTCCTCCTGTTCTTGTTTAGCTGATATCTCTGATGTTGGCATCTATGATTGTTAATGTATTATTTGGTGTAGGCGCTGTACGGAGCGTGTTTTTGGTCCACATCAGTGGGAGATACTGAGAACGAAACTTGCAACTTGGAGGGTAAATTATCCCTTCTTTTTAAAATGTTATTCAATCCCCTGTTAGTTGGTGTGCTCCATGAAATTATGTCTCAAATTTTAATTCTGCAATCAACATTTTCTTAGTTCTGCATAGTGACATGCCAGTAAATAGAACTTTGTTGATGTGCATGTTGATGATTATTACAGTCCAACATTGCAAATGCAGTTAGCTCCATTCAAGCTAACAGGATAACAGAAGACAACACACAAGGAATGCAAGGGACGATGATTCGCTGAGATTTGATTAGGATCAGCCACAAATCCCAGTCATTCTGTGGATTAACTAAGTAGCCTGTCTGAAATGAGCGTAAGAGAGGAAGAATTTCAATATTTTTTGCCATACTCTAAAAGCCAATCATTATATTTTGCATTCATGTACTCTATCTTGGATTCCATTTAAGCCAGTGGGGGAAAAAGTGTTGAGAATATAGAGCTTGCACGTTGGAAATTTTGGAGTTACTGGGCTGTATGTTTTTGTTTTCCCGTCAAAACTTTGTGGACAAGTTTTGACTCAGGGCAATGTCATGCACTTGGCAAATATCAGTTTACTTGATAAATTAGTGATGGTCTTTGGTCTGTCTTGAATTTCTTGTTATTCTTTTTAACATTGTACTCGCGTGCCCAATTGAAGATAGGCTTCGTTTGGATTATGTTTTATTTGAGAAAAGTTGTATTAAAATGTGTGAAAATTTTGGTGATTTTTTGTTAATAAAAAAAGTATTTTGAAAGGAAAAATAAAAGAAATTTTTTTTTTTAAATTAAGGAATTTGAGTGAAAAAATTTAAATTTTAAATTTTAAATTTTGAAATAAAAATATATTTAAATGTTTTATTTTTGTTTGAGAAAAGTTAACATTTTATAAATAAAAAGTTTGCCCAGACGGATTAGCAATGCGGTAAACTTAAACTCAATTGTGAGCCTTTGTTCTGCGTCCAGTTAAAAGAACACATATGGCATTCAAAATCTTTAGAATTTGATTCCCTTGTTCTCAAGTCAAGTCTTGGTTTGAGAAATTAGCAGGAGCATCAGGCATGGAGGAGAAGGCTGCAATACAGCATCTGTGCACATTCTCACAGTCACTACACACTTTTTAATACAGTAGTTTAATTTCCTGTTGTCCGGGATGTGGTGGTAGTAGTAGTTGGTATTCGTGCACTAAGCTTACATAGGTTTGTAAATTAAAATAACTCTCACTTCCCAGTTTTCCTGGGATGGAAGCCTGGGAAAGACTTTGATACATCATTTCATCGTCGACTTCCAGCAGAGCCACACAAAAATATCTCATCTCTTTAACCATGAAATCATTAAGCTGTCTGTTGTGACTTTCGGAATACATTTAGGTACAACGTTCTCCTGGTTACAAATGGTAAAAGTTGAGGAGTTGTTTAGGTCCAAGCAACCCTCACGTAACTTCTATCCACTTTGCTTCAAGAAGTTCGTTATTAAAGGACCCTCTTTAACTGTTGGAAGTTTCCCTGGTCCGATATCAACATATTTCTTGAATTCAATTCTTGGTAAATTGGTGGGGTCTACTTCAATCTGAAATTATAAGATCGTTCTTGGGTGCCTGCAATTGCCTCCTCACCAACGCAGTATAAATTCCATCCCTGTTCAGCAGCTCTTCATGGGTACCACTTTCAGCTATCTGGCCATCAGATATCACTGCAACTGTATCAGCACTTTTGACAGTTGAAAGCCTATGAGCTATGACGAGAACTGTCCTGCCTCTCATTAGAGAATCCATGGCATCCTGTACATATACGAGAAGTTGTCAATCAAACATGTCGGAATTGGTTCCAAGACAGTGAATGAAACACAGAAGTGAAGGATTCAAGGTAGACAAGATAAGAATCAAATGAGGTTGCTTAATGGGATAAAAATAGAACTCTATAAGTGAATAGACAGATGGCATATACCAGAAATAACAAATATATAAAGAACTTAGTAACTCTACAATATCAACATATAATAATAACATAGAAGTTGAAAAATGAATTGTGGAGCATATAAATGATGGAATTGCTGGGGCAAGTACCAATTGGAACAGAATATCAAGCTCACCTGGACAAGGTACTCGCTCTCTGCATCCAGAGCACTTGTTGCTTCATCTAAGAGAAGAACTCTTGGGTTCATCAATAGAGCTCTTGCTATTGCTACTCTTTGCTTCTGGCCTCCTGATAGCCTCAACCCACGTTCTCCAACAACCGTTTGATATTTTTCAGGAAATGATACAATAAAGTCATGAGCATTAGCCATTTTCTGCAGTGTTCCAACTCCATTGGTATCAATACAAGCATCAAAATTCTAAAGAAACTACAAAATTATGTAGATTCCCAAACTCCACACATCTCCCCCCCAACCCCTAAAATAAAATAAAAAATCAGTAAATGACCAGATAAAGACTTACGGCTGCATTTTCTATGTCTGTACTACTTGCCTTGCCATCAAACCCATATGCAATGTTTTCTTCTATGGAACAATTGAAAAGAACAGGCTCTTGGCTCACTATACTGATCTGTACATGCATTGGATGAGCACTACACTTCAGTTTATCTAAGAGATTCAATAGCACTGGGAAAACTCATGAACTGCAGGAAAATAACCTTATAAAGAGATTCTGAAACAAACTCGGTGACATTAGGACAAAAACTTACCTTTCTGTGCAAATAGTCATGTGATACTTCCACCAAGGAAACCCCATTAAGTAAAATCTTACCCTTTATTGGGTCATAGAACCTCTCAATCAAGTTAGCAATAGTTGTCTGCAATTGAAGGGTAGGTTTGGTTATAGAATGATGAGATGCCAGTTGAAAAAACTTACAAAATAAAGAATACAAGTGCTTTATACTGGAAAACAGGAAAAAAGGAACTGAGGAAGAGTTGATAACCCAGAATACCTTCCCTCCACCACTTGGACCAACAAGGGCTACTTTAGATCCAGGTCTCAACTTCAATGTTATTCCCTGCATTTTCAATAACATTTGTTCAAAACAAATTTTTCCATCAACTCCCAAACATAAGAGGTAAATTCTGAAAATACTTGATCAAGGCGAACAGTCATCATTTTCTTCTCAAGAAAGAATGTCGACAAAGAAAACTCTACTCAATAAAAGCTTCAGATTCTAGGTTAATGACCAACTAAACAGGAACAATGTCCGATTCAACATTGTTGCATCTTGATGCCAGAGAATTTCCTTTATGAAGGCAGGCTTTACCTTGAGCACCATATGACTTGGACGAGAAGGATAAGCAAACCAGACATCCTCTAATGCCACATCTCCATCTGGATTGCTGAGTGCAACCCAAAAAACCAAAATTAGCAGATACGCAAAAAAGTCTAATCAAATGGAAAATCCTAATCACATAAAATGACTTTGTTGGTAAAATGGTGAAAGAACAATCCATATTGGAAAGGCCACGGTTTTTTTTGTGGTTCCCTCTCTCATACATGTATCATCAAACAAAACACTGCTTTTGGGTTATGATGAGTCACACTAAATCTGGCATATTTGAAATAAGCGAGTTTCAATAGGCATCTAAAACAGAAGCAGCTAACCCAGTTGGGCATTTATCTCCGGCTTTAGGCATCGAAGAGACACGATCTAGAATTTGAAAAACTCTCCTACTTGCTCCTGCTGCTTTCATTGCTGTTGTATACAGTCCTGATAATGATGATATTGAGGATCCAACTGCACAAGAAGTGTTGAGACACTTAAAAAAAGGAAGAAGAAGAAGAAGAAGAAGAAGATATTTTGAAAGTTTTGAATCTTACTGCCAAAATAGAAGCCATTTATTCTTAAAATCATTTGAAATATTTGTATTATGCTGTAAGCCTATGAAGACTTTTTGATCCAGTATAATTTCTATGATGATAAATCATAAATCAAATCATACTACTTCAAGAAAAGTCTAATTTTTAACTAGTATAGTGTAGGTACGAAATGGCATTGTACAGTAGCACCACATGGGGAAATATCCTCCGCTTAGACTTTTATGAATTCTACTGCACTGATCCAAAAGTTTTTCGACCAGATGCACATAAAAATAATACTTCACTTTTCATTTAACATATCAAACACAAGGAAACTACTCATTATGATATTTACATTATGGACAACATTGAAACCATCTGGGGCTTCTTCAGAGGCAAATGTTCTTTATCAGCAACCTAATAAAACTTCTCATCTTACCAAGTGGCCACAACTACAAAATTAATGTAAAGTTACTCTTCCGCCTTGAATTCTTTTACCATAATTCTACTCCCACCACCGCCCCAAAAAAAAAAAAAAAAGAAGAAGAACAAGAAGAAGAATATGATGCCCTTACATAATATCATCTAGTCTTTGATGTGGAACACAATCCATATAAGAACAAAAATGTACCTGTGAGGCTATAGAGAATGAAGGATGTAAGTGATCCAGTAGTCATGAAGCCTGTTATTGTCAAGTAAGCTCCATATATTACCACTACCATGACAGATAATGTAGAGGCTGCATTCAGTCCACCAAAGAATAGACCAACCACTTTCTGTGATGAATAAATAAAGACCAGAACCCAAAAGACACACTGGTGAGTGTATATGTAACACAGAGAAGCCAAAGATTTTTTCCCTATTTTTGGGGTTTTGTGGGAGAGCCTTTGATGAGCGTAGAGTTTAGAAAAACAATTCTCACCGCTTGTCGGAGTCCGAGCTTCAAGGTCTCATCGACCTTCTCTGAGTAACCTGAGATTGCATACTCTTCTTGAGCAAAAGATCTGACAGTTCGAATTGCCCCAAATGATTCCTAAACATTGAGCAAACTTATTGAAACACTATATCCTCTGTAGTAACCATATTCATTACGTCACATAATAGTTAACTTGGCACAACAGAATACTTATAACACACAGTAAAGACAAACCTCAGCAATTGAGGCAGCAACTGCAGCTGCTGCTTGCGTAGCATGTGATAGTTCACGAAGATAGCGACCAAACTGGCGAACACCAACCGAAATGACAGGAACAACAACCAAAGCCAGTACTGTGCAATATAGCAGAATCTAAAAGTTAGTGAGCCACTCTAAATAAACTGGGTACTGCAGCATAGGGAAAATGACCATTAATCACTAACATGTTAACTTCCAGGAAGACGAGAACATAAATCCAATGCCAATGATTGCCGTTGTCACATTACGTAGTGCCTCAGAAAGATTCGTAGTTGCAGCATTTTTTATGATTTGGGTGTCCTCAGACAGCCTGCTCAGGAGTTCTCCCGTACGAGTAACATCGAAGAAAGCTATTTCCTATGGGAATTTTTCATATCAGCAATCAGGCAACATCCAAGTTGGAAACTAGAAGAATGACGTTTGAGGTAGATAAGACAGAGCAATCCCACACTGTTATGCAGTAATTTGCCACTCTTACATTTCAATCAATGGACTTACATGCAAGTATTTTGGCCTATACCACAAGATTAGTGAAAATTTTGGTCCACCAGTTTATTGGGTACAGTGGGATGATAAGTAGATGCATGTATCCCATCTCAGTATGGAGAAAACAACAATAAAACATACTTGCTGAATAAGATGACCAAACAAATTCTTCCTTAGCCGTGCGACCACCCTCTCACTGGCTGATGAAAAGAGCCAAGACCGAAATGCTGTGGATACAGAACTGAGAAATCATGGTATAAGATATGTTGAAAAGTGCTTAGAATTAAAATTAGAAGTAGAAAAGGACAGTTCATACCCAACGACAACTATTGAGACAATAACTAGTACTGTGTTCTTAATGGCATCCCATGCTTCAGCTTGCTGTTCAGGAGTTCTTGTCTCCCTTGATACGATATCAATTATCAAACCACCATATTTGGGCTGCAATACCACACTACATGAGCTCAGAGTGCGATATCAGAAACTTTTGAAAATGGGTAAGGTTTCTTCACTGAAGAGTGCATGCATTTGACAAAAGATTAAAATTCTGAAACCTTTACCAAATCCCCGAATTCTAGACGAGGACTAGAGTATGAAATAGATGAAAAGGAGGGTCGAAAATTATGCATTAGTACAAAAAATGCCATACTATGAGAAGACTTGTTGTGGATGCTATCAACAGTGCTATAGTACCAACAATTATCTTCCCAGCATCAGGTTTTGCCTGCATATCAGAAATAAATCAAATGGGTAACTATAGGCTGCAACGGGGGTCCTATTCAGTCATTTAAAAACTGAAATTTAAACTCACCAGAAGAAATACTCTACCAAATCCAACATTGGCTGCCTGGGTTGGGCAACAAAAAGTGAACTTCTTAGAATAAAGCTACTTTTAAAGAATGAAGAATGTAATGCAGAATTGAAGAAGAGGAAGTAATAGCTACCTCTGGAGCACCATGCTCCAGATCTGTCGCAGGAGCATCAGATGAATAATCCTCCTTAGCCTTCTGTTTACCCTACATGTAGACATGCAAAATTAATTATTTCCATTGTAATACAAACTAAAAATTCTGCTTTGTGTCTTCTCCTACTTCAGGATAAATCATGAACCGTGTTTTGTTTCTTTCTACCAGGCAAAAAGGCTGTTAATAATGTCTCTGAAATATATTTACTGGTTTACAAGCAAAGCAGGACAACAGCACCCTCTGCTAGTTCAGAATATGATAAGGTGCATTCTGCTCAGTAAGAAAATGGAAGATATATACATACATATACACACACATATCCAGTAAACAACTCGAGTCAATTAATTACTATTTCTCCAGCCCAATGCTGTGGCAACACATGAAAAGGTTAGCCAAATATAGGCCAGAACGCTTTTCTCCGCCATGATCAGCATATATTTTTTGACAAACAAGGCTAGATTTCATGAGGCCCTGATAACCTAAACAACAGACAAGACACTTAGGAATCTGAGCATGTTTATTTTCGGTGAGATATGAAGAGTTCCCAGGTTTTGTAGCAGGCGTGAGCTCAATATAACACCGTGGCAAAAGCTAAGAAAAGTTTGAAGTCAACACTGAAGTCATGAAGCTCGAAAGACGAGATTACCTAAAGGCCATTCTATTAGGCTCATCAATTCCCAGTCATTCTGGAAGAATGACCAGGAAAACCAGAATCCATAATTCTAGCGGCAAGATGCGTAGCCAAATCAACCAGACAAAAGAAAATACTATATATAAGCCTGAAAATTAATTCAAATGCCAGGAAAAGAGGCAATTCACATAGCTTGAGGTTACAACGGCGTGATCAAAGAATCGGCGGAGGAAAAACCCCAGATAAACAGAATCCCAATAACAAGAAGGGAAAAAAAGGCAGAGAAATTCAGATGGAAACGTGCCTGTTTGTTTAAAAGGGAGACTCTTTCGCTTCCACTGGACATAATGGACTTTGACGTCCAATCCAAATGCTGTTTCTTCCCCATCAAAGCCTAAATAGGGAAGAACAAAATTGAAGAAACGAAATTTAGTACTAATAAAACCAAAAACTTACCCAAGGAACCGAATGAATGAATGAATGAGCGTTCCATGGTGTACAGTATTAATATTTACAAAAGGGAACTCCACCACAAGAGTATCACCTCGAGAAATTGTGATCTCACCCAACAAAAATAAAATCGCCCCAGAAATCAATGGATAAAACTTGGCGGACTTTGGAAGCTAAACTGACGCAATATTGGTTTAGTGGGTGTGTCCCATCAACCTGGAAAAGTAAACTTTCCCCGATTTGATTCCTGAACAAGCCCCCACTAAATCACGTATCCAACTTCAATCTTCCTCTGCCCACGCAGCCAGAAGCATTAACGCAACTCACACTTGATAAATTGCCGTATAATATAACCCAGCAGAAGTATTATCTATGAGAACTCTCATCGGTCAGTCTAGTGAGTTTACGTAGGGGGAAAACGTTGGGATTTTCACGTGCTTTCTGGGCCACCCGCTAAGAAAGTACAACTTCGTACTAAACAGACATTTCTTAACCGGCAATAGGCTAAAGTTTTCTCTTTGTTGACTTTTATTTAGAAAGAAAAAAAGGAACAAGTATTAATGGAGTTTAGCTTATTCATGCTGCCATCATTGACAGCTAATTAACTTTTCTTCATCATAAATTAATAAGACTAGGTCTATATTAGTAATCTAGTACTCTGGGATTGTTCATTGTCCCCCTCCCCCACACCCCACTTATCAAAGCAAATGTAACTTCTTTATATTAATTTATGGCAATGCCGACACGAACACAAAAATACAAAATTAACAAATTTGAGTTAAAATCAAGTCGAATATAATTAACTCAAAAAATAAACGGGTCGAGTTCGGATCGACCTGACGGGTTGACAGGTCGACCTACTTAACCCATTTAAAGAGTAATTTGTAACCCGTGAACTCGAAATTGCCACCCTATTTTCAGTACACTTACGGTGCGATGGATGGAATATTTGTGCAGATGAGATGAGATGAGATGAGATGAGATGGTACTAACAACAGAAGCAAGTATAGTCTTAGGTAGGTTCCATCGGGGCAACAATTATTCGGGGGTGGCCTTTACTTTCCACACCAAAGCCAAACAAGAAGAAGACGAAGATGAAAAAGACAAATGGGATTGATTATAAACTGGCAAGGAGTTAAAACCGGCCCCGGGAATTCTGTTTGGGGGCTATTGGAAATTCGGAATTAGTTGGTGTGGGTGGCAATAAAACAAAGGTCAAAAGTTGATGAGGTTTGTTGTATGCATGTGATGTGAAGGAACCCCACTTATCAGACGATGGACGGACGCCGGTACACCCCTCCTACCTCTCACTACTCAATAATTACTCCTTCTTCCGCTGTTCATTTTACCAATTTTTCAGCCGTCCCACTCCCACGTAACCACGTTGCCCAGCGCCCCTCTTTTTCTTTTCTTTTTTGGGCTAAAAAAAAAATAAAAACAAATTTTGGGTTTATAAATTATAATTATAAAATAAAATATATTTAATGTATAATTTTTTTTATATATAAGATTTTTATTTAAAATTGAACTTTTTGCTTTTGCACAAAAAGAGTAGTTAATTACTGAATGCGTCTTATATTAAACGCATATTATAATAAATAGGAAATCCAAGGAATAAAAATATAAATAATTCCCAAAACTCTCATATGGTTTATATTTATTATCAATCACACTTTATAATTTGTTAAAATTACTCATACTTTTCTTGATTTTAAAAATCTATAACATATAAATTTGTTTTACAAGATTTCGTTATTACTGTAGAAAAGTCTAAAAATTTTGGACAAAATCACATTTCTTACTTCAATTCTTGCATATACCTTGTATTTTATTTACAACAAAATTTTGCAAGATTTTTTTACGAAATTTTACAAAATATTAGATCTAAATTTTGCAAGATATCAGGGCTAATTTTTTAAAATTTTGTTTGCTACTTTGTACCACATTTGCATTTGCCTTATATATTTTTTTAGACGAATTTTTGAAAGATATTAAAATTTAATTTTTTATATTTTTTATATTTTTTTGGTACCTTGTACTGCTTTTGTAGTTTTTTTTTCTTATTAAATCAGTTAAATATAACAATTAAGGAGATATTGGTAATTTTAATAAATTATAAGGTATGATTAATAATAAATATAAAATACGGAGTATTAATAATTATCCCATAAAAATAAGAGGTATGAAATTTTAATGCGGGCCGGGCAGGAGTTTTTGGTAGTATTGAGATGAGTTTTAAGCCAAAACTTTAGGCCGAGAAAAAGCCGATGTTACTTTTTATGGGTGTGGGTTGGAGTCCAAACTTACGAGCTTAGACAGGGCCATCATTAGGCCACTCTGGGGTCAATTTGAGGTTTGGAAAAGGATTTGCAAGGATTCTTTGACTCCAGTTAATATTGAAATTGCAGAGAAAATAATTAGAAGGAAGAAAGGAAGAATTAATTGAAAAAGTTTTATTGAGAGGAAAACAGAAAGAATTAAGGGCTGTTTGGTTGGCAAGATTCTTGACTTGGAAAGTAATTAAAGGGAAAGAGAAAAAGTTTTATTGAGAGGAAGGATCCAAATCACTATCATAATGCCTAAGTATTGGTGCACTCTCATTCTCTATTTGTACAAAGTTTGCAGCTTCCAAAATCATCAACAAATTTAACTACAAAAATTAAGGTGTGCGTGGTTAGCATTTTAAAATGGTTTTTAAAATATCTATTCAGTCAGTTTTCAATACACTACTCATTGCCTACTTATTATTTCAAAAAATATAAAAACACATTTTAAAATACTATATGTTACAAACTCACTCTTTTAACTAACTTTGAGTTCCATCAAACGAGAGGGAATGCTTAATAATTGGGACAGCACCGATTGCTTCTTGAGTCATGACACCCCCCCCCCCCCCCCCCCCCGAAGCCCAATAATCATTAATGCCGACCATCCTTTTGAAATAATATTCGGGCCTCCACATGCTGCGCATTACAAATATCAATATGGTGGATTCGTCAACTACTACGAAAGTCAAGCAGCCGTGGTTATGCCAATGCCACGAGGGAATTTTAACCGAGTCAACATTTGGGCGCTTCCCCTGAATTTCTGAGATGATAATAAGAAGGAGACTAGGGAGCACAATAACTAAACAAGCAACCGACTTCTGCTCATTCGAAGACTTTGTTGCATAAGTTGACTTGAGTGATTACTCTTCTATACATTGAGCTTTGAAGAATGATCACGGCTCTCTTAATTGCTTTCTCGCATACCCACTTAACTTTCGAGTAATCCAATCTTTTTTGGCTTGACAAGCCCGTGCAATCACTCGTTTACCTGAAATATGATTCTATCCCTACTATCAGTTCCAATTCTTCTGTACTGCTGCTTCATAAGTAGCATCCTTGCCGCCAGCAACCTCCCAGTTCTTGAAAGCATTGCAGTTTCGTGTGGTTCCTCCGGCAATTCAACTGCACCCAACGGAAGGATTTGGGTTGGAGATGTTGGTTACAAGTCTTCCAAGTGGTTGCAATTGAGTGGCAAATCAACCAAGTCGAGAGCCATATGCAGTGCTGCTGCCTCAGTCTCAATGGACGCTCATGCTGTTCCCTATAAGACTGCTCGGATATCTAGCCATGACTTCGCCTACACATTCCCAGTCAAGCCTGGCCAGAAGTTCATCCGTCTGCACTTCAACCCAGCTTCGTACGAGGGATTCAAGAACTCAAGACCCTTTTTCACCATCAAAGCTGGTCCTTACACGCTTCTTAGCAACTTCAGTGCCTTCCTTACTGATGAAGTTTCAGGTACAGGGCCTTTTAGCAAGGAATTCTGTGTCAATATCGAGGAAAATCAAGTATCAATCAGTATAACATTCTCCCCAGCCCAAGGGAAGAGCGGTTCACATGACAGTTATGCATTTGTCAATGGTATTGAGGTCGTCTCTATGCCAACTGGTCTTTATTTCACCCCAGAAGGCGATCTCGGTTCCCTGGTCGTTGGCCAGAAATACAGGTTCTATATTGACAACAGCACTGCACTCGAGATGGTTCGCAGGCTAAACATCGGTGGGAACTCCATTCCATCTGTTGAGGATGGAAGCATGTTCCGAGAATGGAATGAAGACCTCGATCACTTGCCAGAAACGGGAGGTATTTTAATCAAAAGGACCATCCCAATCAATTACGCATTCACGCCATCATATGTTGCACCTAAGAAAGTTTATCAAACAGCCAGGTCCACTGTTCCTGAAAAAAATTTTAACAGGTACTATCTTACATGGAAAGTACCTTTGGATTTGGGGTTCAGATATTTGGTTAGGCTTCATTTTTGTGAACTTGAATTGGGAATAATGGAGAGCGGTGAGAGGGAGTTTTCCATCGTCATAAATAATCAATTTGCTGAAGAAAATGCTGATGTGATCAGATGGGGAGGAGGATATGGAGTTGCATTGTACAGGGACTATGTTGTGCTGATGGAGGGAGATAGGATGGAGGGAAAGCGTTGTCTAAACATCACTTTCCAGCCAAAGTTCATTTTAGGTGGTAAAGAAACAGATGGGATCCTAAATGGGTTGGAAATATTCAAGTTAAGCAACCCTGATAACAATCTCGCCAGCATGAGTACTGCAGAACTAGTACGTGGCTCAGCATCTTGGAGACAAGAGCAGAAAAAAATGCTGTCTTCTGGCAGTAAGAATGCCGTGGCAACTGTTGCAACTATTATAATCACCTTGTTGAACATCACTGTATATCATATCAGGCGTCTTTCCGAAACTAACTCTGATTCGAGGAATTTTAGATCATCATCCTCTGAAAATCATTCCCGTCAATTTTCAATTGATGAGATACGATCAGCAACCAACAATTTCAATCCTGAGTTCCACATTGGTAGTGGTGGATACGGTAGAGTGTATAAAGGAAACATTGATAGAGGAGCTACCGTTGTTGCAATTAAGCGTTTGAAATCCGAGTCTAGGCAAGGAGAAAGAGAATTCTGGACTGAGATAAAAATGCTATCCAAGCTCCGCCATGAGCATCTTGTTCCTTTGATTGGGTACTGCAACGATGGTCAAGAAAGAGTGTTGGTCTATGAGTATATGACCAGAGGAACACTTGCGGATCATCTTTACAAGATTGGTAGGCATGGAGTACACAATTCTCCTCTCTCTTGGGAACAACGGCTTAAGATCTCCATTGGTGCTGCACGTGGATTGTATTTCCTTCACACCTCTAGGCAAAGGGTAATCCACCGAGATGTGAAGAGCTCAAACATTCTGCTGGATGAGAATTGGGTGGCAAAGATTTCTGACTTTGGCCTGTCAAAGATGGGTGCACCTAACGACTCATTCACCCATATGAGTACCAATGTAAAGGGGACATTTGGCTACTTAGATCCGGAGTATTTCTTGACTCGTAAGCTGACAAGAAAATCTGACGTGTATGCCTTTGGAGTTGTGTTGTTTGAAGTGCTGTCTGGAAGGCCAGCAGTGGATATACGACTTGAAGAAGAGCAGCACAGCCTTGCAACCTGGGCACGATACTGCATAAGGAAGGGAAAAGTTGACAAGCTCGTTGACAGTAATCTGATAGAAAAAATCTCCCCAGCTTGTTTAAAAGTTTTCGTGGGTATTGCAGGAAGGTGCTTAGATACACATCCTCATGAACGACCTGCTATGGTCGATGTTTTGGTAAGCCTTGAGTTAGCATTGGTGCTGCAACAAAACCCAAGTTCACGTGAACAGGTAGATGAGGAGAATATAGATGTTGGTAGAAGTTCTAGTGACCAAAGTGATGGCGTTTTCTCATTCAATGATCTCAGTATTAATCCCTCAAATGGAGGAACAGACCAAAATGCTACTAAAGAAGTTTCAGGTACATCTCCCAGAGAACTAGAAGTTCCAAGGAATTCAAGGAAGGATAGCAATTCCAACAATACAACATCAACAAGATGGTGGTGGAATCCATTTGGGCTTTTGCCAAGAAGTCCATCAAAAACAAAAGCTTCTTCACTGCTTCTACAAGAGGGGCTCCGTAAATTTTCAATTCGGGAGATCCGGAAGGCAACCAATAATTTCAATAACAGTTTTATCATTGGCTTTGCAGATTCTGACAGTATATACAAGGGCCATGTAGATGGTATTCAACAAGTGGTAGCTGTAAGACGGTCCAGCACAAGAGAGTCAAGACTTTGGATGCCACACGAATTGCAATCAAAGATGGAAATGGGCCTTTCAACAAGACATGCTCATGTTGTCTCTCTGATTGGCTATTGCAAGGAGGAAACTGAAATGATCCTCATCTACGATTACATGGCCAATGGGAGCCTCCATGATCATTTATCTGATCCTAACAAGGATCCTCTCCCATGGAAGCGAAGACTTCAAATCTGCATTGGCATTGCACGTGGACTCTCCCATCTCCAATCCACAGTTAAGCAGACAAATCTCCACCACAATTTGAAGTCAACCAACATTTTATTAGACGAGAACTGGGTTGCCAAGGTTTCAGATTTCGGGTTATCTAGAAGAAGAGGAGACAATGATGCCACTGCAGTTAGAGGCAACTGGACATTCATGGACTCAGACTACATACGTGATGACCAAACAACAGAAAAGTCTTATGTATTCTCATTTGGCTTGATGTTGTTTGAGGTATTGTGTGCAACTAAAAATTCAACTCGTTGGTTGGATGAAGGTCAAGTGAGTCTAGCACAGTGGATAAAATCAAGCTTAAGGAATAACCTCTCTGGCTGTATTGACCCATATCTTACAGGTAAAATATCACCTGAAGGCTTCAGGATGTTTGTAGAAACAGCTAGTAAATGTCTGCTTGACAAAGGCACCGAACGACCATCAATGAGTGACATAGAAGCAAGTCTTGATGCTGCACTTGCACTGCAAGAGGCAGCAGATGATGCAGAGGGTTTTTAAGCCAAATGAGTTGACATAAAAATGCAGCTTTACCTGCAATTGTACAAATATGATGCGTTAAAACCAATTATCGCAATGTACTTCTTGCATTTAGCTAAATAACAGAATCTTCCACATTTCTCACAGCTGAGCAAAAAAGAAAAAGAAACAAACTTTCTTGAGATGAGTGAAATTTTAGCTTCAAACATTAGTCATGGTAGCAGGAAATCCAGCCGTTAGCAAAAACATTCGTATTCTGGCTACCTTATGCAACAGAGCGCAGAATATTAAGAACAAAAAAGGTTATAGCGAAAGGTTAACGTATTATAAATCAATTTACTTCGTGATCATGCAACTTTGCATATACAGAAGCATATACATTTTCGAACACGAGAAAACAAACACGACCCTAACGTTTAACCAATTAGTATCTTCTCCTGAATGTAGAAACTAAACAGACATTCAGCAAACATCCGTCTCCTCAGCGTAGCAACTTGTACATGTTCATCAGCCAAGTAAATTTGATATGCCCCCAGCTCAAAATGCTAAGAATACCAAGAAGAAGAGATTAAACAAATCAGGATACTTAAATTTACAGCTTTGATTTCATCAAACTCCAATTCAATCATGGATCCCTAAACCATACTTTTAATATATTAGGTCGAGATTTTCAAAACGCAGAATCTGAATACAACTCATTCATCCATAAGCTCAGGTAATGGAATTAATTTGCAAAAGGAAAGTCACGCATAGATTTTGGGGGAGTGGGGTTGGGGGGAAATTTACCCGTTCGATCTTCAGCATGAAAGTATGTCCTCGGAAACGAACTCATGATTCTACATGCTTGAAGAGTGAAGATGACAACCGACCCCGAAGTTTTTTGTGGAAGCTAGAATAAAATTTGGTTTGCAAGATTATTATTAAGCACAGAAAGCTTCGAAAGAGAACTGAGGGTTACAGTAATCTTCAAGAAAATATCAAAATATTAGTCTGCATAGTTCACCATCGTCGTCATTATCAGCATTCAACTCGATCGGGAAGATCAAAAGACCATATGGGGAAATGGGCCTCATTTTCGGAGACATTAGGGTAATAATATGGTGTCTTGCTGATTAATAATGGCAGATTCCGGTGCAATGCAACATTTGAGGATTGCTTCTTCAGCCGATGCAGCTATATCTCCAGGAGGGAAATGGGCAATATTCACTTGTTTTTTTATTACCAGTAGGTGTGGAATTAACCTCACGGGCTGCAAAAATGCAATAAATTTGTAATGGTATAGAATTGACTGGAAAAAATAAAATAAAAATACCACAACAATGAAAAAATAATATAAGGGAAATGGGCCTCTTCATTATTTAATATATTACTCTCTTCACTTTTATAATTTTTTATTAAAAAAATACTTTAATTTTTTGTCCTATATAAAAATTAAATAAAATAAATTATATATTTTATAATTAAAAAATTATACTTAACCAAAACGATTTTTTTTTTTTTTTTGGATTTTAGGGGATTATAAGAATAATATGGTATTTTATTCTGATTTTGTTCATCAGCCGCCTTGGCGAATGGAATGAGTGGAGAGACTTGGGCAAGTCCACGCACGCATTCGCACTGACTTTATAGTTTATACACTTCATCCTCTGGGCCCCACGTCCTCAGCTTTCCAGTCTCCTAGTCTGTCCGCTCCTCCCTCATCGCTTAATCCTACTAAATACTAAATACTAAATACTAACACTGTTATGTTATTGTTCTTGACTCCAAAAATCAAAGAATAAAAGCAAAAAACAAAAGCAAGCTCAATCTTGCCCCGTAAATTCCATGAGAAAACACATCCATCAACTTACAATGATTACCTTCTTTCTCCACCTCTCCCTTCTCCTCCCTCACTTTATCATCACCGCTGCCACAGATAATAATCTACGTTACAATCCTACTGAACATATCCTACTCGACTGCGGCTCGTCCTCAGGGTCATTCTCTTTAGATAGCCGGTACTGGGACAGTGACGCCGATACAAAATTCTCACCAAATATTAACAGCGCATATATCTCACTTGCAGCCCCAGCCTCCAAGCAAGACGCTTCCTTCACCGATCAAGTCCCTTACACGACTGCCCGACTCTTCCTCTCTGAGTTCTCCTACAATTTTCCTGTCTCCCCTGGCCAAAAAATCCTTCGCCTCTACTTCTATCCGGCAACATACCCCATCAACCTCAACAAAACCCAATCTTTCTTCGGTGTCAATGCTAATCACTACACCCTTCTCAGTAACTTCAGCGTATTTCTCGCCGCCTCCGTGACCAAAACGGCCTCTCTTGTTAAAGAATTCATCATCAATGTCGAGGAAACTCAAGTTCTCAACGTTACCTTTCTGCCATCTGCAAACTCGTACGCCTTCGTGAATGGGATTGAAGTTGTTTCCACCCCGAACAATCTCTACATGGGCAACCACGATTACCCACTTAGATTGGCCGGTGAGAAGACCTTGTACGAGTTTGATCAAAACAAGACCGCTTTCGAAACTCTTTACAGGTTAAACGTTGGATCGAGGTTTGTTTCCGTCATAGAGGATACTGGGATGTATCGTCAATGGTCTCAGGATGATAACTTCATATGGGGTGCCGATCATGGTAATCCGTTGAGTAATGCTACCATTTCTCTCCAATATACTTCGCATACCCCGAATTACTCCGCACCGGCAATCGTCTACACAACGGCAAGGGCGACGGGAAGAAATAGTCTTCTGTTCAACTTGACGTGGATATTTCCAGTGGATTCCGGGTTTTTTTATCTGCTCAGATTGCATTTTTGCGAGTTCATGCCTTTCTTGCTTAACGCAACGAATCAAAGGGCGTTCACGATCTTCATCAATAACAGGACAGCTGAACCAGAGGCCGATGTGATATCATGGATCGGTGGCACCGGAATCCCCATTTTCAGGGACTATGTCGTGTTCGTTGCGAATCCCTCGACCGGTAGCCGGAGCAGGCAGGACCTGTTTCTCGCCTTGCATCCCAACGTTGACGTCAAACCCATGTACTATGACGCAATCTTAAATGGGCTAGAGATATTTAAATTGAATAGCTCCGAAGGTAATCTTGCCGTTTTAAAGGAACTCGAGCCAAATTCAAAGTCACAGGAGGGGAAGAAGGAGAGGGGTCGGATTGGGATGATCTTTGCTATTGTCGGAGGATTGGTGGGCGGCACCATAATTTTGATACTGATTTTCTTGATTAGTCGGCGACGGAGAGGAATGAAAGTCTTTGACCCAAAGAGTGCTCCAAAATTAAGGAAAACCGAGACAAGCGCGTTAACTGGTCCATCTTCTTTGCCGTCTGATCTTTGTAGACGATTTTCTCTTAAGGAAATTAAATTCGCCACGACCAACTTTGATTCCGCATTTGTGATTGGTACGGGAGGATTTGGAAACGTGTACAGAGGGTACATTGACCCCAATCTCACCGCGGTTGCTATTAAGAGACTGAATCCTTCTTCCAGCCAAGGCGCCCATGAGTTTCTTACCGAAATCGAGATGTTGTCTAATCTCAGGCATCGTCACTTGGTATCCTTAATGGGATACTGCGATGAGAAAGGAGAAATGATCCTGATTTACGATTACATGGCCAAAGGGACCCTCCGTGATCATCTCTACAGGACAGAAAATCCTCCGCTTCCATGGAAACAACGCCTTCAAATCTGCATCGGCGCCGCCAAAGGGTTACATTATCTTCACAATGGCGCGAAGCATAACATCATCCACCGCGACGTCAAGTCCACCAACATCCTACTGGACGAGAAATGGGTGGCCAAGGTTTCGGATTTTGGATTGTCCAAGCTGGGTCCTGCGGATGAGATGCTCAGCCACGTCAGTACGCAGGTGAAAGGAAGTTTTGGGTACGTGGACCCGGAGTATTACAAGAGACAGCGGCTGACGGACAAGTCGGACGTCTACTCGTTCGGAGTGGTGTTGTTCGAAGTACTGTGTGCTAGGGCGGCCGTGGTTCCGAGTTTACCCAGGGAGGAAGCGAATTTGGCTGAGTGCGCCGTGAGGTGTTACAGAAAAGGGACGGTCGATCAGATCGTTGATCCTAACATAAAGGGCCAAATTGCTCCGGAGTGCTTGAGGAGTTATTCGGAAATCGCATTCAGTTGCCTGAAAGAAAGAGGTATAGAACGTCCCGCAATGAGTGAAGTGATTTGGAGCCTTGAGTTCGTGCTGCAGACTCAGGAAGCTGCCGATAACGAGGGTCATCATCGGCCGACATTTTTTCCTTCAATTTTGCAGGGACGACGGGGAGAGGTAACGACGGATGGTGATGCGGAGGCGTTATCCAAATCAGGTGAAGGAAATATTGGTGCATCCATGGCTGCGAGTACTGATAAGTGCAAGTGTGATAGTATTTTTAGCGAAATCTTGAATCCCACCGGACGTTGAGATTATTCATGCAAACCTGCAAATGCTCCCAAGTCCCAATATAACATCTGTACCGTACGTGTTTATAAGCAATATACCTTCGGTACTCCCCAGTTCAAATCAAACTCTAAACAAATTAAAAGAAATTATAATAACCTGTGTGAAGATTATTTCTCAACGCCAACCTCCATAGACATTTTACAGATCCAGTTGAAAGGCTTCTGATCTCCACACCACATGAGCACCTGGGGAGAAATCTACGACTTTAATTTGCTCTTTATATTGATTGTCATCGTACTAAAAAGTAATTCAGATTTGACAGTCAAATCCTAGGTAAATTTATTTTTTTACAAACTAATGATAAATTAATGTCCAATAATAGCATAATCATATTTTTTTAATTAATTTGAATTAGTTTTCAATTATTATCTCCCTTAAACGAAATTTGCCATTAAAGTAACATGGAATTCACGTAAAATATCTTTGCTAATAGTAAAAGGAAATCATATTCTCCTGGTTTAGTATAATGTCATCATCACTCTACAACTCAAGAATCCTCTTTTATATATATATGTATCTATAAGCTTGAGATTTTAGTTCTAAATACTCAATTTGACGAATAACTTAAAAAAAATCCAAACAAATTTTTATTCTATTTCAAAATTTAAATTTAAAAATTTATATTTCCATCAAAATTTTTCTCACATTATTTTTTAAAAAAATTCCTCTAATTTATTTTTCTATTTTTTTCTCCAAACTTTTTTATTTTACAATAAATTTCCATCAAAATTTTAACGTGATATAAACCTATAAAAAAAAATGCAATCTAAACATAGGTAAGGATTTTGTGGCGTTCGTCACTGACAATTCAGGTCAACTATCGGCGCAAAGCGATTTTTCTAGCCATCTCAAAAGATTAATACTGCAATATTTCGCGAATTGCTTTATTTCATAGAATGAGATCTCTAGTGAGTTTATAATAGCCCAATTTAACTTTAAATTTTTATCGCTTACTCCGTTTATTAATAGTTATCCTCTCCATTATAAAATAAATAATAATGACTGAAAAGTATATTTTTGTAATTTTACTTTTATTAATAATGATCATACATGATTTTAAATTAAAAATAAATATAAAAATAAATTTTTTTACATCAAATGGTATATTTAAAAAAAAAGTCATACTAAATTCAAGATGTTTTTTTTTTTTAATGATGGATGGGGTATATTTTATTTTCTCAAGATAATGTGAGATATTATTTATGTATTCATAATTTTAACAATAAAAATTGATTTCCCAGCAGTTTATGGTTGTACTAAGGAAGCTTAATGATCAATATAGCTCCATATTTCTGAATATTTCCTTGAGTTATTTTATTTTCTGATTTTCTGATTTTCTGGAATTTAGTGGATTATTCCTGACAATTTTCATTACCACGTGGAACAGTTTAATACTTTAGGCGTCCATTCTAAGTGTCGAGTTAACCTCAATGAACCTTCATTTTATAAAATATTACTCACTTTACTTTTAATCTTTTTAATTTTAAAAAAACTTTGGACTTTTAAAATTTTTCCTAAATTATTTTTTAATCATAATGATAATACATCACGTAAAATTAAAAAATTAAAAATAAAAAATTATGCACATATTTAATAATATATTGAATGTGTTTTATTTTATAATTAAAAGATTATACCTAATTAAAATGAATTTTTTTTTGTTTTTTGAGAGGAGTATAAGAATAATAAGGTATGTTTTTTCGGATTTTGTTCATCAGCCGCCTTGGGGAACGGCCGAACGGGGAATGGAACGACTGGAAAGACTTGGGCAAGTCCACGCACGCATTCGCACCAACTTATGCGCGGCATTCTCTGGGCCCCACTCCTCCCTCATCGCTTCATGCTAGAAAAAATTTCTTGTTCTTGCCCCGTAAATTCCATGAGAAAACAGATCTAGCAACTTACCATGGTAACCTTCCTTCTCCACCTCTCCATTCTCCTCCCTCACTTTATCATCACCGCTGCCACCGCTAATAATCTACTTTACAATCCTAGTCGACTGCGGCTCCTCCTCAAAGTCAACCTCTTTAGATGGTCGGGACTGGGACGGTGACGCCGGTACAAAATTCTCACCAAATATTAACAGCGCAAATATCTCATTCGCAGCCACAGCCACCGAACAAGACCCTTCCCTCACCGATCGAGTCCCTTACATGAGTGCCTGAATCTTCCTCCCTCCGTTCTCCTACAATTTTCCTGTCTCCCCCGGCCAAAAAATCCTTCGCCTCCACTTCTATCCGGCAACATACTCCATCAACCTCAACAAAACCCAATCTTTCTTCGGCGTCACTGCTAATCACTACACCCTTCTCAGTAACTTCAGCGCATTTCTCGCCGCCTCCGCCCAGGTATCCAAAGCGGCCTCTCTTGTTAAAGAATTCATCATCAATGTTGATGGGTGTCGAAACCACCAAAAATAATCCTTCTCCGGCTAAGTTCTGTAGAAAGTAGTGAGAGGGTCGAATCCACAGAGATTGGTTAGATTTATTCCTTAAATAAAATAATAAAGGGGGGTTTTTGTATTACGAAACTAAACAAGATTTAATTAAAAACACCAACCAAATTAAATAACTAATTAAAAATATGAGGAAAAATTAATAAAGAGAAGCTTCCAATCAAGAATTAATTTGATTGATTCTCAAATTGATCATTGATTCAAAAGATATGCTTCTTTTATCTTGAATAAATTGGTTATAGTTGTTGAAGATCCGCCCTCTAACAACCAATCTTTTCTTACTTTTTCGATAACCTTCTGATCCGTCCCATGAGTTATTTCTCTAATTAACAAACACAACCTTCTGATCCGTCCCATGAGTTATGTCTATTAATTGCATTAAGATTCAAAAGACCTAATTACTAACCAAGAAACCTTAAACGCCGTGTTTATTTAAGTTAGATTATATATTTTCATAACATACAATCTAAGGCGTTGATTACCTTTCGATATTGTTATTTGTCACTTGAATTAACAATCAACAAAAGATTAATTATTCTAAATAACTATATATGAATTCAACTATCAAACAATGCGCTTGCCTAACAATTCAATTCAATAATATAATGAAGATAGAAAATATATAAATACTCAAGAATAAAAGAAATAATAAAATTACCGAATCTCACAATTGTTGGAATCAAACCTTAATTAAACTTGATTGGAAAATAAAAATTTAACTAAACATAATTAAAAGAAAATACAAAGAAAATCAAACGATCGCTCTTTTGTCGATCCCGCGACTTTCGCCTTCTTCTAGTAGCTCACTCCATGGAAGGATGAATTGTGGTTGGAATTCATTCCCTCTTCTTCCTTCTCATCTTCAAACCTTGTTTTCCTCTCTATCAATCCAGGAAAGCGCTAAAACGGACGCTGATTGTCTCCAAACCTTGCCTATTTATAGGCAAGGATTCAAGACATTTGGCTTTGCTTTTCCTTAATTCAAGGCTTTTCTTTTCCTTAATTCAAGGCTTTGCTTTTCCTTAATTCAAGGCTTTTCATTTCCTTAATTCAAGGCTTTGCTTTTCCTTAATTCAAGCCTTAATTCAAGGATTTGCTTTTCCTCAATTCAAGCCTTAATTCAAGGCTTTCTTGTGCCACTTGTCTTGTGAGGCTACATTCTTTAGGAAAAATGCTTCATCTAACCGTTAATCACAAAAATAATTAATATCCTTATAAACAAGCATTTTAATCAATTAAAATACAAGAGAATTGATCCAATAAATATGTAATTATACACTCTATCAAATGTCGAGGAAACTCAAGTTCTCAACGTTACCTTTCTGCCATCTGCAAACTCATACACCTGCGGTCATTTAACATAAAAATAAACGAAATATTAACGAATAACCAAAAAAAAGCATGTTTATTATGAAATTTGAATAACTATTTTTTAATTATTCGTCAAAATATAAAATATTATGTTAGGTGTTATCTCAAATGTGTCCATTATCTGGACGTGGTCCATGGCCTTCCAGAATGTACTCATCAAGACCAACCCCTCCAACAATAAATTTTCACTACAACTGAAATGTATAAATTAATTATTTAAGTGTCGAATATTTAAAGAAAAATATTTCATGCAACAGTGTGTCTTTATTTTCAGAGATAGTAACTTAATTATATACTTTTTTTCTCTGTATCTTGTCATGCATTTTCACTTTTCTAAAATATATTTTTTTATATATTTAAAAAAAAGAAGAAGAAGTTAAAAATGTATTTTTAAAAAACAATTCCTCTATTGCACGAAAAGATTTTGAAGGGCACTAATGGTTTTTGAGCATGTAGTATGAGTTGCATTGTTTTTGTTAAGATGACAGCTACGTCCACATTGGGCGATGACTGACAGCTACGTCCACCACTTTCTTGACTTTGTTCTGAATCAATCGTACGATGTTCCCATCTAGATTGAAATGCGTCATGGAAAAGTTGACACCATTTCATTTGGATGCTAGCAATCAATATTCAATAATGGTCCTTCCCTTCCCAATTGCGCGTCGTTGTGATGTAAACACTAAACAGGTCACCAAATCATCAAGTGCAGATTGGTTTCGAGTGGAAAGACTTAATTAAAGTACATGAAGTCAACTTAGTTGCAAGGATATAGCCATTCGTTGCTTGTCTAGATTCCATACCTATAGCAGTGCTGCATGCACTACCAAGATATATATTCAACAAAAAAAAAAAAAATCTGTCGTGTGAATGATCATTTCATCCATAAGATGGGGATTCTTCTGACATTTTCATCCAAGAACATGGCAGGTTACTGCTTCTTCCACCTCGCATTTGCTGGGCTGCTGCTCGTCCTCTCTCTTCTCGCCGCAAACACTCCGAGCGGTAACTGTGTCGGCATTGAAACTGGCCCTTGGGGATGGAGCAACGCCACCACCAGTATAGCGGAGGACGACCAAGAATTTCTGGTGGATTCTGAATTTGGCCATCTTCTTGCTGTTATGCCAAATCCCCAGCACATTCCTTACAAAGCTCTAGACCCTAAGCCATATTGTTCTTCTACATTATACGGCAATTGCATACCTTTAGGTGATAAAATGACCGTCCGAAGATGCGATTTGAAAAGTCGGTGTGACCGCAACTCAGAGTTATGAAGGGATGACCCTTGTCCCCATCCCTACTCACTCTGAGCTGCTGATGCTGCTGAAATTACGTACCCTGTATTAATTATTTGTCACTTATTTTATGGCGGTGGTAATGTGTTGCAGTACTACTAATTAGTTGTTCTTACGAATCTTACCTGCGTGATTTGTGCAATTATTGCTGAATTATCCTAAGAGTATGAATAAAGTATATGTGTTGGGTATTTCATCATGCCTGGGTTTGTGAAGCACCAATTTTTGTGTAGTTCATTTAGCGTTTTTTCAGGCCGACACAAATAGAGGAAATTTGGCTTCGTTTCATAATATATATATATATGTTAAAAAAAAAAAAAGCAATACCGTTCCCTTTTCGGTTTGCGGGATTGAGAATGTCAAATATATTGAACGACCTTTAAATATCTATGGAAATTTCACATTCCAAAAAAATCAGAATGCGATAGACAATTAGCTCGGAAAATACTACTACTCCCTTCATTTGGAAAAAAAATCTACTTTTCATTTTGTATAATATTTTTTAAATTACAAAATACAATATGTTTATTACACTATTAAATATATATTTTTATTTTAAATTTGAGTTATGTATTATGATTATCAATAGGGATAATATAAAATTTTCATGCTAAAAATGTAATTTTTCTTGAATAAAGAAAAGTTTAAAATTAAACTCTTTTTTTGAGACAATTTTTTTTTTTTTTGTGATTTATAAAATCTATTTACTCAGATATCTCCTTCGTATTTCCCTTAAAAGTACAACACGCTGATGAGTGATTTTTTCATACGGGTGAGAGTACAAAATTGCAAAAGTTTTTTTCCTTTTTTTTTGTAGGTGCAATTTTTAATTACGAGTATTAGTAATAAAAATTTTATTAAAAAATTAATTATCCTTTTTAGAAGGAAGAAATTTTTTAAAAGTGATTTATTTTTGAAGCGAAAATTCTTCTGCAACTAGCTAAAAAAAATAATTAAGCATGATTTTTTACCTAAATAACTATACTAGTGTTTTTTTAAGAAAAAGGAAAAGGAAACACTAAAGAGTAAGGAAAGAAGGTTAATGGATTATATATCAATTTACTTCGTAATCATGTACTCACAAACATGCAACTTTGTATATACAGAAGCATATACATTTTCAAACACGAGATTAAACAATTAGTATCTTCTCCTGAATGTAGAAACTAAACAGACATTCAGCGAACATCCGTCTCCTCAGCGTAGCAATTTGTACATGTTCATCAGCCATGTAAATTTGATATTCCCCCAGTTCAAAATTCTAAGAATACCAAGAACAAGATATTAAACAGATCAGATCGAATACTCAGATTTACAGCTTTGATTTCATCATACTCCAATTCAATTATGGATCCCTAAACCCTACTTTTAATATATTAGCTCAAGAGATTTTCAAAACGCAGAATCTGAATACAACTCATTCATTCATAAGCTCAGGTAATGGAATTAATTTGCAAAAGTTAAGTCACGCATAGATTTTGGGGGAGTGGGGTGGGGGGAAATTTACCCGTTCGATCTTCAGCATGACAGTATGTCCTCGGAAACGAACTCATGATTCTACATGCTTGAAGAGTGACGATGACAACCACCGCGGAAGTTTTTTGTGGAAGCTGGAATAAAACTTGGTTCGCAAGATTATTATTAAGCACTGAAAGCTTCGAAAGAGAACTGAGGGTTACAGTAATCTTCAAGAAAATATCAAAATATTAGTCTGCATAGTTCACCATCGTCGTCATTATCAGCATTCAACTCGATCGGGAAGATCAAAAGACGACATGGGGAAATGGGCCTCATTTTCGGAGACATTACGGTAATAATATGGTCTCTTTGCTGATTAATAATGGAAGACTCCGGTGCAATGCAACATTTGAGGATTGCTTCTTCAGCCGATGCAGCTATATCTCCAGGAGGGAAATGGGCAATATTCACTTGTTTTTTATTACCAGTAGGTGTGGAATTAACCTCACCGGCTGCAAAAATGCAATAAATTTGTAATGGTATAGAATTGACTGGAAAAAATAAAATAAAAATACCACAACAATGAAAAAATAATATAAGGGAAATGGGCCTCTTCATTTTTTTAATATATTACTCTCTTCACTTTTATAATTTTTTATTAAAAAAATACTTTAATTTTTTTTCCTATATAAAAATTAAATATAATAAATTATATATTTTATAATTAAAAAATTATACTTAACCAAAACGATTTTTTTTTTTTTTGGATTTTAGGGGATTATAAGAATAATATGGTATTTTATTCTGATTTTGTTCATCAGCCGCCTTGGGGAATGGAATGAGTGGAGAGACTTGGGCAAGT
Organism: Gynochthodes officinalis; assembly: GCA_020080225.1. Taxonomy (NCBI): domain Eukaryota; kingdom Viridiplantae; phylum Streptophyta; class Magnoliopsida; order Gentianales; family Rubiaceae; genus Gynochthodes; species Gynochthodes officinalis. The sequence goes on along the minus strand of CM034621.1, from coordinate 35,194,035 downwards.
CCACGCACGCATTCGCACTGACTTTATAGTTTATACACTTCATCCTCTGGGCCCCACGTCCTCAGCTTTCCGGTCTCCTAGTCTGTCCACTCCTCCCTCCTCGCTTAATCCTACTAAATACTAAATACTAAGGCCATCAATGGTAGCCCTCTTTCCAGTCAGGCCTTATTCAGTTACATTAGCGCCACATCAGTTTGTGATTAGATCAGTACTATTCACGCAACCACTATAAAAAATTTACTCACACTAGTGGCCTGACCTGCACTATTTACGCAGTCATTATTAATTTTTTTTACATTAATAATACAACTTTAATAATTTTTTAGGCCATTATTAAAAATATTTTTTGACAAATAAATTTACATTACATGAAAAACTTAAATTTACATTACATGAATTTAAATTAAATATAAAATACGTAAAACAATCAATAAAAAATAAATTTACATTACATTAAAATTAAAATTTAATAATACTCTTAAAAATAAAAATAAATACTCTAAATTTAAAATGAAATACGTAAAATGAAAATAAATACTCTAAAGTAAATATGAAATTCTTGAAACATGAAAATAAATGTGATAAATTAAAAATAAAATTCTTAATAGCATGATTAATTTTTTTATCATACATTATATACTTAAAACAATTAATGGAAAAACTTTCATTACTTTAAGATTAAAAATTAATAATACACTTAAAACATGAAAATAAATACTCTAATGGAAACAATTAATGGAAAATAAAATAACATTACATTAAAATTAAAATTACATTTAGAATAAAATTTAATAATCAACTTAGAACATAAATGTGAATACTCTAAATTAAATACTAAAACATAATAAATAAAATACTACTACATCCCTAAACTTTCGCTAAGCTTATGAAACATTTTCTTTTCTGCGTTTGATAAGTTGTCTTCCACTGATTCGCAAAGTAAGCCAAGTTTGAAACTTTTGCTCATGTTTCATCCTTTCCATTTGTTCTTGATGAGCAATTCTCTCGGCCTCTATTTTCATTCTCTCGGCCTCCATTTGCTCTTGATGAGCAATTCTATCGGCATCTAATTTTTTCATATCCAAAGCAATTTTCTCCCTCTCGACCACTATCCTCTCTTGGAAGGATAAGCCTAGCCTGTCAATGCTCGAACTCTCCGGAAAAAGTTGTATACCGACCTTATATTTTCCCTTACTTTTAGCCTTTTTCACCCCTATTGGCCGTTTTAGAGGACTAGTAGCAGTGTCTTCTAAATTGATCGGAACTTGTTCGCCAATTGGAGAGGATAGGTTGATAAAATCATCATCTGTGCGTGATCTCTTCCCGCTACTAGCGGTGTGTGGTGTTTCGGGGGTGTTTGAATCATCAAATGGTACATTGGAAGTAGGAACATTTCTTCCAATGCAGGATTCCCACTTTGGAAAAGATCTCAACAACTTCCAATGCTCCATAAATTGGAACTTTGAACCCTTATTCGAATTCTCCCATATGGTGAGTGCGTTTCGGAGCACATCTTCGTCGTTCATTCCACTTTTTTTCAACCTTTCCGACTCTGCGAAAATTTCAACCCACTTTGACACAGTTGAAGAAATTTTCCTCCACCGAGCTCTAATTTGGGCCACATTTCTGGGATTGATGTTGGCATTGTCTTCCCGAGTTGCCCTATATTGTGAAAGGATATTCTTCCACATCATAGAATTCTTTTGAGATGTACCTATAATCGGATTTGTTGTGATCTGAATATATGTCGAAATCAAAGCCGTGTCTTCTTCAAGTGACCATTTTTTCGCCTTATTTTGCATTTCTCTGTCGTCTCCAGAGCCATCTTCATTATCAACATTTGCAGGAATTTCACGGTTTGGTTAATGGTTGAAATTGGACATTATGTGATGTTGAAACCCTTGAACTTGAAACATTGTAGGATTTATTGGAAAACTAGTTGGAAATTGGGGTGGGTTTTGGGGAAATTGGGTAGGATTTTGAGAATTAGAAGCAAATTGACCAACATTATATGATGGATTATAGAATGAAGAGTTATTTCCATTGAGTGGGTTATTTCTAAAAGGGTTAGGAGGATTCATTTTTTTGGAAGAAAATAGAGATTTTGAGAGAGTTTGGGAAATATGAAACTCGGATTTTGACCCCAAATATATGCAAAATGCATTTCATTTATAGATGATGAAATTTTATGACCGTTGGTGATTTAAAAAAAAAAAATTTAGCCTCTAAATGGCCGTTGCAAACCGCTGGACGGTTTGCAACGAAAGATGCGTGGCGTGCCCCCATTTAGAGTTACGTCAAGGTGACAGCGCTGGCGCTGTCGACCTTTTTGTTTATGAAACGGCGCCATTTGGCGTCTTCAAGATGCCAAACGGCACCGTTTCGGAGGGCTATTTTCGAAAAAGGCGCAGCGCCACGACACAATGTCGGCAGCGCTGGTCGCTGCGGTCATGTCGCGGTTAGCGACACGACCAAAACGACGCGTTTTTGCTTGGAAAACGAAAAAAAAAAATTAGGGCCAGGCAATGCACGGCAATGCGTGCAACGCATTTGTTCATTGATCAAGTCGCCGCAATTTTGCTGACTTGGTTTTTATGCGACCAGGCCGGATGTTGGAAAAAAAAGGCTATTGTTCATGCCCTAACACTGTCTTGCTATTGTTCTTGACTCCAGAAATCAAAGAATAAAATATGGTGCATCAACTTACAATGTTTACCTTCTTACTCCACCTCTCCATTCTCCTCCCTCACTTTATCATCACCGCTGCCACCGATAATAATCTACTTTACAATCCTACTGAACTTATCCTACTCGACTTCGGCTCCTCCTCAGAGTCATTCTCTTTAGATAGCCGGCACTGGGACAGTGACGCCGACACAAAATTCTCACCAAATATTAACAACGCAAATATCTCACTTGCAGCCACAGCCTCCGAGCAAGACGCTTCCTTCACCAATCAAGTCCCTTACATGACTGTCCGAATCTTCCTTCTCTCACTTCTCCTACAATTTTCCTGTCTCCCCTGGCCAAAAAATCCTTCGCCTCTACTTCTATTCGGCAACATACTCCATCAACCTCAACAAAACCCAGTCTTTCTTCGGTGTCACTGCTAATCACTACACCCTTCTCAGTAACTTCAGCGTATTTCTCTCCGCCTCCGTGACCAAAACGGCCTCTCTTGTTAAAGAATTCATCATCAATGTCGAGCAAACTCAAGTTCTCAACGTTACCTTTCTGCCATCTGTAAACTCATACGCCTTCGTGAATGGGATTGAAGTTGTTTCCACAATTCCACCCCGAACAATTTCTACATGGGCAACCACGATTACCAACCCATATTGGTCGGTCAAAATGCCTTTTACGAGTATGATCAAAACCAGACAGCTTTCGAAACTCTTTACAGGTTAAACGTTGGAGGGAGCCCAGTTTCCGTCATAGATGATACTGGGATGTATCGTCAATGGTCTCAGGATGATAACTTCATATGGGGTGCTGATCATGGTTATCCTTTGAGTAATAGTAACATTTCTCTGCAATATACTTCGCGGACCCCGAATTACTCCGCACCGGCAGTCATCTACACGACGGCAAGGGCGATGGGAAGAAATAGTCTTCGGTTCAACTTGACGTGGATTTTTCCGGTGGATTTCTGGTTTTTTTATCTGCTCAGATTGCATTTTTGCGAGTTCATGCCTTTCTCGATTAACTTAGTTGATCAAAGGGTGTTCACGATCTTCATCAATAACAGGACAGCTAAAACGGAGGCCGATGTGATAGCTTTAGCCGGTGGCACCGGAATTCCCATTTTCAGGGACTACGTCGTGTTGGTCGCAAATCCCTCGACCGGTAGCCGGAGCAAGCAGGACCTGCTTCTCGCCTTATATCCTAACGTTGACCCCCTGCCCGAATACTATGACGCAATCTTAAATGGGCTAGAGATATTTAAAGTGAGTAACTACAACGGTAATCTTGCCATTCCAAAGGAACTCGAGCCAAATTCGAAGTCACATGAGGGGAAGAAGGAGAAGAAGGAGAGGGGTCGGATTGGGATGATCTTTGCTATTGTCGGAGGAGTGGTGGGTGGCGCTATAATTTTGATACTGGTTTTCTTGATTAGCCAGGGGAGCGGAATGGAAGTCTTTGACCCAAAGAGTGCTAATCAAGACAAGCGCGTTAAGTGGTCCATCTTCTTTGCCGTCTGATCTTTGTAGACATTTTCCCTTAAGGAAATTAAATTCGCCACAACCAACTTTGATTCCACATTTGTGATTGGTACGGAGGATTTGTACATTAACCCTAATCTCACCGCCGTTGCTATTAAGAGACTAAATCCTTCTTCCAGTCAAGCGCCCACGAGTTTCATTGAAGTAGGCTAGTATCATTGAAGTTCCCCAGGCTGACATGCTAAAAAATCTCGGACCAAGTCCTCTATAAAATCCTGTCCAACCATCTTCTGAGACCAATTTCCTGACCACTTGCATGGCAGTTGGTCTCTTCTCATGCCCCATTACCTGAATAGTTGTTCACAAAAGACTGATTACTCAAAATCAACTACTTCGAGAGCCTCATAACAAAATAAAACCTGTAACTGAAGTCCAACACGTGATACTCACCAAGAAAGTTACATCACTGGTTTTTGAAAAAAGGACTCTTCTGACTGCATTTTCACAACTAAACAGAAATCATGCTCTTTTCGCAGCAGTAAGAGGGACTATAATTTGATCACAAAAAAGAAAATTGACAGTAATCACATGCCTGTAAACGTGTATTTTGTTGACAAAAGAACTGTAGCCACTACTCAAATGTGCGCACTTAGTAAATCCCGCTAGCTCGCAAACCATCATAAGAGAAGTAAATCGTTTTATGCAAGCTCGGTGTGATGGACTCAATTAAGAAATTATTAATAGGGAGATTGAAACTCGTAACCTTATAGTTACGTACTCACCCGCCACGCCAATTTAGCCTGTAAACGTGTCTTGATAGTGTCCAAATGGAGTTGTGATGCAGGAAGCAGTCGCGCCAGCAAAAATCCCTCCAGCATCTTGAACCAACACTATTTTCCCCTAACCAGGAATTCATCCATCATTCTCACTGCCTTGACCTAAAATGCTGCCAGGAATATCCGATGGAGCCACGGTAAGGGTAATATACAACCAGGACAGTAGATCACAGGAAAAAAACATACAGTAAAGATACTTTTACTAGCTTGACCGGTGACTGGACCTCTTTACTCATACACTCACCACCGCTCTCTCTGTCTCTCTCACTTTTTCTTGGTCTTTCTCCCTCATCCCTCATCCTTCATCCTTCCGCTTTCAGTAGCAGATCTTCTTCAGCGCTGATCCATCATCAAGAAATACTGCTACTGAAACAAAGAATGGATTTTTCCTGTCTTAGATCTTCGTCTAAATTCACAATATGTTGCATTGCGGTGCTACTTTTTCTTTCATGCTTCAGTTTTACCACTACAGGTGGGTCCTTCTTTTTTTCTTTTTTTTTTTCTCGTAATTATGTCTGATGTTTCTGCAATTGGAATTCTGGAAAGTTTCTTGATTTTCTTGTATGGGATTTTTGCCAATTTGCATAGAGATTTTTTTTTTGTTTTGTTTATGGGCTGCATGCTTAACAGTACCTTAACTAATTTTTGACAGATTAAGAAACTTGGTGAATGAGTTTGTTTTCACCATCAAGTTCAGATCTTTTCCCGTTTCTGTGCTTTGTTTTTCGGTTTTAGTTGGGTATTTGGGAAAAGATTTGTGCTTTTTGTTAGCTGCTTCTTTGAATGCGCGTTGGCTTCTTAATTTGCAGCTCCGTGCTCTAGAAAGTTAATTGCCACAGTGACTTTTTAGCTATTTGTTCTAAGAAAATTAATGACAAAAGCAATCACCGGTTTTGGATCTTTGGAAGCTTGCTCTAGATTTGGTTTACAAGTTCTGTAACTGATTGCTTCGAATTCTACTTCGCAATAGCCATACTTGTTATATTGAATTAATGTTTGATGTCACAGGAAAGGGGTAAGGACTTAGGTGTCGTATAAAATCGTATTTTGCGCATAATAATTTCATTTTGCATCTCTTCACACAGAGTGATCCGAAATCAGGAAGTACTACTGATTTTCATGGATTTCTGCAGATTAGCCAACCCTTTATTCGTTAGAGTTGAGAAACAATGACATATCAGTCGGATCAATTTCTCTTTTTAATTTTATGTGCCACATTGACCTTTTCTAGTTTTGACTTATTCTCAATTCTTTATGTGTCCCGTGAGATATTAATGATTTTATGGAAAAGTGACTTAGCAACGGCTTATTTTTGTGACATAGAAAACACTATTGCTTACAACATTAGAATCTGTTTAAGAAGCTTGACAATAGCGTTTTCCTTGTAACGTGTATCTGTCACAAGATTAATTGATCTTGTTTTATTTCGTCTTGTCATTCTTCACCCTCTTCCAGAAGCTGATGATGCACTTGATCCAAATGGAAACATCACGATCAAATGGGATATTATAAGTTGGACCCCTGATGGTTATGTTGTAAGTAATACATTGCCATACAACTTCTTGCAGCCATGGCATGATCACACACAGCACACATGTGAAGACACTAGTGTACACAAAATTGTAACTTGAACACATTGTTTATTGTTGATTGTATAAGAATGTTAGTGTACTGATGGAACGTAATGTTAAATTGGCCAGGCTGTTGTCACTATTTTCAACTTCCAGCAATATAGGCATATTCAAGCTCCAGGTTGGACTTTGGGATGGACGTGGGCCGAGAAAGAGGTGATATGGAGCATGATGGGAGCTCAAGTTACAGACCAAGGAAACTGTTCAAGATATAAAGGCAACACACCACATTGTTGCGAAAAAACTCCAACAGTTGTAGACCTGTTGCCAGGGACACCCAACAATCAACAAATAGCAAATTGCTGCAAGGGAGGTGTGATAAACTCATGGGTACAAGATCCAGCAAATGCTGCAAGTTCATTCCAAGTTAGTGTTGGTGCTGCAGGAACCACCAACAAGACAGTTAGGGTGCCAAAGAACTTCAACTTGAACACTCCTGGACCTGGATATACTTGTGGACCTGCTAAAGTTGGTAAGCCTACCAAATTCGCTACCCAAGATGGAAGGAGGACAACACAAGCTATGAGTAAGTTGTTTGTTTGGTACTTTTCATGTCTAGTCATCAGCAGCACATCCAAATTTATAGTGTGCTCATTAATTAGGGACTAGTCAGGGTTATAGTAGATGTGTAACAAATTGCAGTTACTTGTTTGGATCATTCTGACACAAAAACACTGATGGAAAAATGCATTAGCTCCTAGTCATGACGGTAATTCAAATGGTTTTCTTTTTATACATTTAAGGCAATCAAATGTGGATTGTACCTTTGGAAATTTTGTTTTTAAGTCAAACTCTTGTTGCGCAGTGACATGGAATGTTACGTGTACATATTCTCAGTTCTTGGCTGAGAAAACTCCGACTTGCTGTGTTTCACTCTCGTCCTTCTATAATGATACCATTGTACCATGCCCAACATGCACGTGTGGCTGCCAAAACACTTCTCATCCAGGGAGTTGTGTAGAGTATGTGCCTTTTGTCATTATACTCCATTGTTTTTGTGATTCAATTCTTCCAAGTCTTTCTAAGTGTTGGTCTTTTTTCACCTTTGGTCTTTCAGGCCTAATGCACCACATTTTGCATCAGTTTTTTCTGATCATGGAAAGAACAGTCTTGCACCTCTAGTCCAATGCACAAGTCATATGTGCCCAATTCAAGTTCACTGGCATGTCAAACTCAACTACAAAGACTACTGGCGGGTTAATGTCACCATAACGAATTTCAATTACAGGATGAACTACTCGCAATGGAATTTAGTGGTTCAACACCCCAACTTCGACAACCTGACTCAAATATTCAGCTTTTACTACAAATCGTTGACTCCTTATCAGGAAATAAGTATTGTCAGATACTTCTATGTCTTATGATGAATTCATTTTATCCATAGTATTTCAATTTCTGGAGTTAAAGCGTCCATACTTAGATTTCCCTCATATTGTGGTTTTCTTGAACCTAACATTTTAGAATGGTCCCGATTGATTTTCGCAAATCTTTTCCTTGAACAGACGATACCGCCATGCTTTTTGGGGGAGTTAAATTCTACAATGATTTCCTCATGGAAGCTGGTCCTTATGGAAATGTGCAGTCAGAGCTTCTATTCAGAAAAGATAAATCAACTTTCACTTTTGACAAGGGCTGGGCTTTCCCTCGAAGAATCTACTTCAATGGTGATAAGTGTGTTATGCCACCTCCTGATTCATATCCATATTTACCTAATGCCAGTTCTGACGGTAATCTTGCCGTTTCAAACGAACGCGAGCCAAATTCAAAGTCACAGGAGGGGAAGAAGAAGAGGGGTCGGATTGAGATGGTCTTCACTATTGTCGGAGGAGTGGCAGGTGGCGGCATCATAATTTTGATACTGATTTTCTTGATAAGCCAGCGACAAAGAGGAATGAAAGTTTTTGACCGAAAGAGTGCTCCAAAGTCAAGAACAACTAAGACAAGGGTGTTAAGTGTCCTATCTTCTCTGCCGTCCAATCTTGGTAGACGATTCTCTCTTAAGGAAATTAAATCCGCCACGACCAACTTCAATTCCACCTTTGTGATTGGGACGGGAGGATTTGGAAACGTGTACAGAGGGTACATTGACCCCGATCTCACTGCCGTTGCTATTAAGAGACTGAATCCTTCTTCCAGCCAAGGCGCCCATGAGTTTCTTACCGAAATCGAGATGTTGTCTAATCTCAGGCATCGTCACTTGGTATCCTTGATCGGATACTGCAATGAGAAAGGAGAGATGATCCTGATTTACGATTACATGGCCAAAGGGACCCTCCGTGATCATCTCTACAGGACAGAAAATCCTCCGCTTCCATGGAAACAACGCCTTCAAATCTGCATCGGCGCCGCCAAAGGGTTACATTATCTTCACAATGGCGCGAAGCATAACATCATCCACCGCGACGTCAAGTCCACCAACATCCTACTGGACGAGAAATGGGTGGCCAAGGTTTCGGATTTTGGATTGTCCAAGCTGGGTCCTGCGGATGAGATGCTCAGCCACGTCGACGCAGTGAAAGGAAGTTTTGGGTACGTGGACCGAGTATTACAAGAGGCGGTGACGGACAAGTCGGACGTCTACTCGTTCGAGTGGTGTTGTTCGGCATCTTGTGCTAGAGGCGTAGTGGTTCCGAAGTTTACCCGGGAGGAAGCGAATTTGGCCGAGTGGGCGGTGAGGTGTTACAGAGAAGGGGACGGTGGATCGATCGTTGATCCTAACATAAAGGGCCAAATTGCTCGAGTGCTTGAGGAGTTATTCGGAATCGCATTGATTGCCTGAAAGAAAGAGGTATAGAACGTCCCGCAATGAGTGAAGTGATTTGGAGCCTTGAGTTCGTGCTGCAGACTCAGGAAGCTGCCGATAACGAGGGTCATCATCGGCCGACATTTTTTCCTTCAATTTTGCAGGGACAAGGGGGAGAGGTAACGACGGATGGTGATGCGGAGGCGTTATCTAAATCAGGTGAAGGAAATATTGGTGCATCCATGGCTGCGAGTACTGATAAGTGCAAGTGTGATAGTATTTTTAGCGAAATCTTGAATCCAACGGGACGTTGAGATTATTCATGCAAACCTGCAAATGCTCCTAAGTCCCAATATAACATCTTGTACCGTACGTGTTTATAAGGGCATCCACTGCAACCCCAAAAAAGGCCAGCCTAAGATCATACCACATCAGCGTCACATCAGCACCACATCAGCTTAGAACGGTATCTACTATTCAGACAACCATCATCAAAAAAAGTGCTCACGCTCATGAACGGCCTTTACTATTCACGCAATAAATTTCTCTCTCCTTTACCTTCTTTTACATCATTTATTTAATATATTTAATACTTCTTATTTAAATTAATAATTCTAAAATATTATTTATTTTTTATTTATAAAATTTAATATATATTAATAATACAACTTAAAATTTAAATTCGTTAATACAATTAATACTTAAAAAATTAATGGAAAATAATTTTCATTACATTGAAATTAAATTTTAATAATACATTTAAAATATGAAAATTAATATTATCAATTAAATATGAAATACTTAAAACAATTAATAGAAAATAAATTTACATTACATTAAAATTGAAATTTAATAATATACTTGAAACATTCGAATAAATACGATAAATTAAACATAAAATTTTTACTAGCGTGCGTAATTTTTTTATGACGGCTGTATGAATAGTTAAGGCCAGACCTTGAAATGGCCTGGCCCTCACTATTTTAAATTGTATTATTTAAAATTTATTTATTTTGCATTTATCAAATTCAATATATATTAATAATACAACTTATAAATTGTGCTTATCATATATTAAATAATTGAAAACATGAAAATGGAAAATAATTTTACATTACGTTAAAATTAAAATTTCTTAATACACTTAAAAGATGAAACCAAATATTCGTAATTAAACATAAAATACTTAAAAATTAAACATTCAACTCTAAAATATAATAAACATCAGCTTAAATTAATACACTTGAAACATAAAACGTAGGATATGACAATTACTACTACATTCATAAAAATTCGCTAAGCTTATTAAACATTTTTTTTTTAGTTTCTAATAAATTTTCTTCTCCACGGTTTGCAAAAGTAAGCCAAGCTTGAAACTTTTAATCACGTTTCTTGTCTTTGCGAGCAACTCTTTCCAATTCCTTTTTTTGTTATCAAGCAATTCTATCCTCCTCAAGTCTTTCTCTTTCCAAAGCAATCTTCTTCCTTTCGATATCCATCTTCTCTTTATAGCTAATGCTCATAGGCTCTATTTCAGGATGTAGGGAAAATGATTGTTGGCCGATCTTTTGTTTTTCCTTACTTTTAGCCCTTTTCACACCTATTGGGCGTTTTACAGGATTAGTAGCGGTGTCTTCTACATTCATTTGAACATCTTCACCAACTGGAGACGATAGGTTGACGAAATCATCATTTGTGCGTGATCTCTTCCCACTACTTGCGGTGTTTGGCGTTTCGGGGGTATTTGAATCATGACATGGTGGATTCGAAGAAGGCACAGCACACCCTACGGCAAATTCCCACTTAGAATAAACCCTTCATATCTTCCAATGCTCCATAAAGTTGAACTTATGACCCTTATTTGAATGCTCCCATATGATAAGTGCGATTCGGATCACATCTTCATCATTCATTCCGCTTCTTTTTTGTCTCTCTGCCTCTGATAGAATTTCAACCCATTTTGACACGGTTGTAGCAATTCTCCTCCACCGAGATCTAATTTGATCCAAATTTCTGGATTTGATGTTGGCATTGTTTTCCCGAGCAGATTTATAATGTGAAAGTCTATCTTTCCACATCGTAGAGCTTTTTTGATATGTACCTATTTGCAGATTGGTAGTGGTGTTAATATATGCCGAAATTAGAGCAGTGTCATCAATAAGTGACCAAGCAACTTTCTTTCTGTCTCCGTAGGCATCTTCATTGAAATCTTCACCTTGATAATGGAAATTATCAATATTTGTAGCATTTCCACGATTTTGTTAAGGCATGACATTGGACATCATGTATTGTTGAACCCCCGAAGATGCAAACATTGTAGGATCGTTGGGAAAATTTGGTGAAAATTGATTTGGATTTTGCGAAAATGGGGTAAAATTTTGACTAGGAGCAAATTGACCAAAATTATATGGTGGTTGAGATAAATTTTGAGGAATTTGGGTTTCAAATAGTGGATACTCATATGAATTTGGAAAGTTATTTGGACGGAATTGATTGTTTCCAATATTTCTTGAAGGATTCATTTGTTTGGAAGAGAAGAGAGATTTTTGAGAGATTTTGGGATATGATGCAAAAACAATTAAAACTATATGGTTTATATAAACATTTTCATATTTGTACTAATTTTTTTGATAATGGAGAATGATTTGACAATACATGAATTATTTGTACCGATTTTTTTTATTATGGAGCATGATTTGACAACATATAAATTATTTGTACCGATTTTTTCAATTATGGAGATTGATATGACAACACATGAATTATTTGTACCATTTTTTTTATAATGGAGTATGATTTGAAAACACACTTATAATTTGTATCGATTTCTTGATAATTGAGCATTGATGTTGAAAACACATGAATTATTTGTATCGATTTCTCAAAAATTGATCATGATGTTGATATTGCATGAATTATTTGTACCGATTTCTTGAAAATTGAGCATGAATTTTAATTTGAACTCAAATTTTACTATATTTAATAATTAACATAATAAAAAATAAATTGTTTCTTTAATTCTTATATAAAATTCAAAATTATAAATTTAGCATTATTTATCAATTAATTAAAAAAATTCTTTTTCATTTAGACAAATATGATTATTTCTTTAATTTTGCAATTATTTATGTTGTTTAACTATGAATACATATAATTTTTAATAATCACATTCAATAATTTTATACAATATTATAGTCAAATTAATTGTTTTAAAATTTTTGTAATTATTAAATATGTATAAATAATTTGACATAATATTAAAATAAAAATTTAATATTATTAGACTTAAACTTAAAATTAATAGAAATATTAATAATTTTATATTAAAATTTATAAAATATTAATAAGTATATTATAATTTAATATTATATTATATTTAAGAAAATTATATATTGCACCAAAAATAGTCAAAGTGCATGTTATTTTGTAGAGAAAAATATTTTCTACTCGTTGGTAACTTTTTTAAAAAAAAAAAAAGGGTCAAAAGGGGGTTGCAAATCAGGGAGAGGTTTGCAACCCCCTTTGGCGTGGCGCGCGCCCAGTCACGTCAGTTGACTGATAGAAGCGTAGGCGCTTGTTAGCTAACAATTTTTTTTCTAGAAACTTATAGGCCAAACGACGTTGTTTGGCAACGAAAATTTTGCAAAAAAAAACACACAGCCACGTTGTGGCCGTGTTTTACGGGAGAAGATCGTTCGTCCCAGAACAACCTCCACATCAGCAAAAATTGCTGATGTGGAAGTTGTAACACGACCAACCCCAAAACGGGGCTAATGAGCTTGCTCTAAGTAATATAACTTCTGTACTCCCCAGTTCAAATCAAACTCTAAACAAATTAAAAGAAATTATAATAAGCTGTGAAAGTCTAATCACATATAGTGTGAAGATTATTTCTCAACGCCAACCTCCATAGACATTTTACAGATCCAGTTGAAAGGTTTTTGATCTCCACACCACATGAGCACCTGGGCAGAAATCTACGACTTTAATTTGCTCTTTATATGGATTGTCATCGTACTAAAAAGTAATTCAGATTTGACACTCATATCCTAGGTAAAATTATTTTTTACAAACTAATTATAAATTAATGTCAAATACTAGCATAATCATATATATTTTTTAATTAATTTGATTTAGTTTTCAATTATTGTCTCCCTTAAACTAAATTTGCCATTAAAGTAACATGGAATTCGCTTAAAATATCTTTACTAATACTAAAAGGAAATCATATTTTCCTGGTTTTATATAATGTCATCATCACTCTACAACTCGAGAATCCTCTTATATATACATATATATAAGCTTGAGATTTTAGTTCTAAACATTCAATTTGACGATTAATTTAAAAAAAAAAATCCAAACAAATTTTTATCCTATTTCAAAATTTATATTCACAAGTTATTTAAAAAAAACCCTCTAATATATTTTTCTATTTTTTTTTCTCCAAACTTTTTCCTTTTACAATAAATTTTCTTCAAATTTTTCGCGTGATACAAAATTATAAAAAAAAAAATGCAATCAAAACATAGGTAAGGATTTTGTGGCGTTTGTCGCCGACAATTCAGGTCAACTATCAGCGCAAAGCAAATTTTGTAACCATCTCAAAAGATTAATACTGCAATATTCCGCGAATTGCTTTATATCATAGAATGAGATATCTAGCGAGTTTATAATGGCCCAATTTAACTTTAAAATTGTATTGCTTACTTCATTGATTAATAGTTATCCTCTCCATTCTAAAATAAATAATAACAACTTTCAAAAATTTTATTTGTTATAAAAAAATAGATTTTTGTAATATTATTTTTATTAACAATGATCATACATAATTTAAAATTAAAAAATATAAATAAAAATATAAAATTTTACATCAAATAATATATATTTTTTAAAAAAAAAGTCGTACTAAATTTTAGATGAATTTTTTTTTTATTACGACAGATAGGTATATTTTATAGATATTATTTATTTATTCATAACTTTAACAAAAATAAAAAACACGAGAAGTTTACCGTTTGTATTGTCAGCGTCCCACAGCAAACCAACTGATATGATTCCACAAAAAAAAAAAAAATAAATAAAGCACGAAATGAAGCTCTGAATACCTTCAACTTGCACTTGCGAGAGGCAAGTAGATGACGTTTTGGCAATTATCGGGGGAAAATTAATTTAGAAAAGGGGAAAAAAAAAAACTTTCAATTTTGTATAACAGTTGGGCTGAATCTTTCCCCCTTTCATCCGTCCTTTCCTCCCTCCTCCTCCTTAATTTCCCAGCAGTTTATGGTTGTTATTTTATTTTCTGGTCAATATAGCTCCATATTTCTGAATATTTCCTTGAGTTATTTTATTTTCAGATTTTCTCGCCTACTCTAACTAGTTTGGGATAAAGGTGAAAATGATGATGATGATTTTATTTTCAGATTTTCTGGAATTTAGTAGACTCTTCCTCACAATTTTCATTACCAGTGTCTAGTCCACGTGGAACAGTTTATATACTTTAGGCGTCCATTCTATGTGTCGAGTTATCCTCAACGGACCTTCATTTTATAAAATATTACTCTCTTTACTTTTAATCTTTTTAATTTTAAAAAAACTTTCGACTTTTAAAAATTTTCCTATATTATTTTTTAATCATAATGATAATTCAGCCACGTCAGCACGCAGGTGAAGGGGAGCTTTGGTTACGTGGACCCGGAGCAGCTGACGGACAAATCGGACGTGTACTCGTTCGGAGTGGTGTTGTTTGAAGTGCTGTGCGCGAGGCCGGCCGTTGTTCCGAATTTACCCAGAGGGCAACTGAATTTGGCGGAGTGGGCTCGGAGGTGTTACAGAAAAGGAACCGTCGATGACATTGTTGAATCACCCAACATAAAGGGCCAGATTGCTCCGGAGTGCCTGAGGAGTTATTCAGAAATAGCAATCAGTTGCTTGAAAGACCAAGGGATCGACCGGCCCGCAATGAGTGACATAGTTTGGAGCCTCGAATTTGCGATGCAGCTGCAAGAAGCTGAGGATGAGGACGGTGATGATCGTCCAATGTTTCTCCCTTTGGTTTTGTATGGACGAGGAGAAGGAGAGGGAAACACGTCCACGGAGGAGGATATGCACCTTTGGGGCACGTCCACGGCTAGAAGTGATAAGTTCAAGTCTGATGGTGTTTTTTCTGAGATGATGAACCCTACTGGACGTTAATATTATTAATCCACAAGTCAACCGTTGTAATCTGCAATTTCTTTGCAAGCAAGAAAATGATATGGACCTTTTTTTTTTATTATTATTATTAATAGTCTGGTAATCTGCAATTTGTGTCGCCTCAAATTAGGGGTGGCAATTTCGGATTTGCGTGATACAAATTACTCTTTAATAAATAGTAAGAGGCCGACTGTTAAATTCGCCAAACTCGACTCGACGACCCATTTTTTTTTTTTCGAGTTAATTGACATCCGACCCGATTTCACCCAAATTGTTAATTTCGTTTTTTTTCAATTTCAATTCGTGCTTTAGTTATCGTTATCTCATCGTGTTCGCGTTCTACCTCAAATGCGTATGTAATAATGTAATGATGTGGTGTCCATTTTGGTTTTTATGTTTTGCTGAATTCTCTGTTAAATGTGGCCATTATCTGGACTTGGCCCGTGGCTTATTTTGAAAAATTGATTTGCCCTTTTTGTTGTAATTTTGTACTCTCTTGATTTTGAGTTGCTTTTGTCGAGAACGGTTTTGCAATTTTGTATGGCTGCGGTTTGGGTTTGGCTTTGCTAGAAATATTTTTTGACTAAAGTATTCTTATGTGGTTAGGAATATTAAGCACAAAATGGAATACAAAAAAAATATTTTATGTGTCTTTATATTATTGGAGGTCTGATAAGAGATTTACGAGGATCATCATGATAAATCATATTCGCATATTAAAAAGAAGAAAAAACAAAAGCAATAGCATTCCCTTTTCAGTTTGCGGGATTGAGAATGTAAAATATTTAGAACGACCTTTAAATATCTATGGAGATTTCACATTCCAAAAAAATCAGAATGCGTTAGACAATTAGCTCGGAAAATACTACTACTCCCTTCATTTGGAAAAAAAAAACTATTTTTCATTTTGTATAATATTTTTTAAATTTTAAAATACAATATGTTTAATACACTATTAAATATATATTTTTATTTTAAATTTGAGTTATATATTATGATTATCAATAGAGATAATATAAATGTACTTTTTCTTGAATAAAGAAAAGTTTAAAATTAAACTCTTTTTCTGAGACCAAAAAAAAAATATATTTGGAATCTATTTACTCAGATATCTCCTTCGTATTTCCCTTAAAAGTACAACACGCCGATGAGTGAATTTTTCATACGGGTGAGAGTACAAAATTGCAAAAGTTCTTTTTTTTTGGTAGGACAATTTTTAATTATAATTTTTTTTATTACGAGTTATATATAGTTATTATTAATAAAAATAATTTAAAATTTTTATTAAAAAATTAATTATCCTTTTTAGAAGGAAGAAAATTTTTAAAAGTGATTTATTTTTGAAGCCAACACTCTTCTGCAACTAGCTTTAAAAAATAATTAAGCCATACTACATGATTTTTTACCTAAATAACTATACTAGTGTTTTTTTTTTAAAAAAAAAAAAAGGAAAAGGAAACGCTAAAGAGTAAGAAAAGAAGGTTAACGGGATGATATATCAATTTACTTCGTGATCATATACTCACAAACATGCAACTTTGTATCTGCAGAAGCATATACATTTTCGAACACGAGAAAACAAACATGACCTAACCTTTAACCAATTAGTTCTTCTCCTGGATGTAGAAACTAAACAGACATTCAGCAAACATCCGTCTCCTCAGCGTAGCAATTTGTACACGTTCATCAGCCCAGTAAATTTGATATTCCCCCAGTTCAAAATTCTAGGAATACCAAGAACAAGATATTAAACAAATCAGAATACTGGTCCTTTTGGATAGGCATTTCCCATTTGTAAATAAGAAAATTCTCAAACAAAAATAAACTATCAAAATACATTTTTATTTCAAAATTTAGAATTCAAATTTTCCCACTTAAATTCCTCTCACATAATTTTTAAAAATTTTTCATCTTATTTTTCCATCCAAAATACCTTTTTCTATAAAAAAAATACCCACCAAAATTTTCACACATTTCAATATAATTTTTTTTTTATTTACAAATAGAAATGCCTTGTACAAGCAGATAGATTTACAGCTTTGATTTCATCAAACTCCAATTCAATTATGGATCCCTAAACCCTACTTTTAATATATTAGCTCAAGAGATTTTCAAAACGCAGAATCTGAATACAACTCATTCATTCATAAGCTCGGGTAATGGAATTAATTTGCAAAAGTAAAGTCACGCATAGATTTTGGGGGAGTGGGGTGGGGGGAAATTTACCCGTTCGATCTTCAGCATGACAGTATGTCCTCGGAAACGAACTCATGATTCTACATGCTTGAAGAGTGACGATGACAACCACCGCCGAAGTTTTTGTGGAAGCTGGAATAAAACTTGGTTCGCAAGATTATTATTAAGCACTGAAAGCTTCGAAAGAGAACTGAGGGTTACAGTAATCTTCGAGAAAATATCAAAATATTAGTCTGCAGAGAAGCTTAGTCGATCACCATCGTGGTCATTATCAGCATCCAACTCGATCGGGAAGATCAAAAGACGACATGGGGAAATGGGTCTCATTTTCGGTAGGGGTAACAATCAGGTCGTGTCTTGAATTCGTGGGTGGCAATCAGGTCGTATTTCGAGTTCACAGGTACAGGTTTTACAACCCGAACATGACCCGCGAACCTGTAATATCCGTGTCAAAACACGACCCGCGAACCTTTTCGTGTCAGAAAACGTAACCTGAACACGACTTGTTTATTTTTCGGGTAACCCGACACGACACGAAAAGACCTATTACGAATTTTTTTAAAAAATAATAAATTAATAATAAATAAATAATTTTTAAACTAATTATTCAAAATGCCACAAATAATCATAACCTCTTCATTTAAACAAACTACTAACAACTCCCCCCTCCCCTATTTATAATTGTAAATTAATAATAAATAAATAATTTTTAAACTAATTGTTTAAAAGGCCACAAATAATCATAACCTCTTCATTTAAACAAACTACTAACAACTCCCCTCTTCCCTATTTATAATTGTGTTTTCCCTTCTTTCCCTCATTCAAAGTCGTGGATATGAAATGTGTTTTCCTTTCCTTCCTTCATCCAAAGTCAATGTGGGATATAACCTCTTCATTTAAACAAACTACTAACAACTCCCCTCTCCCCTATTTATAATTGTGTTTTCCCTTCCTTCATTCATCCAAAGTCAATGTGGGATATAACCTCTTCATTTAAACAAACTACTAACAACTCCCCTCTCCCCTATTTATAATTGTGTTTTCCCTTCCTTCCTTCATCAAATATTTATAATTGTGTTTTCCCTTCCTTCCTTCATCCAATATTTATAATTGTGTTTTCCCTTCCTTCCTTCATCCAAAGTCAATGTGGGATATGAAATGTGTTTTCCCTTCCTTTCTTCATCCAAAGTCAATGTGAGATATGAAAATTCCAAAGGAAAAGCTAAAAAATACTATTACAAGGAATTGAGCTTTCCTTCATCCAATATTTATAATTATGTTTTCCCTTCCTTCCTTCCTTCATCCAATATTTATAATTGTGTTTTCCCTTCCTTCCTTCCTTCATCCAAAGTCAATGTGGGATATGAAATGTGTTTTCCCTTCCTTCCTTCATCCCCTTCCTTCCTTCATCCAAAGTCAATGTGGGATCTGAAATGTGTTTTCCCTTTCTTCCTTCATCCAAAGTCAATGTGGTATATGAAAATTCCAAAGGAAAAGCTAAAAAATACTATTACAAGGAATTGAACCCTGGTCTCCATGGTGACTGGTCAAGACACTTACCACCATACTACAACAAACACATTGATAATTAACAAACAAATAGTATTATTATATATAAGTTAAACGTGTTAACAAGTCAACCAGATACATACATAAATTAAATAGGGAATCTCTTTTAACATGAAATTGATATATCCATATATCTCTGACTCATATTTATGAAATGATAAAATATGCCAAAAGCTATACCCAAAATTGGTTCACGTAAGAATGGACACATTAGTAATCTCTTTCTAGTTGCTCTGGAACAATTAGGAGATTCTCTAGAAGAAATACGGGGTTCTGCTTCTGGCGGCAACCTGCTTGGTCACACTTATGGGGTCAAATCAATACTTTCTAAGAAGAAATATTTGAATATCAATCTCATCAATATCGTCGATCTCATACCAAATCCCATCAATCGAATCACTTTTTCGAGAAATACGAGACATCTAAGTCATACAAGTAAAGAGATCTATTCATTGATAAGAAAAAGAAAACGACCTGTTTATTTTTCGGGGTTATTACGTAATTTTTTAAAAAATAATAAATAAACGTTAAATTACTACGAATTTTTTTAAAAAATAATAAATTAATAATAAATAAATAATTTTTAAATTAATTGTTCAAAATGCCACAAATAATCATAACATCTTCATTTAAACAAACTACTAACAACTCCCCCTCCCCTATTTATAATTATGTTTTCCCTTCCTTCCTTTATCCAAAATCAATGTGGGATGTGAAATGTGTTTTTCCTTCCTTCCTTCATCCAAAGTCAATGTGGGATATGAAATGTGTTTTTCCTTCTTTCCTTCATCCAAAGTCAATGTGGGATATGAAAATCCCAAAGGAAAAGCTAAAAAATGTTATTACAAGGAATTAAACCCTAATCCCAAAGGAAAAGCTAAAAAATGTTATTACAAGGAATTAAACCCTGGTCTCCAAAGTAAGTGGTTAAAACACTTACCACTATGCTACAACAAACACATTGATAATTAACAAACAAATAGTTTTATTATATATAAGTTAAACGTATTAACAGGTCGACCCACGATTTAAACAGGTAAACCCGAATCTGTTAAGGGGTGGACTTATACCTATTAATTACGTGTTAAGTTTGTGTCGTGTCGCAAATTGTCACCCCTAATTTGCGGAGACATTAGGGTAATAATATGGTGTCTTGCTGATTAATAATGGAAGATTCCGGTGCAATGCAACATTTGAGGATTGCTTCTTCAGCCGATGCAGCTATATCTCCAGGAGGGAAATGGGCAATATTAACTTGATTTTTATCACCAGTAAGTGTGGAATTAACCTCACGGGCTGCAAAAATGTAATAAATTTGTAATAGAATAGAATTAACTGGAAAAAATAAAATAAAAATAGCACAACGATCAAAAAGATAATATAGCACTATATAGGGAAATGGGCCTCTTCATTTTTTAATATATTACTCTCTTCACTTTTATAATTTTTTATTAAAAAATACTTTAAAATTTTTTTTCTATATTATTTTTAATATTAATAATAATACATTATATAAAATTTAAAAATTTAAAAATTATATATTTTATAATTAAAAAATTATACTTACCCAAAACGATATTTATTTTTTTGGGGGATTTTAGGGGATTATAAGAATAGTATGGTATTTTATTCTGATTTTGTTCATCAGCCGCCTTTGGGGAACGGGGAATGGAAATTATGGAAATGACTGGAGAGACTTTAGCAAAGTCCAGTCCAGGCACGCATTCGCACTGACTTTATACACTTCATCCTCTGGGCCCCACGTCGTCCGCTTTCCAGTCTCCTCCCTCATCGCTTAATCCTACTAAATACTAAAATACTAACACTGTCTTGTTATTGTTCTTGACTCCCAGAAATCAAAGAATAAAATATGGTGCATCAACTTACAATGATTACCTTCCTTCTCCACTTCTCCATTCTCCTCCCTCACTTTATCATCACCGCTGCCACCGATAATAATCTACTTTACAATCCTACTGAACTTATCCTACTCGACGGATAGCATAATCATATTTTTTTTTAATTAATTTGATTTAATTTTCAATTATTGTATCCCTTAAACTAAATTTGCCATTAAAGTAACATGGAATTCACGTAAAATATCTTTTCTAATACTAAATGGAAATCATATTCTCCTGGTCCTGGTTTTATATAATGTCATCATCACTCTAACAACTCAAGAATCCTCTTATATATATATATATATATATAAAAGCTTGAGATTTTAGTTATAAATATTCAATTTGACGATTAACTTTAAAAAAAATTCAAACAAATTTTTATTCTATTTCAAAATTTAAATTTAAAAATTTATATTCTCACCAAAATTCTTCTCACATTATTTTTAAAAAAAATTTCCTTCTAATTTATTTTTCTATTTTTTCTCCAAACTTTTTTCTTTTACAATAAATTTTCATCAAAAATTTCCCGTGATACAAAATTATAAAATAAAATGCAATATAAACATAGGTAAGGATTTTTGTGGCGTATGTCACTGACAATTCAGATCAACTATCAGCGCAGAGCGAATTTTCTAACCATCTCAAAAGAGTAATACTGCAATATTTCGCAATTTGCTTTATATCATAGAATGAGATCTCTAGCGAGTTTATAATAGCCCAATCTAACTTTAAAAATTTATCACTTACTTCGTTTATTAATAGTTATCCTCTCCATTATAAAATAAATAATAACAAGTTTCAAAATTTTTATTTGTTATAAAAAGGGTAGATTTTTGTAATATTACTTTTATTAATAATAATTATTCATGGTTTTAAATTAAGAAATAAATATGAAAATATAAAATTTTACATCAAATGATATATTTTTAGAAAAGTCGTACTAAATTGAAGATGGATTTTTTTTTTTTATGACGGATAGGGTATATTTTATTTTCTCAAGAAAATGTGAAATATTATTTATTTATTCATAACTTTTAGCAATAAAAATGATCAAAAATAAAAAAACAACTGATATGATTCCACCAAAAAAAAAAAAAAAAAAAGAGCACGAAATGAAGCTCTCAATACCTTCAACTTGCACTTGCGAGTGGCAAGTAGATGACATTTTGGCAATTATCGGGGGAAAATTAATTTAGAAAAAAGAACAAAAAAAAGACTTTCAATTTTATATTGCAGCCTATCTGAATATATCCCCCTCTCCTCCGTCCTTTCCTCCCTCCTCCTCCTTAATTTCCCAGCAGTTTATGGTTGTTATTTTATTTTCTGATCAATATAGCTCCATATTTCTGAATATTTCCTTGAGTTATTTTATTTTCTGATTTTTCTGGAATTTAGTGGGATTCTTCCTGACAATTTTCATTACCGGTGTCTAGTCCACGTGGAACAGTTATATACTCAGGCGTCCATTCTACGTGTGGAGTTAATCTCAATGGACCTTCATTTTATAAAATATTACTCTCTTTACTTTTAATCTTTTCAATTTTTAAAAAAAAACTTTCGACTTTTAAAATTTTTTCTATATTATTTTTTAATCATAATGATAATAAATAACATAAAATCAAAAAATTAAAAACTATATATATATATTTAATAAAATATTAAATGTATTTTATTTTATAATTAAATATTATACCTAATCAAAATGAATTTTTTGTTTTTTTGGAGGAGTATAAGAATAATAAGGTATGTTTTTTCGGATTTTGTTCATCAGCCGCCCTGGGGAACGGCCGAACGGGGAATGGAACGACTGGAAAGACTTGGGCAAGTCCACGCACGCATTCCCACTGACTTATGCACTTCATTCTCTGGGCCCCACTCCTCCACTTTCCAGTCTCCTGCCCAGTCCACTCCTCCCTCATCGCTTCATGCTAATAAATATTACTTTGTTCTTGAATCCAAAAACAAAAGGGAAAAAAATAAATAAAATGCAAGCTCGATCTTGCCCCGTAAATTCCATGAGAAAACACATCCAGCAATTTACCATGATTACCTTCCTTCTCCACTTCTCCATTCTCCTCCCTCACTTTATCATCACCGCTGCCACCGATAATAATCTACTTTACAATCCTACTGAACATATCCTACTCGACTGCGGCTCCTCCTCCTCAAAGACAACCTCTTCAGATGGTCGGGACTGGGACGGTGACGCCGGTTCAAAATTCTCACCAAATATCGACAGCGCAAATATCTCACTCGCAGCCAAAGCCACCGAACAAGACCCTTCCCTCCCCGATCAAGTCCCTTACATGACTGCCCGAATCTTCCTCTCTCACTTCTCCTACAAATTTCCTGTCTCCCCTGGCCAAAAAATCCTTCGCCTCTACTTCTATCGGGCAAAATACTTCATCAACCTCAACAAAACCCAATCTTTCTTCGGTGTCACTGCTAATCACTACACCCTTCTCAGTAACTTCAGCGCATTTCTCGCCTCCTCCGTGTTTCTTGTTAAAGAATTCCTCATCAATGTCGAGGAAACTCAAGTTCTCAACGTTACCTTTCTGCCATCTGCAAACTCATACGCCTTCGTGAATGGGATTGAAGTTGTTTCCACCCCGAACAATCTCTACATGGGCAACCACGATTACCCACTCAGATTGGCCGGTGAGAATACCTTGTACGAGTTTGATCAAAACAAGACCGCTTTCGAAGCTCTTTACAGGTTAAACGTTGGATCGAGTTTTGTTCCCGGCATAGATGATACTGGGATGTATCGTCAATGGTCTCAGGATGATAACTTCATATGGGGTGCCGATCATGGTAATCCGTTGAGTAATGGTACCATTTCTCTCCAATATACTTCGCAGACCCCGAATTACTCCGCACCGGCAATCGTCTACACAACGGCAAGGGCGATGGGAAGAAATAGTCTTCTGTTCAACTTGACGTGGATTTTTCAAGTGGATTCCGGGTTTTTTTATCTGCTCAGATTGCATTTTTGCGAGTTCATGCCTTTCTTGATTAACGCAACGAATCAAAGGGCGTTCACGATCTTCATCAATAACAGGACAGCTGAACCAGAGGCCGATGTGATATCCTGGACCGGTGGCACCGGAATCCCCATTTTCAGGGACTACGTCGTGTTCGTTGCGAATCCCTCGACCGGTAGCCGGAGCAGGCAGGACCTGTTTCTCGCCTTGCATCCCAACGTTGACCTCAAACCCATGTACTATGACGCAATCTTAAATGGGCTAGAGATATTTAAAGTGAATAGCTCCGACGGTAATCTCGCCGGTCCCAATCCTGAACTTGTCGCGGATCCCAACAGTTTTTCACCAAATTCGAAGTCCCACGTGGAGAAAAAGGGCAGGGGACGGATTGGGATTGTCTTGGCGGCCGTCGGAGGAGTGACGGGAGCGGTTGCCATAATTTTGATACTGGGTTTTCTGGTTACCCGGCGACGCAGAGGAAGGAAAGAATTTGACGGAAAGAGCACTTCTAAGTCATCGTTGGCCCCGCTGTCAACCCCGTCAAGGTCAACAAAGACAAGCGCGTCAGGTGGCTTATCATCTCTGCCATCGGATCTTTGTAGACGATTCCTCCTCGACGAAATTAAATCCGCTACGGCCAACTTCAATCCTTCCTTTGTGATCGGAAAGGGAGGATTTGGAAACGTGTACAAAGGGTACATTGATAATAATCTCACCACGGTTGCTATAAAGAGGTCAAATCCTTCTTCCAGTCAAGGGGCCCAAGAATTTCGGACCGAAATAGAAATGCTGTCCAATCTCAGACATCTTCATCTCGTGTCCTTAATCGGGTACTGCGACGAGAAAGGAGAGATGATCTTGGTTTACGATTACATGGCCAATGGGACCCTCCGTAATCATCTCTACCGGCCAGAGAATCCGCCTCTGCCATGGAAACAACGCCTTCAAATCTGCATCGGCGCCGCCAAAGGGTTGCATTATCTACACAAGGGCGCCAAGCATAACATCATCCACCGGGACGTCAAGTCCACCAACATCCTTTTGGACGAGAAATGGGTGGCCAAGGTCTCGGATTTCGGATTGTCCAAAATGGGTCCGGAGGGCGGGATCCACAGCCACGTCAGCACGCAGGTGAAGGGGAGCTTTGGTTACGTGGACCCGGAGTATTACAAGAAGCAGCAGCTGACGGACAAGTCGGACGTGTACTCGTTCGGAGTGGTGTTGTTTGAAGTGCTCTGCGCGAGGCCGGCCGTGGTTCCGAATTTACCCAGAGAGCAAGTGAATTTGGCGGAGTGGGCTCGGAGGTGTTACAGAAAAGGAACCGTCGATGACATTGTTGATCCCAACATAAAGGGCCAGATTGCTCCGGAGTGCCTAAGGAGTTATTCCGAAATAGCAATCAATTGCTTGAAAGAGGAAGGGATCGACCGGCCCGCAATGAGTGACGTAGTTTGGAGCCTCGAATTTGCGATGCAGCTGCAAGAAGCTGCGGATAAGGAGGGTGATGATCGTCCAATGTTTCTCCCTTTGGTTTTGTATGGAGGAGGAGGAGGAGGAGGAGGAGGAGGAGGAGAGGGAAACACGTCCACGGAGGAGGATGATACGGTGCCGACATTTACATCAGGTGAAGGAAACATTGCTGCGGCGGATATGTGGAAGAGCCAAAGTGGTACCACTGGTGGCACGTCCACGGCTAGCAGTGATAAGTTGAAGTCTGATGGTGTTTTTTCTGAGCTCATGAACCCTACCGGACGCTAGTATTATTAATTCACATGTCGGGCTATGTACGCAATAGGAAGATACGGAATTTCTTTGAAAGCAAGAAATGATGGGCACTTTTTTTTTTTAATGATATAGTAATCTGCAATTTGGGTCGCTGCAAATGCGTATGTAATAATGTAATGATGTAGTGTCCATTTTGGTTTGTATGTTTTGGTGGATTATCTGTTAAATGCGTCCATTATCTGGACTTGGGCAGTGGCCTTCCGGAGGCAGAATGTCCTCATCCACCCCTCCAAGAATAAATTTTACTGTATAAATTAATTACGAATATTGAGGAAGAAATATATATATTTATTTTTGGTATTGTTTGTTAATTATTATTATTATTTTTGGTGCAATTAATTAATGTATGAAATATTCTTTTAATATTTGAACTTTTTGACAGAGCTAGTTTGATTTCATTAAAAAAATAAAATAATAAATTAACTTCTTTATATATATACATATATTTATTTATTTTAAAAATTTATTTTTAGAATTTTTTTATGTAAAAAATTAAAAATACATTTTAAAATATAATATATATTCTTATATTGCATTAAAAGATTTAGAAGGGCATTGTTTTCGCACATGTACTATGAGTTGACACCATTTGGATGACAGGTACGCTCACTTGGTTAATGAATTATGCGATGTTCCTGGGCAGATTGAAATGCGTCATGGAAAAGTTGACACCATTTTATTTGGACGCTTGCAAATTGCAATCAATAATGGTCCTTCCCTTGCACAGTTGTTGTGATGTAAAAAGTGCAGATTGGTGTTTTGAGTGGAAAGACTTGGTTAAAAGTCGATGAAGTCAACTTACTAGCAAGAACAGCCATTCGTTTCTTATCTACATTCCATACATATAGCAATGCCTGCACCACTACGAAGATATGCATTCAACAAAATAAAAAATCTGTCGTGTGGATGATCATTTCATAAATCATAAGATGGGGATTCTAACATTTTTATCCAACAACATGACAGCCGGTTCCCGCTTCTTCCACCTCGCATTTGCTGGGCTGCTACTCATCCTCTCCCTTCTCACCGCTAACACTCCGAGCGGTAACTGCGTCGGCATTGAAACTGGCCCTTGGGGATGGGGCAACGCTACCACCAGTATAGCGGAGGAGGACCGAGAATTTCTGGTGGATTCTGAATTTGGCCATCTTCTTGCTGGTGGGCAACATCCCCCTCCCCCTGACTTCAGTTACGGAGCTCTAAGCACTGAACCAATTTGTCCGACACGAATATACGGCAACTGCATACATCCAGGTGATCAAAGGCCCCCCCGACCATGCGATTTTAATAATCGGTGTAGCCGCCACATAGACTAATGAAGGGATGACCCTTGTCTCCATCCCTAGTCACTATGAGCTGCTGAAATTACGTACCATGTATTAATTATTTGTCACTTATTTTAAGGCGGTGTTAATGTGTTGTAGTACTACTAATTAGTTGTTCTTACCTGCGTGATTTGCGCAATTATTGCTGAATTATCCTAAGATTATGAATAAAGTATATGTGTCGTGTAGTTCATTTAGCATTTTTTCAGGCCGAAACAAATAGAGGAAATTTGGCTTCGCTTCATAATTTAATATATTTATTAAAAAAAAGAAGCAATACCAATCCCTTTTCGGTTTGCGGGATTGAGAATGTAAGGGTCCGTTTGGACAAAAAAAATTTATTTGAAAATAGAAAAAATTGTATTAGAATGTGTGAAAATTTTAGTGGGTATTTGTTGATAGAAAAAAGTATTTTGGAAGGAAAAAATAAGAGGGAAATTTTTTTAAAATTATGTGAAAGAAATTTAAGTGAGAAAATTTGAATTATAAATTTTGAAATCAAAATGTATTTGGATAATATGTTTTTGTTTGAAAATTTTTTTGTTTACAAATAAAAACAATCTGTTCAAACATACCCTAAAATATATAGAACGACCTTTAAATATCTATGGAAATTTCACATTCCAAAAAATCCAGAATGCGATGGACAATTAGCTCGTAAAATACTACTACTCCCTTCATTTGGTGAAAAAAAAAAACTTTTCATTTTGTACAATATTTTTAAATTACAAAATATAATATATTTAATACACTATTAAATATATTTTTTTATTTTTAATTTAAATTATACATTATAATTATCAATGGAATAATATAAAATTTTCATACTAAAAATGTACTTTTTCTTGAATTAAAACAAGTTTAAAATTAAACTCTTTTTTTTAGATAAAAAGAATATATTTTTGATGATTTATAAAATCTATTTACTCAGATATCTCCTTCGTATTTCCCTCAAAAGTACAACACGCCGATGAGTGAATTTTCCATACGGGTGAGAGTACAAAATTGCAAAAGGTTTTTTTTTTTGGTAAGTACAATTTTTTATTTTTTTATTTTTATTATGAGTTATATATAGTTATTATTAATAAAAATAATTTAAAATTTTTTATTAAAAAATTAATTATCCTTTTTAGAAGGAAGAAAATTTTTAAAAGCTAAAATTCTTCTGCAACTAGCTAAAAAAAAAAAATTAAGCAATACTACATGATTTTTTACCTAAGTAAATATTCTGGTGTTTATTTTTTGAAAAAACAAACAAAGGAAAAGGAAACGCTAATGAGTAAGAGGGTAATCGGGATTAGGTTACTGAATGAAGAGGGCCCTGTCCCGTTTGTTGTCGGCGGAAAGTGTACAGAAAGGACGATGAGTGGCAGAATATGTTCACTCTCTGGACTTGGCCAGTGGTTCTCCACAATGTACTCATCATGATCTACCCCTCCAAGAATATATTTTTACTATATACAACTAAAAATGTATAAATTAATTATTGAAGTGTCGAATATTTAAAGAAAAATTATTTTATGCAACAGGGTATCTTTATTTTGAGAGATAGAATGCTAATTATATAATTTTATTTTTTTAGTATTCTATAAATAAGCTTAAGTTATCAATTCTAATTATCTTTGGTATTAGCGTAACAAATTTATAAAATATATATTTTTTTCAACATTTAGATTGTTTGACAGAGTTGGATTGTTTAGACTATTCTAAAAAAAATATATATTTTTTATAATTTTTTTAAAAATATATTTTAAAAAAAAAGAGTTAAAAACCTATTTTAAAAAACAATTCCTATATTGCATTAAAAGATTTAGAAGGGCATTAATTGTTTTTGAACATGGGGTGTGAGTTGCATTGTTTTTGTGAAGGCTTGAGATGACAACCACGTCCCACCATTTCCTTGCCTTTGTTCTGAATCAACTGTACGATGGATGGTCCCAGCTAGATTGAAATGCATCATGGAAAAGTTGACACCATTTCATTTGGACGCTAGCAATCAATAATGGTCCTTCCCACTTGGGACCTGGACCTGGACGTCACAAAATCATAAGTGTATATTGGTTTTGAGTAGAAAGACTTAACCAAAAGCACTTGAAGTCAACTTAGTTGCAAGGACAGCCATTCGTTTCTTATCTAGATTCCATCCATACAGCAGTCCATGCTCCACGAAGATATACATTCAACATTTTCATCCAAGAACATGACAGGTTCGTACTTCTTCCACCTCGCATTTGCTGTGCTGCTACTGATCCTCTCTCTTCTCAGCGCAAACACTCGGAGTGTTAACTGCGTCAGCATTGAAACTGGCCCTTGGGGATGGAGCAACGCCACCACCAGTATGGCGGAGGAGGACCAAGAATTTCTGGTGGATTCTGACTTTGGCGATCTTCTTGCAGCTGCTCCCAGGACCATTGTTTACCCAGTTGTACAAAGTAACGGGCCATTTCCTTGTAGCACACAAGACTACCGCAGTTGCATACAGCAGGGTGC
Source organism: Gynochthodes officinalis (assembly GCA_020080225.1). Taxonomy (NCBI): domain Eukaryota; kingdom Viridiplantae; phylum Streptophyta; class Magnoliopsida; order Gentianales; family Rubiaceae; genus Gynochthodes; species Gynochthodes officinalis. The sequence goes on along the minus strand of CM034621.1, from coordinate 35,164,217 downwards.
TAACAAGGGCCGACCATGCAAACCTAGTGATAGGTGTAGGGTACACATTGATTGATGCAGGGATGACCATTTGCAGCCCAAACTCACTCCTGACTCCTGAGTCCTGAGTCTGAGCTGCTCCTGCTGCTGAAATTAATTACTTGTCTACTTATTTGATGGCGGTGTTAATAATTTGTTGCAGTACTAGTTACTTATTCTAATTGCGTCATTTGTGCAATTATTGCTGAATTATCCTAAGCTAGATTATGAATAAAGTATATGTGTTGGGTTGTTTGTGAAGCACCATTTTTCGGGTAGTTCATTTACCATTTTTTCAGCCCGAAACAAATACAGGAAATTAGGCTTGGTTTTATAATTTATTTTTCAAGTGGCCAGGAATTGCATCTCGAAATAAACTTTTGCTCTTTTTAAGATTATAATTTTGACTCTTGAGATAAAATGTATATAAAAAAAATAAATAAAAAATAAAATAAAAGTTGCAAAGGATGCGTTTTAAAATGTCAAATTACATACGCTCATAAAATGACCTTTAAAAACCTATGGAAATTTCACATCCCAAAGAAAAAAAAAATCAGAATATGATAAGCAATTAGCTCAGAAAATACTACTACTCCATCAATTCAAAGGGGAAAAAAAATCTACTTTGCATTTTGTATAATATTTTTTAAATTACAAAATATACCACCTTAATACATTATTAAATATATATTTTTATATTTTACTTTTATTTTTTTAATTTAAATGATATGTTATCATTATGAATTAATTTTTTTAATAAAAAAATTTTAAAATTAAAAATTTTTAAGACAAAGAGACTATATTTTTAATGATTTATAAAATCTATCTACTCAGACTTCTCCTTTGTGTTTCCTTTCCTTCAAAGTACAGCACGCCGATGAGTGAAATTTTTCATAATAGTAAGAGTACAAAATTGCAAAAGTAAATTTTTTTTGTGGATATAAATTTTTAATTATAAAGTATAGTATACTTAATTGTAGTTTAAGTTTTTATTTTCTATTATAAGTTATATGTAGTCATTATTAATAAAAATAATTTTATAAAATTTATTAGAAAATTAATTATCCTTTTGAAACGAAGAAAAATTCTAAAAATTATATTAATATTTTTTTTTTTTTGGGGAGGGAGGGAGTAATTGACAAGAGAAAATTTTTCTGCAACTCTTGTCAATTTTTCTGCAACGAGCTAAAAAAGTTTAATTAAGTAATACGACATGAATTTTTTACCTAAGTAAATATACGATTGTTTAATTTTTATTTTTATTTTTAAAAAAGGAAAAGGAAACGCTAATGAGTAAGAAGGTAATCGGGATTAGGTTACTGAATGAAGGAGGTGTCCCATTTGTTGTCGGCGGGAAGTGAACAGAAGGGACGATGAGTGGCAGAAAGGGTCCGCCGAAGCACCAGAACAAATTCGCCTGGAAGCCCAACGCCGGTGTTAAGATCAATGAAACCGTAATTTCTTCTGTCTCTTCTTCTTAAGTTCTTCCCTCTTCCTACTCCTGAGTCCTACCTGCCTTCTTCTTGTGATGACATTAACTTAGAGGAGGAAAACTGATTCTATTTGTGGCGGTGCCGGCAGGAATTAGGAGGCAAGTTCCGACCTTATTCAGAGGTTACAGGAGTGTGCACCCGATGTAAAGAACAGATCGAATGGAAGCGCAAATACGGCAAATACAAACCCCTTACCGAGCCTGTTAAATGGTTCTTAAAAATCCCTCCTTTTTCCTTTTTTTTTTTTTTGGTTTAAGATTTGTGTCTAAGCATTTATATTCCTTAGTTATGCTCAATTTTGGCTGTGGGTTTCCTTTGTTCAGCCAAAAGTGTTCCAAACGGGCTGTTCGACAAGCCTACCACAATCTGTGTACTGGTTAGTTACTATCACAAATTTTTGTACCATTTTAGAACTTGTTATGTTTTTCTTTGAAATTTGGAACAATTATGCGATTTTTCATTTGATCTATTGTTGTTCTGGATGAATGTTGTGATTGAACTAGTCGTGATTTATGATTCTACAGCATGCGCCAAGGAGAACAATTTATGTGCGAAGTGCTCGTGTCGGGTCGGGCATATAATTGGAAGGTTGTAGTATAAAATTGTATGTTTGAATGGCTTACTACTATGATTATGATGATGATGATGATGATGAACTTTGAATTACTATCTCTAAGGTAATACTATGATTTTGAGGGAAAGCTGTGTGGATTCTTGTTAGGAGCTTATGATACTTCGTTTCCCTTGCAGAGACATTTCAGAAGTGGAGTCTGAGCAGAAAAGACTAGAGGAGGTTTATTGCCATCGCTGATCCTTTTCCGCTTGCATATGTTATTTTGACAGTGTGTCTGTTCCTTGAGATTGTCAGTTAATTATTCTTCCATTTGCTCATAGGCGATCAAGAATGCTCGAGAGAGAGATAGGAGGACTCTACTACGCACAGTAAGAAAGCTCTTCTGCCCGCAGGCTTGTTGGTCAATTAGTTGATTCATATTACCCATTTGTTTTTCGCTTCATCTCATTCCACAAAATACTCGGATGAAATCTGATTTTTCGGTCACTGGACAATAATTTCGCTGCTTTCCTCACTTGTTCTGCCTATTTCTTACTTTCATTGCTATAATTTGGTTGTTTTCCTTACTTTTTTGGGCCTATTTTGGTTCACATTCAATACAGATGAACAAAGGAAAGCCTCATGCTTCAGCGAAAATGTCCACTAATGATGGCATCAAGGCTGGTGGCTTGTTTACGGCCTCATCACTTGAGGAATATGCTGAGGGTAGCCGAGATGACACTGATGGTGATAATGGTAATAATGAAGATGAAGATGGAGATGGAGATGAAGATGAAGACGGAGATGAAGGTGAAGGTGAAGGTGAAGATCTCAGTATTCTCACTTGAGGTGGATTTTCAGGGCAACTTTTGTTGTGTGACCTTTGGCGATTGTTGTTTCATTATGTTAAAAACATTAAACATGTTCTGGCAAGTATTATGTCATGATAGTTTGCTATTAACTCGGCTAAATTTATTTACTGAAAGGAACCAGAAAAAAAAAGTCGTTCTGAATTTCATCTGGATTGACTCGATTATTCCTGAAATAAATCCACATATAAATTATAAATCTAGTAGTACATACTATATATGGTACCGTAATGATATACGAGGTGCCAGGGGGGAGGAACTGGATATATACTTAAAAAGAGTGTAATTGGCATCACTATCTCCGGATTTTACAGTCAGCAAGCATTACAAGCTTAACTTTAAATGAGTTGACAGCAAATAATGGTAGTGGTTACAAGTTCTTGATCCCCGATAGTGCTCCATTATATCTGCACCATTTGCAAAGCTAAAATAAGAGGAAATTCAGGCAGTACAATGCATATAGATGTGGACTTGAAGAAGAAGAGAAACAGCATGTTGCCTTTTTTCCTCGTTTTGTTCCTGATGCTTGGCGAAGACTTGCTAGGAGCTTCAGCCTCTGTAAGTAACAACATGATGTCGTGCAATGGTTCCTACACAGAATGCTTCTTGGACCATGATGAATATGGGGGAGGGGAATTTCTGAGGCAGTACTCCTCCGCAGGTGGTCGATGCCTACTACAAAAGGCAGGATCAATTTCTTACAAGAGTCTTGAGAAGCCGCCAGTCTGTAGAACATCCAAATAGGGCGACTGCATACCTGGTGGTGGTGGGGGGCGGCTCTGTACTGACTATAATCGCTGCAGGCATCACATTTCAGATTGATAGCTTGACGTTTGAGCAAATCAATCGTCCCAGAAGCCTGTATCAATCATGGTCCTTCCCTTGCACAGTTGTTGTGATGTAAACAGGTCACCAAATCATTAAGTGCAGATTGGTTTTGAGTGGAAAGACTTGGTTAAAAGTCGATGAAGTCAACTAGCAAGAATAGCCATTCGTTTCTTATCTACATTCCATACATATAGCAGTGCATGCACCACTATGAAGATATACATTCAACAAAATCAAAAATCTGTCGTGTGGATGATCATTTCATAAATCATAAGATGGGGATTCTAACATTTTCATCCAACAACATGACAGCTGGTTCCCGCTTCTTCCACCTCGCATTTGCTGGGCTGCTACTCATCCTCTCCCTTCTTACCGCTAACACTCCGAGCGGCAACTGCGTCAGCATTGAAACAGGCGCGTGGGGATGGAGCAACGGCACCACCACTATGGCGGAGGACGACCAAGAATTTCTGGTGGATTCTGACTTTGGCGATCTTCTTGCTGGGAAGCCAAGTTCCCCACACATTACTTACGATGTTGTAGGAAAAGCTCATCCCTATCCTTGTCCCACAGACATATACGGCAGTTGCGTACCTTACAATCCTAAAACTACCCGACCATGCACATACACACACAGGTGTGGCCGCAATGTAGATTGATGAAGGGACGACCCTTGTCTCCCTACTCAGTACTCACTCTGAGCTGCTGCTGCAGCTGATATTAATTATTTGTCACTTGTTTTATGGCGGTGTTACTATGTTGAAATTAATTCTTGCCTGCGTGATTTGTGCAATTATTGCTGAATTATCCTAAGATTATGAATAAAGTATGTATGTTTGGGTATGTATTTCATCATGCGTTGGCTTGTGAACCACCATTTTTCGTGTGTACTTCATAGCGTTTTTCCAGGCGGTAAGAAAGGAAATTTGGCTTGGTTTCATAATATTTACATGAGTAATGATTGGGACAGTGGCAAATTATTCTTCATTATTTGTGTTTTGTGTTTTGTAAAAAGGATGAATAGATAATTTTATCTTTTTATAATTGTCACATCAATGATACTATACAAAATAACTATGATTTGTTACTATGTCTATTATTACTTTATTTACATATGTATAATAATAAAAAAAATACCAGTCCCTTTTCGGTTCGTGGGATTGAGAATGTAAATTATATAGAACGACGTTAAGATACCTACGGAAATTTCACATCCACCCCTCCAAAAAGTAAATCATAATATGCTAGACAATTATCTGGGAAAATACTAAATATACGTTTTCATTTTGTATAATATTTTTTAAATTATAAAATATAATATGTTTAATGTGAATTAAATATATATATTTTTATATTTTTATATTATATATTATGATTATTAATAAAAATAATATACAAATTTTATATTAAAAATATATTTTATTTTGAATTAAAAATTTTAAAAGCAAACTTTTTTTTTTGGACAAAAAGAATATATTTTTGATGACTTATAAAATCTATTTACTCAGATATCTCCTTCTTATTTCCCCTTAAAAGTACAACACGCCTATGAGTGAATTTTTCGTAAGGGTAAAGTACAAAATTACAATTTTTTTTTTATATGGGTACAATTTTTTAATTATAATTTTTATTTTTTTCTTATGAAATATATATAGTTATTATTAATAAAAATAATTTTAAAATTTTATAAAAACTTAATTATCCTTTTTATAAGGAAGAAAATTTTTAAAAGTAATTTTTTTTTGGAAGCGAAAATTCTTCTGCAACTAGCTAAAAAAATAATTACCTAAATAAATAAATAAATACTACATTATTTTTTACCTAAATAAATATTCTGGTGTTTTTTTTTTTTAAAAAAAAAAAGGAAAAGGAAACGCTAATGAGTAAGAAGGTAATCGGGATTAGGTTACTGAATGAAGAAGGTGCCCCATTTGTTGTCGGCGGGAAGTGAACAGAAAGGACGATGAGTGGCAGAAAGGGTCCGCCGAAGCACCAGAACAAATTCGCCTGGAAGCCCAACGCCGGTGTTAAGATCAATGAAACCGTAATTTCCTCCGTCCCTTCTTCTTAAGTTCTTCCCTCTTCCTACTCCTCAGTCCTACCTGCCTTCTTCTTGTGATGACATTAACTTTAGAGGAGGAAAACTGATTCTATTGTGGCGGTGCCGGCAGGAATTAGGAGGCAAGTTCCGGCCTTATTCAGAGGTTACAGGAGTGTGCACCCGATGTAAAGAACAGATCGAATGGAAGCGCAAATACGGCAAATACAAACCCCTTACCGAGCCTGTTAAATGGTTCTTAAAAATCCCTCCTTTTTCCTTTTTTTTTTTTTGGTTTAAGATTTGTGTCTAAGCATTTATATTCCTTAGTTGTGCTCAATTTTGGCTGTGGGTTTCCTTTGTTCAGCCAAAAGTGTTCCAAACGGGCTGTTCGACAAGCCTACCACAATCTGTGTACTGGTTAGTTACTATCACAAATTTTTGTACCATTTTAGAACTTGTTATGTTTTTCTTTGAAATTTGGAACAATTATGCGATTTTTCATTTGATCTATTGTTGTTCTGGATGAATGTTGTGATTGAACTAGTCGTGATTTATGATTCTACAGCATGCGCCAAGGAGAACAATTTATGTGCGAAGTGCTCGTGTCGGGTTGGGCATATAATTGGAAGGTTGTAGTATAAAATTGTATGTTTGAATGGCTTACTACTATGATTATGATGATGATGATGATGATGAACTTTGAATTACTATCTCTAAGGTAATACTATGATTTTGAGGGAAAGCTGTGTGGATTCTTGTTAGGAGCTTATGATACTTCGTTTCCCTTGCAGAGACATTTCAGAAGTGGAGTCTGAGCAGAAAAGACTAGAGGAGGTTTATTGCCATCGCTGATCCTTTTCCGCTTGCATATGTTATTTTGACAGTGTGTCTGTTCCTTGAGATTGTCAGTTAATTATTCTTCCATTTGCTCATAGGCGATCAAGAATGCTCGAGAGAGAGATAGGAGGACTCTACTACGCACAGTAAGAAAGCTCTTCTGCCCGCAGGCTTGTTGGTCAATTAGTTGATTCATATTACCCATTTGTTTTTCGCTTCATCTCATTCCACAAAATACTCGGATGAAATCTGATTTTTCGGTCACTGGACAATAATTTCGCTGCTTTCCTCACTTGTTCTGCCTATTTCTTACTTTCATTGCTATAATTTGGTTGTTTTCCTTACTTTTTTGGGCCTATTTTGGTTCACATTCAATACAGATGAACAAAGGAAAGCCTCATGCTTCAGCGAAAATGTCCACTAATGATGGCATCAAGGCTGGTGGCTTGTTTACGGCCTCATCACTTGAGGAATATGCTGAGGGTAGCCGAGATGACACTGATGGTGATAATGGTAATAATGAAGATGAAGATGAAGATGGAGATGAAGATGAAGACGGAGATGAAGGTGAAGGTGAAGGTGAAGATCTCAGTATTCTCACTTGAGGTGGATTTTCAGGGCAACTTTTGTTGTGTGACCTTTGGCGATTGTTGTTTCATTATGTTAAAAACATTAAACATGTTCTGGCAAGTATTATGTCATGATAGTTTGCTATTAACTCGGCTAAATTTATTTACTGAAAAGAACCAGAAAAAAAAAAGTAGTTCTGAATTTCATCTGGATTGACTCGATTATTCCTGAAATAAATCCACATATAAATTATAAATCTAGTAGTACATACTATATATGGTACCGTATTGATATACGAGGTCCCAGGGGGGAGGAACTGGAGATATACTTAAAAAGAGTGTAATTAGCATCACTATCTCCGGATTTTACAGTCAGCAAGCATTACAAGCTTAACTTTAAATGAGTTGACAGCAAATAATGGTAGTGGTTACAAGTTCTTGATCCCCGATAGTGCTCCATTATATCTGCACCATTTGCAAAGCTAAAATAAGAGGAAATTCAGGCAGTACAATGCATATAGATGTGGACTTGAAGAAGAAGAGAAACAGCATGTTGCCTTTTTTCCTCGTTTTGTTCCTGATGCTTGGCGAAGACTTGCTAGGAGCTTCAGCCTCTGTAAGTAACAACATGATGTCGTGCAATGGTTCCTACACAGAATGCATCTTGGACCATGATGAATATGGGGGAGGGGAATTTCTGAGGCAGTACTCCTCCGCAGGTGGTCGATGCCTACTACAAAAGGCAGGATCAATTTCTTACAAGAGTCTTGAGAAGCCGCCAGTCTGTAGAACATCCAAATACGGCGACTGCATACCTGGTGGTGGTGGGGGGCGGCCCTGTACTGACTATAATCGCTGCAGGCATCACATTTCAGATTGATAGCTTGACGTTTGAGCAAATCAATCGTCCCAGAAGCCTGTATCATCATCCCTCGAAGTCACACCTCGTCAGTTCTTGCTTATGCTTAATTTGTTGCTTTTAATATGTATGCTTAACTTTTCTTTCGTAATCAACCTACAAAACGTTCTATTATTGTTCGACATCCAAGTTCGCAGAACCTGTGTTCTTGATGCTTAAATTGCTGGATACAATGTTTTATTTGCGTTCTGACACTAGTGGTGGCATTAATTTCTGAAATGGTGCAAAAGCAAAATCCTTGGCCAAACCATGAGTACTGTGTCCATCCGTTTTCCAAGGATAGAGATAACCCCCGTTGGATTGGAATCCTCAAATAATTGATCGTCTGCCGACATCAATGTAGAATTATTAGACTAGCGATAAGGAGACAAAGGGGACACAATAATTCATCTTTGAAAGAACAAAACGCCAATGGATGATGCAGGACCAAATAATAGGAAGCAGGTTTGTCTGTGAAAAAATTTTGAAGACTGTAAAATGCAGAATGATTAGAAACCGACACCGTAATTTTTTTTTTCCCACAAACCAAAAAATAAAATAAACCTATTGGAAAAGAAAACTCAAGGGATCCGTAAACAGGAGATACTATTAAAGGATGGAGACAAAAGGCAAAAAACAACCTATCTAGTAGCGTTCAGAAATATGGTTTCTTCTTTTTAGTTGTCGGCAACCAAGAACATAGTAGTACTGTTAGTGAGCTTCCTGCTCTGCTCCAAACCAAGTACCTTTGTAGCTCTTGCCCTAATCATCTCCAATGTATACGCACCCCTCAAGATTCTGAGAAGCACTGAAAAGGGACCAAGAAAACATTACTTATAATTCACAGGCACACACACACAGAGCCAGCTATGGGCTTCAAGGGAAGTAGTAGTTTTCTCTTTGTCATTGTGTTTCTCAGCCTTGGAATTCACTGCTACGTGGGATTGGGAGCATCAGCCGCTTCTATTATTGTTAAAAAAGAACAAGTCTCCTGCAATGGCACACTTGGGGATTGCTTCTCCAGCAACGATGAGTTTGAAGGTGGAGAGTTTCTCGGGCATTATACCGCCGGTGGTAGGTGGCTCCTACAGACACGGGGCAAAATTTCCTATAACGGTCTTCAACGTCCGCCAGTCTGCCGTACAGGTCAATATTCTAATTGCCTTGTGCAAGCCAATAGTATGAATATTAGGCCCTGTACGGTATACAATCGTTGCAAGCGTGCTCCTGGCTAGCTTTAGATGTGATGTTTGAACGGATCAAACAGAAGGTTATCGTCTCCTTTCTCAGTATCAGGTGTTTGTTTTCATTTCATCAATGTTTCGTTGTTTCCTGACCTTATTCTCGCAATAATAACAATCACTTGTTCTGTATTGAGCTTGATAAAAACTAGCACGCAAAACATAAACCCAGAATATTCATTACTATTTGAGTAGTTAATGTTTTTCAAACAAAAGAAATTGTACAAGCATCAAACATGTTTCAATGGCTGATAATTCAAAAGTTTACGTTTCACAACTAGTTACTTCCACGTCTTAGTCGTCACCAACCCCGTGATGATGGCTGTTTGGGCATGCGTGTAGAAAGAAAAAGAATGCCATTAGAATACTCAGTATACTCTTTGAATAGACCCAAAAATGAAAACGAGTCGCATAAATGACACCACACGCAAAAAGAAGAAGAAGAAGACGACGACCAAGAAAAGAGCACTTAGGGTCCCTCAGCCATTGGGATTTCTAGTACTGATTGATTGTTGATGGCCCGATGTTTGGGTTTTACCAGCTTTTTGTATATCACCCGAGCTCGAAATACAAAGAATCGACTGCCCTCAACCGTGTGGGAATCGTCAAAGGGAAAAACTTCAACGCGCCTCGTCAGAATGGTAGCACAACAAAGACCGACTGAATGTCTTAAAAGGGAATACTTTCATGTAAGAAGAAACTAATTCCTTTAAGATACATCGTTACAAACTAGTATACAATTCCACTGAAAAGAATAATATTGCTAAAGCATCAAAATTCTACAATAAAATTGGCTAATACTCGACTGTAAAGGCTGTTAGCAATACATGGTTGCGCCTTTCCTTGCGTTCTTTATAGCCAAAATAAGCATTTCCTCTATTTGTGTGTCTAAAAAATTGAAAGAAGTCAATGAGACATGTATAATCTATTCTGGAAAACATTTAACGTGGAGGGAATAATTGCTCAATGAATCTATCCATCTTTTGCGCATAACCTCTCTGTAAAAGAAAACACAATGACCAACCATCAATCAAGCTAGTGAAGATAGACTCCAATTTTAATTGCTATAAAAAATTAGAAATATTAACAAAAAAAGCTTAATGCTAAAGCTAAGTGGGTGATCTGGGGAGGGGGAGGGGGAGGAAGACGGCACGGTGGAGAAAAGAACCTGGATACAATTAAGTTAGACAGCAATTATACTGAAAAATGAGAAGATATATGCCAAAGTGCTGAAGTAAATAAAATGTTAATGATGAAATTGCTTGATAAGAAAATCAGATGCTAACACTGTCATATAACAAAACATTTGTCAAAATTAGGATAAGGCAACCATGTCAATAAGCTCCAGCAGATTTATAATGAAACAATAAACAGGATTTGACCATATAATTGAACGAAAAGCTAAAAAACCTACTCAAATATTCATAGGCTAGTATCATTGAAGTTCCCCAGGCTGACATGCTAAAAAATCTCGGACCAAGTCCTCTATAAAATCCTGTCCAACCATCTTCTGAGATCAATTTCCTGACTACTTGCATGGCAGTTGGTCTCTTCTCATGCCCCATTACCTGAATAGTTGTTCACAAAAGACTGATTACTCAAAATCAACTACTTCGAGAACCTCATAACATAATAAAACCTGTAACTGAAGTCCAACATGTGATACTCATCAAGAAAGTTACATCACTGGTTTTAAAAAACAAGAACTCTTCTAACTGCATTTTCACAACTAAACAGAAATCATGCTCCTTTCACAGCAGTAAGAGGGGCTATAATTTGATCACAAAAAAGAGAATTGACAGTAATCACATGCCTGTAAACGTGTCTTGATAGTGTCCAATGGAGTTGTGATGCTGGATGCAGTCGCGCCAGCAAAAATCCCTCCAGCAGCTTGAACCAACACTATTTTCCCCTGACCAGGAACTGATCCATCATTCTCACTGCCTTCACCTAAAATGCTGCCAGGAATATCAGATGGAGCCACGGTAAGGGTAACATACAACCAGGAACAGTAAATCACAGGAAAAAAAAATACAGTAAAGATACTTTTATAGGTTGTAGATACAACTAAGAAACTACCCACCAAGGATAAAATGATTCATGTTTGGTAATAATTCATAAGGTGGGACTAGCAGAATCAAGAACCTAGTACCAAAAGATAAAAGATAAGAGAGAGTTTATTTTTCTACACTGCAAAAAGGCCATGTAAGATTCACTCCTAAAAGACATGAATGAAAACTGAGCAGAAAATATCACCTCCAGATGACTCGTTGGCTTGATCCGTAGCTAGCCCACCAAACAGCACTAGATGGGGAATAAGTCATAACAGATAGACCAAATCCTCTATACAATCCCCGAATTCCATCTGTTTTGACAACTTGACGCACAACGTCCATTCCGCCATTATAACTAGCATGGCCCGAATACCCTTGAACCATCAGCTTTTGGCTAACCTTTTCAAAATCATTTTCAAAACTTCACCTTTCAAAGTTTTTGAACATTTAACAATTGCTAGCACTTAAACGAAGCCTCATGGATCAAAATTCTAAAGACTGAGAAGTCATAACTGACATTAATTGTTAAGAGTTGAGTTTATTGGTTCAACTGATAACAATTGACACACAAAGCTAGGATAATCCACGAGAGAAACAATATAATTACCAGCGGCAAGCGTTTATAGTGGCAAAGCAAATAATGATGAAATGTTTTTGCTTGCAAGACGAGATAAGTAGCTCAGAGCTCAAGAATTTGATATTCAAAATCCTAGTCTCTCAAATCATTAAAAGATAGAATGGTGCAGACAGCATACCACATCAATTGGAACAAAGACAGCCTGTGAACAGAGAGATGCAGACATTCCAGCAATTCCATTTGCGATAGCAGCCTGCGTAGGCTCTGATAATTTGAACGGATAAACCATTTTGTAGGCAGCCACTTTTGTAGTCTCTAATGCAGTGAGAAAAATAACCCTAGCAGGAATAGCTCCTGTAATCACGGTACCAAAACCTCTGTACAACCCGGGAATGCCATCCGTTCTCAAAATGCCTCTGATGACAGAAAACGCATCCTTTTCTACAGCGTCCTTTGTTGCAACCTGCATCCTAGTCTTCACAACCGATATAGGATACAGTCCAAGTGTGAGACCAGTAAAGATCCCAGCCCCAACAACGTAGAACTTAGTTTTGTCAAGCCTACAACGGGTTTAGGAACCCACAATCAAAATAAGGCATCATCCCAGAAAAACAAATTGATTAATTTCACATTGCCAAACCCCAACAACTTACAAAAGGATCATGTTTCCCATATAATGTGTTATGTGTTTTCCATTCAGTTACTTAAATAGCAACATTACAACTTGGGAAAAAAAATACCCAATTAGATTGAGGATGAAAGAACACAAATTTCCCCCATCTCTAACTACAAAATAATCTTGAGCTTGAAGAATAAAATGCGAAATAAGTGGAACCTATAATTGGCGAATAATATCACAAATTAAATTGTTAAGAATTAAAGACGCAAGACATTAACCAACAAATATAACAAATGGAAATGAAATTACACTGCAGAGAACTTTAATAAATCAAAAAATTACTCGGAATGAAATAAAGAACAAAAAAGCAGATAAAGTGAAACTTACTTGTCCCAATTAATCTCCGTTTGACCCAAGGACCCTCGATGAGACTGAGCAGCGTCCATTTCCCGAATTCGTGGGAGAAAAACCAATGCCTAAATACAAAACCCTAATTTACAATAGCAGTCGTAATATTCTTTGGTTTTGTACGTAATAAAAAAAAATAAAAATCCAGAAAATAAAAACGTATATTTGCGTTTAATTTGAAGTTCGGCGATTAATCGGAAGTGGCCTTACGGGATTATAATTAAAAGTTTTTAGGAATAAATGAAGCATGAATAAAGAATTAAAAACTCCGCGCATTTCTTGAAATCAAAGAATGGTTCCTCGGCGGCGACCATTCTTGTTCAACTGCGAAAACGAGAGCCGTTGGCTTGTTTGACGGTTAGGCTTTGGCCGAACATTACCCAACCGGGGGCTGCAGTTTCTGCGGTGTTTCTATTCTTTTTCCTGAAAAATAAATAAATATATATAATTAAACAATTATGAAATTGAAACAAGCGTATTAAAATATATTTTGTATAAATTTTGTTTTAATAATATAAAAAAATATATTATAAATGGTAGAAATAAATTTTATAATACAATCCAAACACACTTGAGAGAGTACACATAGTAGTGATATTTGTAACAAAAATTTTCAATAAATTCTCACAATAAGTAAATATAAATTATTAGTGAGGATTTTTTATATAAACTTATAATTTTTTAAATATTATAATATTTTATATAATTTTATTGGCTCTAATATATGAATCTTACACTTTAAATGTAATATATATATAATTTATAGGTCATTATTTTCAAATTTTATAAATTCACATAAAAAGTAAAATTTTATTTTGTGTGCCGCTTGTCGGTCTTTTTGACCATTAAGAGTTTTTCGTTTACGTAAGTTTGGTTTAAATTTCAACATCACAAAACTTATTTAACTCCTTTTGTAATTATATACTTTTGTTATTATGCAATGTTAATATACTAATATTTTTAAGAAAAAAAAAAACATTCCATTGCACAAAATCAAAGTACGATACAGGTTCATCTATCCCTTTGCATATTCATCGTGATGATATTAAAAATATAATATTCAAGTAATGTTATTGTACTGTTTTATTTACGTGGTTATTGATGGTCAAATGTCGACACGAATGTAAACTAAACCAGGAGCTAATGAAAATGAATCCATTCTCTTTATTTATTATCACTCAATTCTAAACTAGTAAACCATATAGACGTGTAAAACCTAATCAAAAATTGATTTGCTCTTTATTAATTAATAAGCGTGCAAGACATACAACCTTCCTCTCAATTAAAACATAATTTAACGGTTCTTTTTAAAATGCATGAATGCAATAAAATTTGTGTGGGATAATAAGAGAGACATTTCGCGAAAATTTAGTTTAATCATATTAGGGTTGTATGAATGTAGTTTTATATTTTTAAATATATTTTGTAAATTTTTAATATTTTTATTTTATAAATATTATTTAAAAAAAAACGAAAATACATTATTTTTTACCCCTTTGAGTTGATTGACGAGAGAGACAAACGTGCACGTGATGCGGAGTGAGCTGGATTTGCACTGTCGTCCAAAACGAAAGAATGTCCAGTTAAAACTTAAAAGTTAAAACCACCCCCAACATTGTTTGTTCTACACTTAATTCTAAAATATTCCCACTAATTTTTAATTTTTTTATCCTAAAAAATAAATTATTATTAAATAAAAGTCTCATATTAATTTTTATTAATGATGATAGAATATGATTTAAAATTAAAATGTAAAAAAATAATATTTTTTTTTATATTTAGGGTTTTGGTGATAGTTTAAATTAAAACCCCTCCGATAATTAGATCCCAAATTTTATAATGCAAAATAAAAAATTGAATGGAAAACGCAGCGTACAACAGGGGCTGTAAAAGTGGTTGACAAAACGAAACGCGGGAGCAGCCACTGCCAGCCGTTGATTTCTTAACGTGGAAAATCAAAGCATAGGTGGACTCCACCGGATTTATTTATAATTTCTTTATTTTATTTTATTTTTTGACATACGCACCACCGACAGTACACAGTAGCTGCTAATTAACTCGTCAAACACGGAGAATGAGCCAGTGGCGCATGCGGTTAGAGTCTGCGCGCGCCACGAGCGCCGACGCGGGTCGAAACCAACCAGTATATATATTTATTATTATATTATTAATAAAAGAGAGAGCTCCCACTTTGTTCTAGGCTTTCCCATCCCCATATCTTCCATCGATTTTTTGATAGCTCCACGCAGGTAGCATTCCCTCGAAAATCGAAAGACGTCAAAATGTCCAAACAAAAAAAAAAAAAATAATTAATTTATTTTATTTATTATTTTTTACAAAAATTTTTTTTTTTTAAAAAAATAAGTTTCTATCTTTAAAATATAAATATCCAACCACGCAACAAATTTTAATATCTGTTCGTTGCACAATTTTTTTTATTCGCCTTGGAATTTTATGCTCTTGAAAAAGAAATTAAAGAATTTTTTTTTTTCTCGTGGGGGAGTCGGCAGCACCGACACCGAGCAAGAATTGTTCAGAAATCAATGAAAAAAAGTTTCTCATAATAAAAAAATATATATTAAAAAGAATAAAAATTTATTAAAAATACGTACACAAACAAACTACAACCAGGTCCAATTATTTATTTTCTCTCTTTCCAAGTTACCACACATAGTTACTCACCGATGCGTGTTTGCATACAAAGTTAAACCATCAAATTTTGCGTAAAACATATTTTAATTTCGAGCCAAATATAATTTTCACAAATACCAAACAGCCATTGATCCATACCATTTTACCATTTTTTGTTTTGTTTTTGGGTACACACAGCAAGAGGATGAAAACTGGTCAAGAAGAAATGAAAGCAAGTGGACTAAACATTTGTTGATGTCTTAATCAGTGTCCCATTGCCAACAGCTACAATGCACTAATTTCAGCCGCGAGAGTAGTGGTTACTGGTTAAAGACTTGTTTAGAAAGATCCAATGGCGGTGACTGGACCTCTTTACTCTAACTAGCTTGACATGTGAGCTAGCATATACTCATACACTCACCACCGCTCTCTCTCTCTCTCTCTCTCTTTTTCTTGGTCTTTCTCCTCCATCCTTCCTTCATCCTTCAGCTTCCAGTAGCAGATCTTCTTCAGCGCCGACCCATCAAGAAAAACTGCTACTGAAACAAAGAATGGATTTTTCCTGTCTTAGATCTTCGTCTAAATTCACAATATGTTGCATTGCGGTGCTACTTTTTCTTTCCTGCTTCAGTTTTACCACTACAGGTGGGTCCTTTTTTTTTTTCCCTCGTGATTATGTCTGATGTTTCTGCAATTGGAATTCTGGAAAGTTTCTTGATTTCCTTGTATGGGATTTTTGCCAATTTGCATAGAGAGACTTTTTTTTTTTTTTTATGGACTGCATGCTTTACAGTACCTTAACTAATTTTTGACAGATTAAGAAACGTGGCGAATGAGTTTGTTTTCACCATCAAGTTCAGATCTTTTCCCGTTTCCGTGCTTTGTTTTTCGGTTTTAGTTGGGTATTTGGGAAAAGATTTGTACTTTTTGTTTAGCTGCTTCTTTGAATGGGCGTTGGCTTCTTAATTTGCAGCTCCGTGCTCTAGAAAGTTAATTGACAGAGTGACTTTTTAGCTATTTGTTCTAAGAAAATTAATGACAAAAGCAATCACCGGATTTGGATCTTTGGAAGCTTGCTTTAGATTTGGCTTACAAGTTCTGTAACTGATTGCTTCGAATTCTACTTCGCAATAGCTATACTTGATATATTGAATTAATGTTTGATGTCACAGGAAAGGGGTAGGACTTTGGTGACGTATAAAATCGTATTTTGCTCATAATAATTTCATTTTGCATCGCTTCAGACAGAGTGATCCGAAATCAGGAAGTACTACTGATTTTCATGGATTTCTGCAAATTAGCCAACCCTTTATTCGTTAGAGTTGAGAAACAATGACATATCAGTCGGATCAATTTCTCTCTTTTATTTTATGTGCCACATTGACCTTTTCTAGTTTTAACTTATTCTCAATTCTTTATGTGTCCCGTGAGATATTAATGATTTTATGCAAAAGTGACTTAGCAACGGCTTATTTTTGTGACATAGAAAACACTATTGCTTACAACATTAGAATCTGTTTAAGAAGCTTGACAATAGCATTTTCCTTGTAAAGTGTATCTCTCACAAGATTAATTGATCTTGTTTTATTTCTTTTCTTGTTATTCTCCACCCTCTTCCAGAAGCTTATGATGCACTTGATCCAAATGGAAACATCACGATCAAATGGGATATTATAAGTTGGACCCCTGATGGCTATGTTGTAAGTAATACATTGCCATACAACTTCTTGCAGACATGACATGATCACACACAGCACACATGTGAAGACACTAGTGTACACAAAATTGTAACTTGAACAAATTGTTGATTGTATAAGAATGTTAGTGTACTGATGGAACGTAATGTTAAATTGGCCAGGCTGTTGTCACTATTTTCAACTTCCAGCAATATAGGCATATTCAAGCCCCAGGTTGGACTTTGGGATGGACGTGGGCCAAGAAAGAGGTGATATGGAGCATGGTGGGAGCTCAAGCTACGGACCAAGGAGACTGTTCAAGATATAAAGGCAACACACCACATTGTTGCAAAAAAACTCCAACAGTTGTAGACCTGATGCCAGGGACACCCTACAATTTACAAATAGCAAATTGCTGCAAGGGAGGTGTGATAAACTCATGGGTACAAGATCCTGCAAATGCTGCAAGTTCATTCCAAGTTAGTGTTGGTGGTTCAGGAACCACCAACAAGACAGTTAGGGTGCCAAAGAACTTCACCTTGAACACTCCTGGACCTGGATATACTTGTGGACCTGCTAAAGTTGGTAAGCCTACCAAATTCGCTACTCAAGATGGAAGGAGGACAACACAAGCTATGAGTAAGTTGTTTGTTTGGTACTTTTCATGTCTAGTCATCAGCAACACATCCAAATTTATACTGTGCTCATTAATTAGGGACTAGTCAGGGTTATAGTAGATGTGTAACAAATTGCAGTTACTTGTTTGGATCATTCTGACGCAAAAACACTGATGGAAAAATGCATTAGCTCCTAGTCATGACAGTAATTCAAATGGTTTTCTTTTTATGCATTTAAGGCAATCAAATGTGGATTGTACCTTTGGAAAATTTGTTTTTAAGTCAAACTCTTGTTGTGCAGTGACATGGAATGTTACGTGTACATATTCTCAGTTCTTGGCTCAGAAAACTCCGACTTGCTGTGTTTCACTCTCGTCCTTCTATAATGATACCATTGTACCATGCCCAACATGCACGTGTGGCTGCCAAAACACTTCTCATCCAGGGGGTTGTGTAGAGTATGTGCCTTTTGTCATTATACTCCATTGTTTTTGTGATTCAATTCTTCCAAGTCTCTCTAAGTGTTTGTCTTTTTTCACCTTTGGTCTTTCAGCCCTAATGCACCACATCTTGCATCAGTTGTTTCTGATCATGGAAAGAATAGTCTTGCACCTCTAGTCCAATGCACAAGTCATATGTGCCCAATTCGAGTTCACTGGCATGTCAAACTCAACTACAAAGACTACTGGCGGGTTAAGGTCACCATAACGAATTTCAATTACAGGATGAACTACTCGCAATGGAATTTAGTGGTTCAACACCCCAACTTTGACAACCTGACTCAAATATTCAGCTTTTACTACAAACCGTTGACTCCGTATCGGGAAATAAGTAAGTATTGTCAGATACTTCTATGTCTTATGATGAATTCATTTTATCCATAGTATTTCAATTTCTGCAGTTAAAGTGTCCGTACTTAGATTTCCCTTATATTGTGGTTTTCTTGAACCTAACATTTTAGAATGATCCCAATTGATTTTCGCAAATTTCACATTCCTCTTTTCTTTGAACAGACGATACTGCCATGCTTTGGGGAGTTAAATTCTACAATGATTTCCTCATGGAAGCTGGTCCTTATGGAAATGTGCAGTCAGAGCTTCTATTCAGAAAAGATAAATCAACTTTCACTTTTGACAAGGGCTGGGCTTTTCCTCGAAGAATCTACTTCAACGGTGATAACTGTGTTATGCCACCTCCTGATTCATATCCATATTTACCTAATGCCAGTTCCCGGCGAGATATCTCCATTGCTGTTCTAGTGGCTACTCTTTTGTCTTCTGTTGCATTCTTCTTCGGATGTCTTTAAGAATGCCTCCCCATTGGTGTGAATACTTGTTTTACTAGTGATCTAAGCAGCAGTTAAGCCAAGAGCTAAGAAAACCAAATGGCAAGTTGAAATCCCACACAATGAAATTTTTGAGTGCATATGGCTGAAGTGCAGAAATTTGGAACAACCACCTCTTTTATCTTCTTATTGCCAAGTTTGATGAATCCTCCGCAAACCTCCTTCTTGGTGACAGTTGGATGACATGTTTGTTGTTGTTGTACCGAGATGTTATGTTTATAGATTTTTGAATTTTTAGCGTTACCATATTTATGATAAGAATAATATCTTTGAAGAATGGTAGAGAGTGGTCAGAAGGTGATTCGACTTATACCTTTCAGCCTTGTATTCTCATTTTGTGACATTTTACATAATATAGCTAAAAAGATGAAGTGCATACGCTTACAGTACATCAGTTTCATTATTTTTGCCTTTTTAATGTGTGGACTGCTCTGTGCTTCTGCCGTTTCTAATTAATAGTACAGAAAAGCATACTTATAAATTACAATGTTGAGTTGGAGGTTTAATAAGGAATGAATGATACTTGTTATGTACTCATGCGCATACATCTTCAGGACTGCGATTGATCACTTTTCCTTGCAAAAATTGGTATGTACCTGTTGTTCCGAATTTTCTGCGGTTATGCTCTCTGCTTGTAAAACTTAAAGTACCATCAACACAAGGAGAGTGATCATTGAATCCATACAATTAGAAAAAAGATTATTGAACATATCCATGTGGAAATATGAATAAGGTTTAGATTTGCACCGCTGGGCAGAAAAGGATATGCCTCTGGCGGGGGCAGCAGGCACTCATCACCATTGAAGTATACTTTCCTAGGAAATGCCCATCCTTGCTTCAGGGTAAATGTGTCCTTGTCCTTCCGAAGAAGTAACTCAGATTGGACATTTCCAAATTGTCCTGCTTCCATAAGCATATCATTGAAGAATTTCATACCATAAAACATTCCTGTGTCGTCTGCATATTTTATTGAATGCATGTTAGATTAACAACATCCTCTATTATTTTATTTGGCCTTTTGCAAGATTAAATATATGAACACTTACTGATGGATTCGAAGGGCACGAGTGGCTTGTAATCGAAACTGAAAACTTGAGTTACGTTGTTGAGATTTGGATGCTGAGCAACAAGAGTCCATTGTGTGTAGTTCAAGCGGTAGTTAAAGTTGGTTATTGCTATCTTAGCCCTCCAGTAATCCTTGTAGTTGACCTTAACATGCCAATGCACCCGAACTGGGCACATATGGTGTGTGCATTGCAGTAGCGGTGCATTGTCTTTTCTTGGAGTGTTTATACCAACTACGCTAAGAAGCTTGGAATCGCTCCTGCATCATTAGTTATTCATCAAGGAACTTCTCTATAGCCTAATCAATTAATACACAGGGTTTTGGTGCTCACTTGATGCATTTGTTCTTGTTTTCGCAACCACAAGCACAAGAAGGGCAAGGAGTGATCGTCTCGTTGTAGAAAGAAGAAAAGGAAACACAACAACTGGGGTGTTTCCTGGCTAAGAACTGTGAATAAGTGCAAGTCACATTCCATGTCACTGCAGAGACATACCAAGCATTTAAATAGCCAGCATTTTAGGGGGGGGAAATTCCTCAGTAGCTGTGAAAGAGAACTTACTGAGGGCCTGGGTTTTTCTGCGACGATCAGGAGTGAGAAAATTTGTTGGAGGAACAATCTTTGCCCGGCCACAGGTATAGCCCGGTCCAGGACCTAACAAAGTGAAGTTGTTGGGAAGTTTCACTGTCTTGTTTGATGTACCGGCTTGGCCAACGGTCACTAGGAAGGCAGAGACGGAAGATTGTGGATCTTGGCCCCAGGATGCCAAGACTCCACCTTTGCAGCAGTTGGTGAATTGTTGGTTGTATGGAACACCTGGGAGTAGGTCCACCAAGGTAGGGTTCTTCTTGCAGCAATGTGGGATGTTACCTTTGAACTTGGAGCAGTCACCTTGTTCAGTTGCCTGTGCTCCCACAATAGTCCAGATTACTTCCCTCTTAGCCCATGTCCAACCCAGCGTCCAACCAGGGCTCATTATATGCCGGTACATTTGGAAATTGTTCATTGTCACAACAGCCTAAGGACATGAATATATAGGTCAGCATTAGTCATTAATCAACTCTATTTTCTGCATTTAGAAAGAAAGAAAGGGAATCGAAAATCGTTTTCAGGGATGAAATTTCAGTGTGGAAGGTGAGATTACACACCACATAGCCATCAGAATTCCAAGACATGACATCCCATTTGATGGTTATGTTCCCATTGGGATCCAGGGGATCATAAGCAGCTACAAAACCACAAAAGTAAAAACATCAGTACATACAACACACACACACACACATAAATATATATACACCTTTCATTAATTCAAGCTTGAGAAACAGAGTTTAGCTACCTGCACAAGAGAAGAGGAAAAGCAAGCAGGCTGATATAATGAAGCTTCTCATCTTTCCTATAAGATGATCAGCTTTGAAATGTTCTCATACAACGTCAAACAAATGGGGCTACAATGTGGGTTGAAATGGGCGTATATCAAACTAGGAGTTCATTTGCAACTTTCTCTTCGGTGAAGACTGAGATGAATGCTAAAGAAAGAGATGTGCAGAGGGAAGTATTTGACAGTTGAGGCCTTTGGTTCACCTACTGGTGGTTGATTTATCACTGGGTCTATGTCTTTCCGTTAATACATATATACATACATTGCTGTTAAGATGTCTGGATCTTGAAGCAAAGATTTCGTTGATGAGAAGTAGGCGGGAGATTTTTGATAATTAGCAGTACATTCTAAGTTCTAACCACCTTTTTTTTTTTTAACCTCAAATGACCAGTACTGAGTCGGTCCATTTCGGTGCCATTAGTTTTTACAAGGTAGCAGAAATTTTCTGCAGAATTGAGTTGATGAAAATGCATATGAGTTATGATGACTCTGACACTGGAAGTGGGTTCACCAAACTTTACAATGATTTTGTGGCATCTGCAATCCACATCCATGTGTGGAGTGTTGAACAAGCAAAGCATAAGTGGGTGGAATATATTATTACCAGCGTTCTGTAATGAAACAAAATAGCCTTTATATAGGCTTTACATGTAACTAATTGATGAAAAGTAAGCAAGCTAAATGCTATCAGCTAGCTTCGGAAAAGTGGAAAAGATAAGTGTTGACAACCAATTTTGGATTATACGGAAATATCTTAACAACTAAAGAATTGGTCAAAATTTCTTGAAGGAGCTGGTATTGAGTTTTAACATGGAGTCGCCCGCAACTCAGAACAAAGAGTTTCGATCAAGTTAAGTTAAAGGGAATGAGTCATTTGATTTGGATATTAACTTCAACGATCTGGTCTTGGAACAGCTGAAATCTGACATAAAACAATGACACTTGATCTAACTTGAAAGCTCAATTTTTCTGGGCTTCTCGTTGCCTCACTTCCAGAACAAGTAAATAAACTCTAACTTTATTTCTATGGAAATCTTTGGTCAGACATAACGAGCCAAGTTCCCACCCATATTGAACACTGGTGTTGATGTTATTGGTCTGATTTCTCTATACATGATCTTTTAAAAAAAAATTTACAGGCTTCTGTTATTGGGCTCCAAAGATGTTTCGGTGTTTAGGCCTCTTAACAAATCAGTCAAGACACAGAGCTTTTTGCCCGTTAGTAGATCCAACGGGCTCAGAAGAAGTCCCAGCAAATGAGTCCAGGATTCCATTTCCAACTTGTCTGACTTGGTCAGAATTAAACCAAATTTGGCCCAAGAGGCAAAAGTCAAAGTCAACCCAAAAGGAAATGAACATGACATCGATTGACCAAGTCAAGAGAAAAATCAGAAGCTACCAGAAAATGATAAAGTTATTGGAAATGAAGATTTTTTTACTTTATTTTTTAAAAAAAATATAATTAGTATGATTAGTTTTTTGAAATTATTACTCACTTAGTCTTAAAAAAAGAGTTCACTTTAATTAGAATACATTTTTTTATTAGTTATTAGATATAACTCATTTAATGCACCATTAAATATATAATTTTATATTTTTATCATTACTTTTTAATTTTGAGTGTATATACTTAATGATATTTTAGAAATTTGATTTAAAAGTTGACTCTTCTATTCAAAATAGACTTTTTTTTAGACCGAGGGAAAAAAAAAAGTGAAACGAAATAGTATGAATACATCGAGATATTTTTCCTCCTTTAGAAATGGTATGAATTTTGTGATTAACCTTTATTTATCTTTATCCCTGCTTAGGTATGTACCTTTTTTAAAAATTTCAAAATAAATATTATAGGATATCCAAAGGATGATTAAAGTTAACAGGGTTATGCTTATTCATGTAAATATATTTTGGGAATTTCAATAAACACTTGGAAATCTTTTATTCCCAAATCAAAATTTTCTTTTTATCTTAAATTAAAAAAGGGTGGCCAAGATCATCATCAATTGAGTTCGGAACAATCCATTCCTTAGCTCATCACGAACGAGGCAGATTACTTTTCAAAATAAAAGAAAGAAAACAAGAGGCCAAGCACCTGGTTTTGTGATTTTGTTCAAAGTCAAAATGTTTCATCAGCCCACTGGAACACATGTAGATTCTTTCCTGAACTGGAATAACTGCCCAGTCTAGCCAATCATATCCAAATTTCGTTGTTTATTCCCCTTTTGAGTAATGACTATGTCTCCATCCTAAGGCTCAAACTATAAAAAGGCCACTGCCACCCGTACATGACAACCTTGTCCACCATAGATAGATATATAGCAACTGTTGAGCTGAATAGGTTTCATTTACGGAAATTCTATATAGGGTGTACGGAAAATCAGCCATAAGAAACAAATGGGGCGTTGGATGAAGCCAGAGGTAAGCCGGCCAACGTATGCATCCGGGCCTGTACAGAGAATTTGCCAAAATTTTACATTATTTGTTGCTTTTTCCCTCTTAGGACTGGACTGCTTAATGATGAAGAATCATTCATCATGCATGGCTTGATAGTAGGTCTTCTTTTGTTTCCCCTTTCACGATTAAAGTTGAGATTTTTCATGCATGAAATTTACAAAACTGCAGGTTTACCCATTGTTGGCAGCTATGAGCTTCGTTACAGGGATGTGTGTTTTCCAGCTCACGAGAAACGTACTCTTGAATCCTGATGTCAGGTACTAGCCTCCCTACAAAACAAAGAGAAAACCTTCTTTTTTCCTCTCCCGTAATACTATAAGTGAGATGTGAATTGCATGATTGATCCTATGCATGGTCTATGCATACAAACTAAGCATGCATTTGATTTGATCTGATTTACTTTCTTTGCAGAGTGAACAAAGCTCATCGTAAAACAGCTGTTTTGGAAAACCGTGAGGAAGGAGAGAAATATGCACAACATGGCCTCCGCAAGTTTCTCCGCACTCGTCCACCTGAAATCATGCCTTCCATCAACCGTTTCTTCGCCGGAAATGACAAATAAAACGATTCTTTCTTTATATTCATCAGCTTCACGAGTAGCATTTATACACGTCTTGAGTTGATGCCTGATTTGGGGGGAAACAATAATGTAACATTTGCGTATGTGCCTTATGCCAAACAATACTAATATTCTTGTATTAATTACATTATTTTTACCGCTGATATGTGTATATTTCCTTGGATAATTCCTCAGGAATATGGGGTACCTAAAACTTTGGAAGGTTTATGTAAAATATTTTAAAATGTGTTTTTATCTTTTTCAATTGAAATATAAGATATATTTTCAAAAAATGTGTTAAAAAGCGAAAAAAAAACCAACAAGCTCAAAACATTTGGTGTAAAACAGAAGTCAAATGATGATTAAATTGCCAGCATCGGAAGAGGATAGAATAGAAATGGAATAAAATTTAAAATAAAATGAGAAGCTTGCAAATGTGAACAGAGGAAGGGTCACCCTGCTGCGGTGCAGAAACCGGGAATAATTTGTGGACAGAAATATTATATGTCCCATGATGTCTCCTCCTGTTCATTCACTGATCCGATGCCTAAGTGATCCCAGCTTGGCAGTGACAATGACACCGGAATCGGCAAACTTAACATCAGGAAACAGAACCGAGCCGATCAATGTGCCATCATGTGATCAGAATCATCAGATCATATTAGAGTTTTTTCTAAAAATATTTACTATTTTAATATAAATTAAAAATATATTTTATTTTTAATAAAAATAGTAAAAATACTGATTGTCGATTTCAGCTTTTCCAAAAAAAAAATAAAAATTGCCATATGGAAATTTTTTTTTTTTGCCACATTTCCTCCTCTATCTCCATCATCGTCCCTTCCCTATTTCTACCCAGCACCCCTCTCTAACCCGTACCCCAACACAAGCACCCCCTTCCCTCCACAGTCCCCTCTTCACACAGTCCCTTATTTCCCTCAAAACTAACACCGGCAAAGATTTCAAGTTGACATGTAGGTATTAGGCATTTAAGATTAGAGACACTGAAGTACTGACAAAAAAAGGAAGATTTCCAAGTAATGCGGAAAAATAGTTTTTTTAAAGGTCCAATTCTTACAAGTTAGTGAGATGAGAAATTGTGGTTGGAATGTCGCCGGATAAAATGTTATTATTGAAATTGAGAACATGTACAAATATCAACTAACTGATCTAGATCAGGTAAAATATTACCATTGAAATTATTTGATTGTTTAATTTCAGCAATATTTGAATATTTTTTAAATTCATAATATTTTTTTAATTTTTAAAAAAATAAACAATATTTACTCAAAATTTTTAATATACCCCGTTTACGTATTATACTACTTTCTGAACAATCGATGTCACTTCGTGCGACGTGTACGTAATTTTAACACACAACTGAACAACACATGATTCTATGAGGGAATTGGCGTACGGGTTTGGCCATATTTAACTTGGAAGATCAAGCAACTACTCCTTTAATTGGTCAACATCACTCAGAAGTCTAATCAAAAGCTAAAACCAAGAATAACATTTACATGGTGGAAAATTAGTAAATGTTAAAATGATTACGATTTAATCATTTTTATTATGTTAATCTCATCTTCGTCATTTAGAAATTTCACCGAATATCACTAATTTTTTTTTTCTTTTCTAAATTTACTTCGAGCAGATGTTTAAACATGCTCATATATATATTCGGATATTCCTTTCCTTCCTAACCAAACTGTCAGTCAGACTTTGGGTGTATAAATTGATTTCAATTCATTGATGACTCTTTATATATTTATCGAGGGCAAACCAAAATCCTCACGTAACACTGCCCAATTACTACCTTACCTAAGTAACATTAAACCTTCCAAAATAAGATTCCCAGCTTTCATGACAAGTCCATCTAGGCATCACCGTCTTGTATTAATTGTAGTTTTCCACACATGATCGATGATTTCTATATTTTCCACTAATTTACATCCAAATCCAACATACGAATTGACCCTGACTTTATCTTTGCCATTTGTCCTAAATATAAGCAACAATGATATATGCTCTTATGAAATACCATAGTAGGTAGTATATAAAACACTACTCCAAGGTTCCAACTTCATTGTTTGATTGGCCATTTTTGGGCACGCAGTCCTTCTGTTTTGAATTCCCATAGAGCATTTGGTACGCCTCTGGCTTTGTCATCAACTTATCCTCCCTGGTCTTAATCCCACATGGCGGCTCTTGGGAGATCAATGTTCCGTCCGATCATAATTTTTTTGTTGATGCTCAAGGTGGCGGCAGATTGCACGAATGAAACATCATCAGCACCATCATCATGTAAGGTAATATATCGAGAAAAATATTAGCAGTCTTTTTTCTGTCCCTGAATTTATTCACTTGTTCTTCGTTTCTGATTATGACCCTAGGATAAACAGTTCCTCGGAGAATGCTCGTCGGATGCAGATTGTGGAGCCGGGCTTTATTGCTTTGCTTGTCCTGTGGGGTTTAAGCCCTCTAGGTGTGTTAGATCAGCTGCTACTAACCAATTCAACCTTGTGGTAATTCTTCCTTCAGAATCTCCATCTCCGTTTCTCTCCTTCCTCCCAGGCTCCCACACACACATAAAATGTGTTTTTTCCCATGGTGGCAAGTCGATGAGTTAGGAAATGCGAAATGTGTGCTGGATATTCCATTTTTCCAGTTGTTCACCATAAATGCTGTAAAAAGGCTAAAGACGACAAATATCTTTTGGGGAAGAAAAGTCACGCATAGCCTTTTATTCGCATGTTGGACCAACGATGTTTTGCCCCCCTATTTTTGTTCCTTCCTATTCTACTTTAAAGCCCATAATCATTTCTGGTGGATTTTTTTTCTCCTACTTTTTCCAATCGTGTTATTTTCTGTCTCAATCTTCCTTTGTGGTCCGACTCCCCCAGTTTTTTGTCCAGTACAATTATTTCCCTTATTTCTTTGGCGTGATTCCCGCTTTCAACTTCAATATAATTGAGGATTTGATATTGTCACATATTGTTGTACCTAATGTTGTAAATTGGTACGATGATGAATTTGAATGCAGAACAATACCTTACCATTCAATAAATATGCTTTCTTGACAACGCATAACTCGTATGCAATCGAGGGTGAACCATCTCATACTGGAGTTCCTCGGGTAACTTTCAACAATCAGGAAGACAACGTTACTGAACAACTTAACGTAAGCAGTAACTCCCATGTATTATTCAGCCCGGAATGTGTTAAGTCTTGAGCTAGCAGTCTCTCAGTTTTGTCCATTTTGTATTAATGGAACCATTGCTAAAAATGCAGAATGGAGTTCGAGCACTAATGCTTGATACCTATGATTTTCAAGGTGGCATATGGTTGTGCCATTCTTTTAATGCCCAATGCCATGACTACACTGCATTTGTGAGTTTTTTTTTTTTAAGTATTATTTTGTTCTTTAGAATTAATTGAATGAATGCAAACATTATTGCGCATACTTTGTTAATCTTTCAATTATTTTCACAAAGTAGGAGCCAGCCATAGACACATTGAAGGAGATTGAAGCTTTTTTATCTGCAAATCCATCAGAAATAGTGACTGTGATATTAGAAGACTATGTTCACACTCCCAATGGATTAACCAAGGTATTCACAGACGCAGGACTAATGAAGTATTGGTTCCCAGTATCCAAAATGCCCAAGAATGGTGGAGACTGGCCACTCGTCAGTGATATGGTAGCTAACAACCAAAGGTTCCTGGTGTTTACTTCAATTAGATCCAAGGAACAGAGTGAAGGCATTGCTTACCAGTGGAATTACATGGTTGAAAATCAGTGTAAGTTGCCCCAACATTAGCTAATTTGACATTTGGTCCTGTCTTCTGCTAGCTTTCTTACAATGGCATGATAGCTAGTGTAAAATTTTGCCTGTAGATGGGGATGGCGGAATGAAGGCAGGGAATTGCTTCAACAGGGCAGAATCATCTCCTCTAAATGACACCAGTAAATCTTTGGTTTTGATGAATTACTTTAGATCGGTTCCTCTCAAGCCATTAGCATGTGTACAGAACTCAGGGGACCTAATTAATATGCTCCAAACATGCCATGGTGCTTCAGCTAATAGATGGGCTAATTTCATTGCCGTGGATTATTACAAGGTACATGACAAACTACAGTTTTGATCTCTTCATATCCATACCCTGCTCAAAAATTTTTAAACCATGGAACCAATGCAGAGGAGCGAGGGAGGAGGAACGTTTCAGGCTGTGGACACTTCCAATGGGGAGCTACTTTGCGGATGCCAAGACGTACATTCCTGTGTGGTGAGTCTCTCTATAGTAAATGATTAGTCAAAACTTTTGAAGTATGCAATTAAGTGAAAGAAAAGCAGAGAAATAGTACTTCTAGTAATCTAGTTCAGGTAAACTTGACAAAACATCTGTTGATTATGCAGCCGGGATCTACATCAGGAAATTGCACTTCATTATCAAGATGATACGTCCAGGGAGGAGGATCCCTTAAAGAGTTCATATACTATATCTATGCTCGGCTGAAATCTCCATTGAAATTTCTGTATTGCCGCGCATGCATTTCAAGGTTTCACTGTTACTGAATAGATTTATTTATAAAATGTCACCAAAGTTTCAATGATAAACATGGAAGGAAGCAATAGAATTTAAGAAAAAATATTTTTAAAAAATGCATTTTTCCCCATGAGTTTTTCAGATTGATAACATGCATTGTAGTCTAATTGGGTGTTTAAAATAAATCTAAAAAGTAAACTTTATAATAATAAAAAGCATATACAAATGTAAAAAGAAGTTGGAGAGTAGAGGAGGCCCAAGTTCAGGGTGCAGCTCCATATCTTCATGACCCAATATAAATGGGCTTAACCATTTGCGTTTACTTTTGCATTACGAGAAGTCAAATCCAATAATGCAATTATCGTGGCCCATTAAGCACCCTGGGTCGTTCGTTCTTCAAGCAAATCCACCTCCATTCGTTTAATCAGAATTCACAGACCAAAATTTAATCAGGGCCTTGAGGGAGAACTCGAGTTGAGCCGGCAAACTCATGACATGGAACATTAAGAGTTGGGCAAAGACGTTCATGATCTGCATTAGATATTCATTGTCTGCAAAGTTGGGCTTGAAAAACATCAGTCGACCCATAAAGATTCCTCACGAGAAATGCAACAAATTCGTCAGGAAAATCCGTACCATTTCAAGTTGTTATGGAAACATTTTGGTCCATCTCTGCTGCAGTAATTTCAACTCTTCATTTCCCGAATGTACAACAAATAGTGTTAAGATTCTGTACCCATCAACAACTTTGAAATGGTCAAAATACTTAACATGAAGAAGCCAAAACTAAAGAAAAAGGATCCAAATCTGGACTCCAAACAACCATTGATTCAGATACATTACCCTAGATAATCATCCCTGGTGTGGAGCATGTGATTAGGTCCATCATGATGTATCTAACACATGCTACCAACGTTAGATTATTAACAAAGTAACTAAACCTCTCTCCGATGTATATGTTTAATGCTGGTTTGGGTTTTAATAATCATCAGCTTTATATACTGTATTACAAGATATCAGATCCACATGATTAGCCTAATGCTGCATTAACGTGCTTCAATGTTTATTATTTTCATGATTAATGGGCTTCATGTTATTGGTGGATGCGAGATTTCCTGGACACACACTCCTTTGGTCCTTTTGTCCATCCTCTCCTGGATTTTTAATTTACGAGGACATTGAATATGAATATCAGTGCTATGTGGTTCTTTCCTTCCCCTTGTTGACTACCATGCCATCATCGATCCCCTAAATATCTGCCCCCAATGCAAGATTGTGAATCTGTCGCATCAAGAATGTCTTTGAGCCCCGATATCCTTTATTACAATAAATTAATTACTTTTCATCTTATTACTCTTTCTATTACTCTTAATTTAATATAATTCTTTAAACTACAAAATAATAACACATTTAATATATCATTAAATATATAAAAAATAAAATTTTCAAGTAAAAAATTTTAAAATTAAACTTTTTTTTAAAACAGGTGAAATCTTACATATGTATAACATTCCTTATAACTTAGTACCATGAACATTTCATCCGTTAATAATACTAGTACTTGTCATTTATCACTTTATTGACAAAAGGGTTATGGTGACTATTTATATCTTTTAAGACAAAAGAAGATAACTAATGGAATGTCACTATTTTTATCCATATCAAAACCTATTGTTGGAAAGTTAACTTTCTATAGTAATGTGCACATTGATTAATAGCAATGTAAGATCACTTCGTTTGGATGTGTATTTTTCGTTGTAGCACATATAAAGTTAACCAAAAAAAGTTTACACCAGTACAAAATGGGATTATGACCTATCCTAAAGGAAGAACGAACAAGTTGTGAGCTATATTGAAGACAACAAAATAGACAGAATAAACCAGCAGGGAAATGTTGAAAGATATTTCTCTTCTGGGTCATAAGTTTCGACCTTGTCTAATCAATGATGTTAATACTTCGTTTCAAAGAAAATGGATGAGCTCATGGGATGTTAAAATCTGATAGCGATTCAAATTGCAGAACTAGAAAACCTAGAGTAAAACCATGCTGTGAGAGTGAGAGATCCCAACGTATCTAGCCTGAACCGTATGGAGAGAGGAGTCCTTATCACTTGAAGAAGTGAAAGCTGTGAATGAATTCTTGCGGTGTAAATGATAAAAACACCCTTTTTATTGAATCCCCAGGTCCCCCACTCTCCTGGACACCATGCAGAAGAAAGTGTCAGATAAGTCTATGAACGATAAGGCAAATCAATGGATGTGTGATGCGGTCGATACGAGCCTCAGCCCTCATGGTCCTGTTTAGTTTTTACAACAAATTAGAATCACACACACACACATTAATCCTTCACCTCCCTTTTTACTTTAAAGCCCCGTTTGGTTGGTAAGAAATATTAACTTCGAAAGTAATGTATTTTTTTATTTTTAAATTTCAGTGTTTAGTTAATTTGAAAAAATAATTTATATTTGTTTTAGTTTTAAATTTTTTTAAAAATTCAAATGTCTAGAAATGGAAAAAATAAGTGTAATATTTCAAAATTTTGATTTCTTACTAAAAGTTATTATTTTGATTTTTTTAAAAATTTTAGTTCAACAAGCATATTTTTGACTTTCAATCTTATTTCTATATTTTTCCTCTTTTAACTCTCATATGTCTTTTATTTTTTAAGTATTATTTATGTGATCTTCTATTTTAATTATTATTAGTTTCATTTTTTTTTAAAAAAATTACTTCAAAATTTTTTTCTATTCAATTCATAATTTATTAAAATTAAAAACTATGTAATTTTCTATTTTTTGTCATTATTATTTTTTATTTATGGTTTAATTTCATCCTAAATCATAATTTTTTTTTAGTTTCAATTTTGCTACTAAATTAAAATCATCATCATTATTATTTGTTTTTAATGAAAATATAAGTTTATTTATACATTTGTTGTTAGAATCACCTTTTTCACATTTTCCTTCCTATTTATATTTCTTTAATTTTCTTTATATATTTTTTATTTTTATTACACTAATTCTTTATATTTTCTTCATATTTTTATTTCTTTAGTTTTTATACATTCTTTTTAACTTTCATTATTTATTAGTATAGATACTAATTGTGATAGTACTAATACATAAACTCTTTATAAACTATAAAAATATGTCTTGTACCTAAAAATATTATTACAAAATTGATAATTTTTTTTGTTTAAATATTGTTATATATTACAATTGACAAAATTAATAAATCTTAAATTATATTTTGTTTAAAAAACCAAAAAGAGTTGTCTCTATTAGTAATATAAAAAAAAATATGATAGATATATATACTAAATAAATTATATTTAAAATATATTTATGATTCACTATTATATTAACTTTCTAGTACATATTTTTACTCTATCCAAATATAAATAAGTATTTAGAATTTGTAGAATTAAATTTCTAAGATTCAAATTTCTTTAAAAAGTATTCATTTTCTTTGGGAATTAATTTTTAAAAAATCATTTTCTCATTTAATTTTATTTTTCTGACAACCAAACGAGGCTTAAGACAAAAATGAACTCTTGCAGTTTGTAAAATTAAGGGGGAACAAGAGGCTTATATATTATTTGTTTGGAAAATTTACAAATATATCATAGTTGACAGTTGACTTTACAAAAATACCACCCTCCCTTTTTTCTTTTGTGTTATAGCACTTCCATCCAAAAAAAGACTACAACACCCCCCTCTTCTATTATAGAACACAGACTCTAGCACATCTATTTTTCCCCACTCTTCACTTCAACGTTGTAGAGACTGTTTGGTCGATTGCTCAGTTCAAGACTACTCATCATATTGCAGGTTAGTTTGATTTATATTACAAGTTAGTTTGAAATTGAATTATATTGCAAGTTAGTTTGATTTATTACCTTTTTGAACTGGGTTTGTGAATCGTACAAAGGAAGTGGTCGAGCACGAGGTCCGGCATCTAGTCGAGCAACAGGTTGTGCACGTAGTTAGGTTGAGTATTTAGTCAATATTGGAGTCGAGTACTCTGTTAGCTCTACAGAAAGTATCCAACAGTATAGTAAATCGAGTTTAAGGTCGACAACGGGGTCTAGCACTGATGCTGGAATGAATTTCTCATTTATTTATAGCCCTACCACGATCCTACTACTTGTTTATGGCTTAATTCATTTATTGTTCTTTTTTTTTTATATATAAGTATAGTTGTTTACTGAACGTTTTGGTTTTGTTGAAAGAAGACACAAGCCTTTTCAATAATTTTTAATTTATGACTTTTTTTCAAGTATTATTTTTGTTGAACGCATAGTTATCAGACTCGGACCGGTCATTGAACCTACGAGACTTCAGTCAACGAATGATAGTCAATGGTTCAACCTAATTCGATGGGTCAATTATAAAATTAATAAAAAATAAAAATAATATCAAAATATAGAGAAAATATAAAATATTAACTTATAACTAACCAAACAATTGATATTGTCATTATAGTATAATAAAATCTAAAATCCAAAATCCACACTCATAAAAATTGATATAGAAATGCCATCTAAGGGTATGTTTGGATAAAATATTTCTATTTGCAAATAGAAAAAGTAAGCCATTTTTTCAAATAAAAACATCACACTCTAAATATATTTTTATTTCAAAATTTAAATTTTTCCACTCAAATTCCTCTCACATAATTTTAAAAAATCAGCTCTCTCATTTTTCTCTCTAAAATACTTTTTCTATAAAAAAAATACCCACCAAAATTTTTACATATTTCAATATAATTTTTTTAAAATATATCACACTCCAAACATATCCTAAGTAAAATAATAAGAAAAACAATGAACAACACATATCCTACTGGCTTTAATTTCGATAAGATCATAATTTCGACATTTAAAAAAGTTCCTGTATAAAATGCTTATTCAAGTTATCAATTGTATATTTTCAAAGAAGAAACAAGATAAAAGAAGGGAAGAGAAGAAAAGAGAAGATAAGAGAAAAAAAAAAAACACAACTAGGTTTTTGAGTGACTCGGACCGGTTTAGGGACCGGGTCACCGGGTCACCGGTCGGACTGGCCGGGTCGGGCCGAGTCTTATAACATGGAACGTACAAACAACCAATTGTTTTTTCTGTCTCCAGTTCGACCATGTGCTCGACCTTAAACTTGACCATAATTTATTGGAGCAAAAGTATCAAAGTTTCCATTTCCTACTCGACTACTTACTCGATTACCAACTCGACCAAATAACAACAACAAAAGAAAAAGAAACAATAGAAAACAAAATGTTATCTTGAATAACAACAAAATGTTCCACAAACAAAAGAAAAAATGACAATTTTTTAAAATGTTCCTTAAAATAAAAGTGAAGACAAATACAAATTGACATTAGTTTTTTGTCAATTGTCTTCAACTGCGCTACATTCGTCCACTTCAGAAGTAGTTCCTACTGTTTCAGAAACATTTCCTATGGCTTTTTCTAAATGCTGAATTTTGGCCTTCAGTTTCTCAACACGAGCATCAAATTTGGCCGTCAGCTTCTGAACACATTTGATGCCCTTATCCAAGACGCCCTTATTCAAATGTTTGACGCCATGTTCTAAGCGGCCAGTGTATTGTTGGCATCTCTCTGCTGTCGCCGCTATTTCGGGGGCAAGGGCATTCATTCGTTCATGTATATGCTGAATTACAATCTCCCATTTCTCCTGCAATACATGAAAGAAAATACAAGGAACATGCTTGATTCATGCTTGATAATTTGCTCGACAAATTCAAACATTCAACAGCACTGTACGAATTTGTAAGATTAAAATGACAATTTGTATTGAAATTTTGACTGACCTCGTGAGCCTGCACTTTCTTGCTCGAAGATGATAGTCCTCCTTTTGTGCTTGCCATTGAAACGGGTGATATGTATTTTTTTGAAGATTTGAAGTAGATGAATGGAATGGGTGACTCGACTCTTTACTTGACTATTAGCTAGACAAAAAACATAAAGTTTTGAAATTAATAAACTGGCTCGACCTTTTACTCGACTAATAGCTCGACTAAAAACATAAAGTTTTGAAAATATAAATTTAATTAATTGGCTCAACCCTTTACTCGACTAATAACTCGACCAAACATAGAAATTACTAAAAAAATTAAAGACTGGACCGTTGGCGAACCATTGACTCGACTAAAGAATTAACTTAAAACTCGACTTTTTAAGAAGTCAAGTAACGCTCGATTTAGGGCTGGACCTATCATCGACCACCGCCCGACCAATTTCTCGACGAAATTCAGTCAACTCATTTCAGATGCGTACATACAATATCAACACACACTACGTATGAAGAATAAAATGATAAATTTATCGACAAAATGGTATTGACCTCGTTATGATGTGCTTCCTTCTTCTTCTCCGTCGCGGTTACTCTCTTAACGATGGAAGATGATCTTCCTCCCTTTGTGTGTACCTTTCTAAATGTTTGGAATGGATTAACACGACAATTTTGAAGCAAGTTACGGAGCGGCAAACAATTGCGGTTCTGTAATACAAGAGTAGGGAAGAACAGATGTGCTAGAGTCTGTGTTCTATAATACAAGAGAGAGGTGTTTGTAGACTTTTTTGTACTAGAAGTGTTATAACACAAAAGAAAAAAAGAATAATGATATTTTTGTAAAATCAACGGTGAACTTTAGCATTTTTGTAAATTTCCCTATTTGTTTGGGCTTACGTTCACAAGGCTGATGATGACCAAGTCCCTGGTTTTCTAAGCGTACAGAAAGGAAATGAGAGTTTGGGTTGAACAAGGTAGCGGTCAATTGTTGATGATTACAAATATATGGTACCGAGGACGATTACGATAATCCCACGAGGGGGGGTAACATGCAGTTGAGTTTCGCATCTTTTTCTACTGGTCTGAGAATCCGAAGTCTGACATAAAAGACCAACGGAATAAAGAAGCCCCACAAGAGAAGTAGGGCTAGCTAAATTTCCTACCCATTGTGGCCAAACAGTCACCGGATCACATGGTGCCGGTACCCTCTTTTCAACATATAAGGATCCGCAATGTGCGCTGAGGGAAAATTATGGAGGGAGAATTCTAGAGCTCTCGGTCAGGACAATGAAGAAACAAGTGAGGGGTGTTGAACTGCTGATTACGTAAACCACACATAAACCAGAGATCTTACGTACTTGGAATAAAACAAACACAAAGGTAAACGAAAGGAACAACAGCAAAGACAAGCACTTAAAGGCATCAAACAAAATGAAATGGGGACCCTTTTACACATGGGGTGGGGTGCCTTAAAAAAAAAAAAAAAAAAACCTTTGGAAAAAATGAAAGGAAAATTAAACTTGGGGGGCATGATATCAGTGGCCAGTGGAGCCAACCAAAAGC
Organism: Gynochthodes officinalis; assembly: GCA_020080225.1. Classification (NCBI taxonomy): domain Eukaryota; kingdom Viridiplantae; phylum Streptophyta; class Magnoliopsida; order Gentianales; family Rubiaceae; genus Gynochthodes; species Gynochthodes officinalis. The sequence goes on along the minus strand of CM034621.1, from coordinate 35,127,567 downwards.
TAATAAGATTCTTTTCGCAATATGTTGGTTGGAAGCGCACAATTGTAGTTGAGGAGGGGGCAATTCCCCTCTGTACGTACGTTCCCAGCTCGTACTACTCATGTATGATATCAATTCTCATTTCTTAATCAATGCATTTGTTTATTATACTCTTACCTTTGGTGAGATTTGCATAGTACATATGTGTACATATATTATCATCAACAAGAAGGGAGAAGGATATAAATACTAAGAATAAGGATGAAAGATTCGAGTCCCATTCTCCAACGAATGGGTGAAGACATTTTCGTAACACATTTTTGGTGACTATTGGGCTACACCGGATGATTATATAATATGAATTGGGTTCCAACCAAATATATTCGAAATCTATTAATGTGTGTGTGGTTTTATCCCACCATGTCTAGTGTATTATATAACCAGTGCTAATCCTTTTGTATCCCCCACCCGACCCAGCAATGCTTGTCTTGCTTCCTAAAGAGAATGTATTTCAAGTCTGTAATCCATTATTTCTTGAAAGCCATGTATCGATCCATCATTTCAGGATGAAGATATGCATGCATTTCAAAAACTCTAGTGACTTTTAAGGACAATTTGCAATAAAACCACTCGATGATATGCCAGACCAAACTCAGCTGAGATCAAAGCCAATTTGTAGCCAAACACAATCCCATTTTGACATTTCATTTTTTATTATCAGTGTCAACATAATTTATTAGCGTCCTCGAAATCCAAAAAATATGCCAATGGGAAGGATGATATGATGGACGCTTCACACAGCATCCCCTAAGGCTAAACTGCTGAACAAATGGAGGGGGCTGCCGGGGCGTAGCCAAACCATATTTAATACTACCATTCCGTTTGAAGAACAAAGAAAAGTGACAGTTGAAAGAAACGAGGGATAGTTAAAGCTAGTTCTATTAATGGGTTGACAAATTTTGACTGGCAGCAGTGAATTATGGGTAGCTGTATTAACACATCTGAGATAGCAGAGCAGAGGGAGTAGGGCGTGCAGAAAGAAGGCAGAAGTAGCAATAGGGTTGGGGCCGAGAGAGGGGGAGGATATGGAGGTCTGCAACCCGGACTTTCTATGGACCATCATCCTAACAAGGGGCGTGTTGATACCTCGACAGTGACTGTTTGCTAAACTTATGGCCTTCTTTCCTTGTTTTGTTGGTCGGGCTTTGCCTGCTTAATTTGGGCAAACAATAAATGTCAGTCTGCATAAAGAATTAATGCCTTGTATGAATTGCATTTAAAATTTTGTTTTTGCGTTTTCTTAGATAACATTTTACGTTCATGGTATTTTTTTTATCTCATAACTTTTACTAAAAATATAAAATAAAATATAATCTTTGAAAAAAATTGGCCAATAAATAGAGAATGTTTTATTTAAACATGTAATTTTATATTTTTAAATTATAAATATATATATAATTATTATTTGTAAAAATTTAACTTAAAAGTGATTTTTTAGGATAAAAAAATTTTTGAAAGTGTTTTTTTTTTTTGGGTTGGAACCGAAGAGTAAGAGATAAGGGAAGACAGGAGTCAAGGGTAGAACTCGATTAGAACAATAAAATAGTAAATGACAATAATATTCATTAATTAAATTATAAATGTCCAATCAATTGGTGAGAATGGAGACAAATATCAATCAAATCAGTGAAAAAAACGACCGCACGTGGACTAGAAACATCCCACACGTGTACCCAATCATCTAGTCACGATCCATTCCCCTTTTTTTTCTCTCTCTCCAGGAAGGATATGACAAAACAACAAACGCAAGAAAGAATACCAAAACCAAAACCAAAACTTGAAAAAATTAAAAAAGAATCTGCAGATGATTCGTGCAATTTAACAGTGGTACTTTGTAAAATTTCTTCCCCCCCCCCCCCCCACCCCACCAAAAGCTACGCTAAATTATCAGAGTCAAATCTTACTTTGTTAGGGGGAGAAAATCGCACGGGAACAGTGCTCATTCTGTTGGATGTTTTGACAAGAGGACATGAATCTCGCCATGTTTGATTGGGAAATCATCATCTCCGACTGGGACAGTTTTGGAGAATTGATAGCGTGGCCAATTAAGTTAAGTTGCTTAAGATTGGGAGATTCAATCAAAAAGGCACACGAAATCGCTCCCAATTTGACAGAATTGGGATCTAACTATGACGACGAGTTCCAGTGAAAACGCAACAGCTTGCTTCATCACATCCTAGCATGGATTGGTGAGTGACCAAAGGTCAGCCGCCCCTCCAATACTTGAAAAGTTCATTGCTTTCGCCCTGTCCAAAATTAAAAATTTTATGCAAATATTTTCATTCTGTATGATTTACGTTTTAAAATAATAACTGTGAGGTAAAATAATTAATTGTCAATTATTTTAAATTTTATACTTACAATTGAATCGTTTAGATCATAAGTAAGATATTTTTGGTACTTTATAGATTTTTACTTAAAATTTGTAATGATGTCGTATGAATCGCAAAAAATACTTGAATTATCTAACAAATAATTTAATAAAGAAAGTTTTGTGATGAGATTAGAGCAAGCCACCATCCCACAAAACATAATTTTGAGTAACTTAATAGAAAATTTAGAAAGAAATTATATGCAAGGGAGTCAACTCCAAAATAAAACGTAAATAAAGCTAATACATTAATTAAGTAATAAAATATTTCTAGAAGTAGAAGACCACCCTTATCTATGACTACACGGATGTAGATAGACGTGTTACCCTAACTAGTGTTCTACGTTCATTTGATAAAGAAAGCATACCAAATTAGCATTGAAAACATTCATTTTATTTTGCATATGCAACAACTAATAATGAGACAAAGGAAATAGCATGAGAGAGGCAAAAGGATAGATATGCAAGAGAGAAGCCCACCAAAATTGAGCAGCAAACGAATTAGGAAAAAGCACAAGAGTACAAAAGAGCGGCCCTCGTGCGGTGCGTTCAGCTCTGGCCTGCCTTCCTGCCTGCCTCTGCTGGACTCTGGACGTTTTTAATCTACATCATTCATTTAATGAAGCACCAATTGGGGGGGGAGGAGGGGTGCCTTTCGGCTGCATGATCAATATATCATCATCCTCCCTCCCTCATCACAAATGTTTTGCGTGCGTGCGTGCGTGCGTGTTTGGATGGACGTGGGTGTAGACTGGCTACACCAGTCCCATTCCAGTCTACTGTTTCCACGCACCCCTCTCTCTGTCTTTGTCTCTCACATTATTGCTGCGTGTAACCTTTCTGCAGCCTATTGATTGTATGCTTTCTGTAGGATCCGTGCAATTTAGATTTGCATCTCTGTGTTTATGGCAATTGGCATCTAGTATCTTCCACGCATCCCTAACCTTCTTTTTTTTCCCTTGTATCTTCCCTTGTCCCACTCTCCATAAACAGAAAAAACACACATTAATGCTTGATAAATTGTCCTTTGCTTGTACAATCGATGCTGTGGGGGTGTAATTAGTAAGAAAGAGTACATGCTTCACATAAATGTGCATAAATGTTCACTGTCCTCGTTTGTATCACCATATCCCTTCTCCCTACTCACTCCTCATATAACAACTTTTTAGGTTGAAGAAATGCACCCGTTGAGATTTGGATACGTGCAAACATTTAAGGAGCGATAGGTAGGATATGGCCCTAATTCGTATCTTCTGTCGGCAGTATGACAGGCAATGAATTAGTATGAGAGTGGTAGTTGGGGAAGGAATGGAATTATTAAGCTAACAAACGAAGGCAAAGCTTGAGGATGAACGTGTGAACAAAAGGTACCCATTATGCCATTTGTCCAGTAGAAAACTACACAAAAAAGTTGGAAGAAAATTAGAACAACATTTTTGGCAGTAACTTGCGTATTCTGAATTCCAGATGTAGAGTATACAGTATAACACTGCAGATGATAATGACACCGTCTTATCAAACTAGGAATGATATTATTTCGCGGGCCAAATGACAAACGCCAAACTTTCTCCAAATTGTGTGATACTACTTCACCAATGTTCCCCAATCATAAGAGAAGACTCAACTCCAGCCTTACAAAATGACAAACTCTTCTGAGCCTTCATTTGGTATATAATCCCATCATGCCTCCTACTCCATGAGTAAAAGTCTTTAAAAGAGTTACGCAAAGCGCGTGGCCAAAATTACCTACGCAGGGCGATCATTCTGTTCGTTTTTCTATCCTCCTCCTTCACCTATCCTTTTCTTTCTTTAATCCTTGATTCCCCTATTTTTATTTTTTTTTTTGGTGGGGAGGAGGGATCGGGGATGTATTAGTATCTGAAACCGTCCAAATCAAGAAGAATAAATAATACTACTAATATGCCCAAAAAAATATCCCTTTTCTCTTTTACTGGTTATCCAAGCGCAAATATGACAAAGGAGAACTCAGTAATGGTATCATTATTTTATCATCATCCTGTGGGAACAAGGTTAAAATCAAGAATAGGGAAAAGGGTTGTTCTCTACTTTAAATTGTAAAAGGGCAGCACGGCCTACACGATGTCAGATCCCTTTCAACGGATCTCTCCATGGATCCACACTTTTGTTCAAGTCACTATCCAATCGACCTTTTTTGCCACATCAAGACAAGCCATCGGCTTCCACCTCAAAGTCAACAAACAAAATGAGAGAAGAAGAGATAACAGGGAAATTGGAAATTACAAGACAAGCCACGTCTCCTAATGAATCATGATCTTACCAACTGATAAGACAGGTCAAGCATGTACAACTTGTGTACGGTGCACGACCGCAGAACCATGTTTACTGAGTGGTATAGGGACTAAATTAAGACTCTACTTCCTTAGTTCGTTGATGTAAAAAGGTTTCAGATTAGTTGAAAACATACCATATTAGATGTTTTTCAAAATTTCGGTTCAACTGGAGTGATCCCTACATCAGATCAACTCAGATTCTTCTGTCAATGCCGGGGCCAATTATGCGAGCAAATGATACTATGAATTTGATCCCTATTTGTTGAATCTAGTTACAAATAAGTTACTAAGTTTAAGCAAAGGTCTTTGTAATTTTAAGTTTTAGATGATATCTAAATTCTTAGCCTTCAATCACGGAATCACAGGAAATTAATACTGTAAACAAACAAGATTGGTGATGCTTTGTTGCCAAGAGTCAATCAAACATATAAAGGATTTTTTTTTAGGAGATAAATGAATAATGATAAAAATAGTAAGAAATTATAATGATTTTGTATAGTAATTGACGCAATAATTATAAAAGATAAAATTATTTCTTATTATTTTATATTTTTTAATAAAAATAAATAGATAATTTTATTTTTTTATAATTATTATATTAATTATTATACAAAATTAATATAATTTAACACTCAAATCAATGACCATCAATATCAAAGTTCTAATAATGACCGAGGGCAGAAGAGGCATTTTGATTTCACGAGCAATCCCGGAAAGAAAAAACATTGGTTATCCCCAGTCAAACTAAGTGATTAATTAAGTGGAAAGGAAATTCATGACCACAAAAGTCCAAATCTAATCATACTCACTGAATTGGTTTGGATTGGATAGACATTAAAAGTCCTCTGATGCACGTGAGGCTCAATAAAGGTCCTACAGTTTTAGTCTACGAATAAGGCTAGCATTTTTAGGCGAAGGAAAAAACATCCATGGAGAGCAATTGCGCCAATGGTCAGTGGGAACAGGGTGGAAAAAAGTCAAAAGTCACGAGGCTGGTTTGGGGGAGGAGAGAAACCACAGTTCCCATGTTGAAGCTAATGCAGGATGCAGCATAAATTTTGAAAAAAAATTGTAGGAGTGCAACAAATTCCATCCCAAACCCATTTCTCTTCCCTTCCCTGAGATTTCTGCATTGCCTCGCACTCTTTCACATGGTAGCCAAGGGAGCCTATGTCTTCTAGTGACTTTTGTAATTCCATGGCAGGGGAGATCTGTTCAATGTTTATATAGACTACATGTGAACCACTTAGTCTTGAAGTGCTATGCTATTTTCCTGTACTACTAACCCAAACGGGTGGTTTGCATGTGCATTGCCTTCTTTCCCTTGTGCCTATAATTCTTAGTAACTTTTTAATGTTTCTGTTTCCTGGAAAACTTAAGGTTTAATAAAACATGACATTTTAGGATGCTGCCATTCTTATTCTCTATCCACTCCAGTCTCCAGCTCTCAAGGAGTAACGTTTCACAATATCAATCACAAACTCTAGAAAACAAATTGCACGCATGGAGGGAAAAGCAAATTTGCAAGTACTGTCATATAGTATTACTATTAGAATGGTTCAGGTTTGTTGTGTGTTTGTCAAAGAAACTCTGTTTGATGTAATATGAGTTGTTATATCATCTCACATTTTTATATTCTTGAAACAACTTTCGAGAATATGAAAATTTTACATGTTTGGGTTTTATGTAAATAAGATATTCACGTTAGAGAAGCAAATCAAAACCAATCAAAATACATTCTGGTTTTCTTTTTTTCTGGAAAACCCTGACAGAGCTTTTATAGATATTGAGGTTTTGTACTCGGTCAAAATTCAAAAGGTTCCCATATCTACTGAAAAGATAAAATCACTGCCAATTAACACTACTAAATTCCTGGTCTGAAACTGATTTTACTTGGGGTTGAAGACTAGGCCCCTCCCTTGTAGTTGTAGGGTGCATGCTTTTTGGCCTATTAGGCATCTCCCCACACTCCTAATTCTCTTGCTCTCTGCTGTGTGTACCAGTTCTCGGGCCTATATATAGCACAAGAATGCACACGCTCACAACCAGCTTTAGAACAAAGCTGGCCTAAACTATTTAGAGCTCTCTTTTGAAGTTGCTGGAGCTTCTGGAGAGCATCAATGGCTTTCATGATGGTAATTCTTGGCATGGTTTTGGGGCTCTGCATTCTGAGTATAGCTTTGTTGAAATGGAATGACGTGAGGTATAGGAAGAAAGGTTTGCCTCCTGGAACTATGGGCTGGCCTGTTTTTGGGGAGACTACTGAGTTTCTGAAACAAGGACCAGGCTTCATGAAGAACCAGAGATCAAGGTAATGCTTTCTTTCTTCTTGATACTCATTACCTGTTATGCGTTCGTTGTCCTGCAGCTTTCCTGATCCACAAATTTGCGATTTTTGAATGGTTTTTTCCTAGTTGTAACCCGAATAGTATTTTGTCAGCCTTCTCTGTCTTTGGAAGACAACGCTCTAAAATTTTTCCCGGATAGAACTTGTAAAGCACGAGCAACTGCTAACTTTTGAACATGAAATTCCTAACATCTACATGTGCATGAAAAATCATTGAACCAGGAATCTTGCCGTCCCCGGTCATAATGATTATGTTACATGTCATACTGTTCTGAAAGTGGTGCCTGGTTTCTGGTAGTTTTGGATTCAAACAGTAAAAGAAGTACTCCAATGTAACAACCACTCTTGCTTTTTGGTTCCTACTGTTGAAAACTTTCTTGCTTTTTGTTACTATAACAGGTATGGCGGTTTTTTCAAATCCCACATTCTGGGCTGTCCTACCATTGTTTCAATGGATCCAGAATTAAATAGATATATTCTGGTGAATGAAGCTAAGGGCCTTGTCCCCGGCTATCCCCAGTCCATGTTGGACATTTTAGGGAAAAGCAACATTGCTGCTGTTCATGGTTCCGCTCACAAGTACATGAGAGGGGCATTGCTTTCTCTCATCAGTCCCACCATGATCAGAGAGCGACTTTTGCCAAAAATTGATGAATTCATGAGATCCCACCTCAGCAATTGGGGCAATACTGTGATCGACATCCAAGAAAAGACTAAAGAGGTTCGTACGATTTCAAACAAAAAATGTTCAATTCCTAGCATAAATTGAGATTTGGTTTTGTTCCTGTTCCTCTGCTCAGCATCTCTGCTGCATGATATTTTTCAGATGGCGTTTCTATCATCCTTGAAGCAGATTGCAGGCTCTCAGTCGGGTACTATAGCTCAAGAATTTATGCCTGAATTCTTTAAGCTAGTATTGGGAACTCTGTCGCTGCCTATCAACCTTCCCAATACCAATTATCATCGCGGGTTTCAGGTAAGTCCTCCAATTTTCTTGCACCCTGAAATACTAGAGAGAAGGTTTAATATTTTGCTAAATTCAATGACTAATACTTTTATGTATTACAGGCCAGGAAGAATATTGTCACCTTGCTAAGAAAACTCATTGACGAGAGAAGAGCATCTGGAGAAACCAGGGATGATATGCTCGGTTTTCTCATGAATAGTGAAGAAAATAAGTACAAACTAACAGATGACGAGATGATTGATCTTATCATTACCATTTTGTACTCTGGCTACGAGACTGTTTCAACTACTTCAATGATGGCTGTCAAATACCTTCATGATCATCCAAAAGCTCTTGAAGAAGTGAGAGTAAGTGAATGTTTTAAGCATTTTTAATGTTAAATTAAGGTTTATTAGCTCTGCATCTAAGTACAACTTCGTTCCAATAATTTGCAGAAAGAGCATATGGCTATTAGAGAAAGGAAAAAGCCAGATGATCCAATTGATATTGATGACTACAAATCAATGCGCTTCACACGTGCTGTAAGTGTTCGAAGCTGTTTCATATACTGTAATAAATGATTAAGTGGAAAAATACTACAGATTTTGACTAATTGTGAATACTTCACGATTCAGGTGATTTTTGAGACCTCGAGGTTAGCTACTATAGTAAACGGGGTTTTGAGGAAAACCACCAAAGACATGCAACTCAATGGTGAGTCTCCAGCCTGGATGCATATTAGCTTGATTGATACTATAAGCAGCACTATTCTATGATTACCTTCATAACCTGCAGGGGCTAAAGGAGCAACTTTACATTACTTTCTTCTTTTTGATGCTATTACTTCTAAAGCCATGTATAAATTAATGCCTAAGCATACGAGGGATGTATCATGTATGGGAGATCACAAGGACCCTACCCTATCATAATCCACATGGTGCACCAACCATTCCAGCTTAGACATTCCCATTCATGACCTATCTTTTGTCCAACTGAATTATTTTATCACAACACTTGATAAGAGAAGAGGCAAATGAATTCCCTCACCAGACAGAACACATACGATCTTCTAAATTCCACTCCACACATACTTAAAAAGAGCATACACAAAAGTGATAAGCTTTAGGGACCATTTGCAAGGATTGACAAACTCAAATTTATTAGGCCAAAGTTCTACATAACGTACCATAAATGCCATGTTCTCGTTTCGCTTGATTGCAACTGTTGGTCAACATGCTTACCCTTTTGTTTACTTTTTCAGGATTTACTATTCCTAAAGGGTGGAGAATATATGTGTATACAAGAGAGATTAACTATGACCCAGTTCTATATCCTGATCCATTAACTTTTAATCCGTGGAGATGGCTGGTTCGTAATCATATATTTTTGGGTTTTCTTTTTTCAATTAGTTATTGAAGAAATGTCAAAAGTCAGCTGACAAAATTCGGCTACTTGGTACAGGATAAGAGCCTGGAGAACAAAAACTTCTTCTTAATATTTGGAGGGGGAACAAGACGGTGCCCTGGAAAGGAACTTGGAGTTGCTGAAATTTCTACTTTTCTTCATTATTTCGTAACCAGATACAGGTAACTGGCAATCCAAGTTCTTGATCATTAGTGTTATTTTTTGAAGATCAATAGCAAAATTTGTGAAAGTATTGAATTGTGTCCTTGATATACACAGATGGGAAGAAATAGGGGGAGACAAGCTGATGAAATTTCCAAGAGTCGAAGCACCAAATGGGCTGCACGTTAAAATTTCATCTCACGAACTATGATGATAACAGCTTTAAATCAATTTGTGTACAGGCATAACGATAATGATAGTAGTAGGATATCTTGGGAGAGTAACATGGATGTACAAAGAGACTATTCTGCTAACACAGGACAAATTGAAACCTGTATTTTTGGCCGGATTACATTATGCGTGGGATGTTCTACATGTGAGACATGTCAATTATTTGTAGCCAACACAAACTATCAATTCTCATATGGGCACCACCAAAAATTATCCTATATTATAAAGAAAAAACCATCCTGATCAACTTGCCAGACTTTACTGGCATAACAAAGCACCATTTTTTGATGCAATTTGAACAGGTAAACAGATAAAAAAGAAGTACGGTAAATGAACAACAATAAGAGCTGGGGAGAAAAATGGTTACCCGGAGAGAAGCGCGTTTTGTTTTTTTGAATTGACCACCAAGAATGGAATGATCAATTCTGATATCGCCCTTTTTCTTCTGCCACTGCCAACTGGTCCACACACTCATCCATCCATCCATCCATCCATCCATTTGCAGCTCTGGTGCGTGCAGCTGTGTGTTGCAATTTGCATCTGTCATTCTGTGATCACGAGCCCAAAAAAAAAAAACAACTATTTTTTGCGATTGTGACTAGTGGGCTTGCCTTTTCAATATACGTAGTTCAACCTAGTGGAAAACTTAGCCTGCCCATAAAACCTTAGCTATGAAATCCATATGTAAACGTCCTGACGTCTGTAAACGTAGTTGGGCCTTGGGTATCCATATGCAATGTGCTTAGTTCAACCTGATGGATCAGTTAGTCCAGCTCAAAATATCGTAGAAATGTAACTCTAGATTTAAATGTTTGTCGCTGTTAGCTTGCTTGGGCTTTGTGTTGAGTTTAGTAGCACAATAAGAAATCTGCATGTGAAATCTGATGACTTGTTAAGTGAAAGGTCCTTTGGTAGAGAGTATTAGGGTGAAGAACTACTATCGTCATTTTTATTAGGGTAATGATATGAAATGAAAAACTCTAGTAAAATCTTTCACCGTGCCTTTAACAAGTAAAAGTTACTAAACAATAATTGCTCTAACTAGTTGATATTCTTTTGCCGAATATTACGTCAATTACCGTGAAAATTCACTAAAACTTCTCACTATGAATTTCATACTCTTTTCAATTAATGGTATTTTTCGTTGAAAAATAAATATGGAGTTTAATGACATGAGATGATATCCAAAAAGGAAAATTAAGACATCCCACCAAATTTATAGGTTTGGCCGAATTAGGCAACAAAGAAACAAGTACGCTCATTAATTAGCTACTAGCTACAAGTTTTTAAACTACTTGCATTTACTAATTCAAGCCCAACCACTTTGGCTAGCCAAGTTGGCCACCCAATAATGTTGGGTATTAGGTAAAAGGTTTGAATCCCACTTCGGACATCCCCTTCCCCTCGTCCCTGAAACAAACACAACGGGACCAAAACTTCATTAAGAACCCTAAAACAGAAGCAAAGTAAGCAGGGGGTTTGCTCCGTTGATTCCTTAATTTCATGTGCCTGAAAAGAAAAAAAAAGACAAAGAGTACACGTAAAGCATGCCATGCATCAAAGGGAAGAAGTGCAATGCCACACTGCTCTCATGACTCGTAGAATCAACGAAATCATAGTTATTTAATAACACTAGTTGTCTCTAGCATCTGCAACGCAGTACATACTACTATTTTCTAAGATGACAAGGCAAGTGTTTAACGTGCCAAGGAACAAATGTAATGCAATAAAAGCGTGAAGCACGTCGTCCAAAGATCATGCAATGTTCCCATCGAACAAGTTAAAGAAACATGCCATGCATGCGACCTTTCAGGTTCGAAATGAACTGATGAATTGAAGTAGTCAATCAACACAGCACTCCACGTTCAACCATGCAGAATCGCTTCTTTATTTCGTGATTCATCACAATTTGCGATGCCATGAGTATACTTAAAATGATTTTTTTTTTTTAAGACGAGAAAAAAGTTTTGAATTTTTTTAGAACATAAAGAGTAGTAAATTAAGTAAAAAATTTTTTGAGCTACATAATTAAACAGAAAGAAGTAAAATAGCTCCAATTAATAATAGTTTTACATTTCCATATACGCATGTATATAAATAAATAAAACGATCTAATGAGATGCATGTTACTGCTATTATACAAAAGGTGGTGATCATGTCTTACCGGTTAAGCTATTGATCAAAGTGTCATGGGACTTTGGGCATGGCTGCTTTTCGTGTAATTTCAATGTGTGTTTGCTGGCGATTGCATTGCACGTGCCACGGGGAAAAAACATTATAAACCATCAATAATGTTTTTTTCTATTTTAACTTTATTTTTTAATTGTGAATTGTATATATTTATTGTTAATAAGAATAATAGAAAAAAAACTTAATTACAAAATGAACCCTTTTTCTAAATAAAGAAAATTTTTGAAAATATTCATTCCAATATGTATATTAGGCCATAGCCGGGCCGATAGCGTCTCGAACTCCTTTGAACGAGTCCCTAACCATATAAAGCCCATTGACTTTGGACAGCTACTCAGTGCAGGTGCCGAACCCACCGCATTCGCTCCTCTCGCCACAGCCCAAACGCGGGTAGTACTCCTCCTCTCACTCCCCAACAATACCTTTATAAACTCAAACTCCCATTTCTCTTACTCACTTCTTCTTCGTCCTCTTCTCTCTCTTTTCTTCATTCCCGCACGAAACGGTAACGTTCTCAATCGCTTCCTAACTCACTCGAGCAAGAATGGCCTCATCAACCCCTCTTCTGAAGGATGAGCTGGACATCGTGATACCCACCATAAGAAACCTGGATTTCTTGGAGATGTGGAGGCCATTCTTCCAGCCTTACCATCTCATCATCGTCCAGGACGGTGATCCGTCCAGGACCATCAAGGTCCCTGATGGTTTTAACTATGATCTCTATAACAGGAATGACATCAACAAAATGTTGGGCCCCAGGGCTAGCTGTATCTCCTTCAAAGACTCCGCTTGCCGCTGCTTTGGTTATATGGTGTCTAAGAAGAAGTATATCTACACCATTGATGATGACTGCTTTGTGAGTTTTCTCCTTTTTTCTTCTCTATTTGATCATTCTCAATTGTCTATCCATTTTCTTTTTTTTTCTTTTTTTTCAAAAAAGAAAGGATTACGAGGGATATCATCGTTGTTATGTGATTTGGCTTACAAGGCATAAAGGTTGGACCTTTACGACGTGGATGATTCAGAATAGTGGGTCATGTGATGTTATTTTTATGTTCTGGTTTTCTTGGCCATATTGGCAAATTGGTTTAATTGCAATGATGTTGATCTACACTCTCATGGTTGTCTCTGTCACTGGTCACATATATTTATGGTCATTACATTACTTCTTCACTAGTGGATCATTTATGCGGCAAAATTACCTCAATTGGATTTGGATTTTATAACAGAACTTTTGTTAATGGAGACACCAATAAATTTCATTGTTAGTCTTGGGTAACCGTTGGTTTATTATATTGACTTGAACATAAAACCCCCCCTCCTCTCACTTATGATCAAAATATTTTCAATCAATTTTACAAATAAAGGAGAAGGTAAAAGCGTAATGTGCAGTGCATTTTTGTTAGTACATGGCCATTTATAGTATTAACTATCAGTGTCCAAATTTTTTTGTGTGTTTAGATTGGCTTTGGCATTCGTAGTGCGGCTATAGGTAGGATTTTGACTTTTTCCCGCATGTGCAAGGTCATTGCTTGCCGAAAATTTAAATGATGCATCTTTGAGTGCCAAAGCATATTTTTTGAAAACTTGTTATATCTGCTACACATAGCGTGCCACTCTTATAAATATCTAATCTTGGACTTAAGCTGTAAATTGTCGATAAAAAATCCACTTCGAATCAGTGCTACATTCACATATTGATTCGTATAGTCGACTTAATGATTTTTGATCTTCAATTTAATTTACTATCAATATAGCCACTCTAGACTGATCTTTGTGAGTATTGTAGTCATAATCAAGCTCCATTATGCATTGCCTTTTTGGACTTCCCCAAATTACTTCAAACTATTTGACATGCAGGTCGCAAAGGATCCTTCTGGGAAAGATATCAATGCTCTTGAACAGCACATTAAGAATCTTCTCTCGCCATCCACGCCATATTTCTTCAACACTTTGTATGACCCTTTCCAAGAAGGCAATGATTTTGTCCGCGGTTATCCTTTCAGCCTCCGTGAGGGTGTTCCTACCGCTGTTTCCCATGGCCTGTGGCTCAATATCCCTGATTATGATGCTCCTACCCAGCTTGTGAAGCCTCTTGAGAGAAATACTAGGTCTTCATTCCTTTTATCCCATTAAAACATCATGATCTGTTTTAAAAATTTGGGAATTATTCGTGCTCGCATCTTTGTGTGAAGTATTCTCATTTATATGTTTCAACTTCATCAGGTATGTCAACACAGTCATGACCATACCAAAGGGCACACTGTTCCCCATGTGTGGCATGAACCTGGCATTTGATCGTGATCTTATTGGACCTGCAATGTACTTTGGACTTATGGGAGAGGGTCAGCCAATTGGACGTTACGACGACATGTGGGCTGGCTGGTGTACCAAGGTGCTCTTTCTTTTCCTTTCTTTTAGTTCTTTGTGGGGGTGATTATTTGTTTTGTGTAGTGAGAAGTTGTAATATAAAATTTTGCATTGTCCTGTTTTCGGGGACCTCGTCCCCCAAGAAGAATGGGAAATTGATAAAAAAATTGTATGTGATTCTTGATGATTCAGGTGATATGTGATCATCTAGGATTGGGAATTAAGACAGGGCTACCCTATATCTGGCACAGCAAAGCTAGCAATCCTTTTGTAAACTTGAAGAAGGAGTACAATGGCATCTACTGGCAAGAGGAGATCATTCCATTCTTCCAGTCAGCAACTCTTTCCAAGGACTCCACTACCGTTCAGAAGTGCTACGTTGAACTCTCAAAGCAGGTGAAGGAGAAGTTAGGAAAAATAGACCCCTACTTTACCAAACTTGCAGATGCTATGGTCACCTGGATTGAAGCCTGGGATGAGCTTAACCCAGCTAAAGATTCAGCAAAAATGCCAAATGGCTCTGCTAAATGAAAGTGAGGAGCCACCAAATGGCATATGTAGTCCTCTTCTAATTTATGCTTCCAATGTTGTAGCTTTATGTTTTTTTTATCTTTTTTTGGATAAGTGCTTTTATTTGCTTTCTTTTCTTGGTATTAATGTAATATTCATATCCCTGAGACATGCTATTGAGGGTAGAAAATAAACAATAGTTCATTTGACATTTGATTAACTCTTTCATTTTTCAGTATTCATCCCATCTATTTTTAATTCCAAGCCAAAGGGGTAACGTGCTTCTCTTTTAAAATCCAGAAAAAAGGCAAAATAGTACTGCTAAAGAACTAGGAAGGCGTGAATGCATGGGTGCAACAAATATGCTTGCTTTCTTCTCTAAACTGATCATTCTTATTCAATCATTTTCTATTTCTTTTCCAAACATTTCCTCTATTGCTAGACGCTCTTCACTCGACTACCCTTCAAAACTCCTACTAATTGAATCAAACAAAGCACTATAAAAATGCAAACCCTCTATGAATCGATCCATTAATCTGATTTTATTGTGATCTAATTCTTGTTCGACGACTAACAATACCTTTGGCGTTAGCGACCATACCATTGTTAGAAAATCAGACATCGATATGCTGTCCCTGACGCCATCCTCGTTCTAGTTTAATCCAGTAAAATGAGCATTAATTCGATCATCCTCAGCTAACAAGACATGAAGGGTCAGGAATGATGTAAAAGATAATGTTTCAGCAGGCCTCACATTATAAATATCCAATTTAAGCTCTCTAAAACCAGTCCGTAAAGGATTAAATTCTAAAGGCATGTTTAAGCTTTGAGCCTCTTTCGAAAGCTTAACTCCTAATTTCACTAGCACGGCCATATTGCAATGGACACATGTAATTCTCAAGCTGGGATTCCGCTGCCCCTGTGGTACAAGTCCTGCTAAGCCCTGGATAAGGTCCTTGTATCCATAAATTGGGATCCCCAGAGCCCATATCAACGATGTGGATAAGTTGCTCACCAGACATGGCTTGGATTAAGGTCCGGTTCATCGCAGAATAAGCAAAACTCACGTAAGGTGATGTCCGCCAGAATCTGGATAGAGCCTGATCAAGATCAAAGCCAGTGCGTACAGTGTGTTCCACTTTTAGGTCCTTGAAGAGACCTGGCCAGCGCTTAATGACCCTGATGGCTAATCCGGAGGCAAACCGGGCGGCCAGACGCTGGATGGGGTCCCCAGTTATGGAGGCAAGCTTGGAAATTTGTTGGAGGCAAGCATCGGCGCCCTGGAGATTGCCTGAAGATGCATGATTGGCACAGGTTATCAAGAGCTGGATCAGCTTAGTACCTCTGTCTTCATGCTTTAAATCTTGACAAGGATTTAGAGATGTTGCTGCTAAGGAAGGAATCACATCATGCTTTGGCGATTTATGGGATGGGTAAGAAGAATTCATCTAGTTTGAGGATCTTGTTCCCGAGAGAATTAGCTTACATGAATCCTTCCTAGTTCCTACCAATGAAGAGATGAAGGAAATCCTTATCAACTCGAAAATTACATTGATTGAAGCAGGTAAAAAGTGTGAGGGGCATTTCCAAACACTGGAGGACAAAATGATTTTGTCTGATGTTTCCTCAAACCATTTATGTGTAATTCATCTTTGTGGAAGTTTGCTAATTGGTCAAAAACATCGACACTACAGTACCGTCTGAGATGATATGGCATACAAACAAGTAAACGTAAAGAGGAAAAACCTGCATGGCACGCAAACAAAACCGCTGTTTGATTTACTAGTAATGAAAGCTTTTAGGAACCTTTTTTTTATGGCATTGATTTTGATGAAGCAATCCATTATCCATGTGATCAAGATACAGATTTTTGTGGCCCCTTGGATAGCCAAGTTGGTGTGACGGGTGAGCGCATAAGTTCTAATCCCCATCGACATCTTCTTGGCCTGCATGCACTTGTGGTTTACATCCTGTGTGGTTTGCGGGCTATTACATGCGTGGCGAGGTTACCTACATGCATCATTGGTAATGGTTCCTTAATCAATAAAAAAAAAAGATACAGATTTTTGTGTCATAGTCATACCACCCAACAAATTAGGGTTTAATGGTAAGCCCAGCAAGTCACAATGACCCCCTTTTGCATCGTAGTAGCCCACCCAACAAATTAGCTTTTACGATAAAGATTATATTGCAAATTGCAAAAATATACTTAGCTAAAAAGACTAAATGATTTTTATGGTAATTATTACCACAGAGGATAAGCGGCCACTATAAGCCTACAAAATATCTTTAACAAGGAGGAAAAAAACCTTAATACATAGGGAATTGACCCCTAATAAATAAGAATAAAAGCTGACCTAAAATCTATTTAGATATCCTAATTGATTGTCCGTTATTAAAGAATTATAAAAAGTCATGCAAACTAATCACCACTTAATAAAAACCCGAGTCACAAGCCTCATCCCTAATGCTTACTCCATGTCTTTTTTGATGCGACCGTATACGTTGAATAGTTTCGCCATCAAACTATTACCGCATACGTTAAATAGACAACAACCAAACTAGTATCAAAACATCCATATATGAAATGATGAAAAAAAAAAAAAAAAAAAAAGAAGAGAAGAGGACCAGGCCTATCGGAAATGTGTCAATGGAATTTAACAGAATCATATTGTACTCAATATTGGGGCGTTCAGTGGGCCACTTATTCTTGGTTAAATCAATCCAATTGGGTTGGTTGGATTTTTCAATTTTGCAACAAGCTCAAATGAAATATTTAACTAATTCATTAACCCAAACTATTATACCCCAATTGAAATCTTTAACCGAACCTAAACAGAGCCCAAGATGAATTGAAGTCCATCCCAGCCTACCGTCGATCACCTATAAGCTCTACGAGAGCTTGCCCAAGAATGATCTAGAAGAACATAGTTCCTGCACCCCAAAAACCATATCATATCCTCTGTTCCAACGCTCCTGTCACAATTAAAAGATATAGTTTTAAATTTAATTTTAATTAAATAATAAGTGAACTTTATACCAATTTATATAAAATAATTAAATTATAAAAAGATGAATTTATGGGAAAAAAAATATATAGTGACCGAGAAAAAAGAGAGAAAGAAATAAAAACAAAAAGAGGAAAGAAATAATCATCATAGGGAAGTTGTCTTGAAATTAACTTATTATTTAATTAAAATTAGATTTAAAATCACACCATACAAGTAGGAGAAAGAATATGATCTGTCCTAAAACATCATCATTTTTGTCACTTTTTCTCATCCCAAATTAATTATCAATCTTAGAAAAGTCAACTCACGTTTTTAATAAAATTTTATCTTTATTTCTTCATTTGGGTATATTACTTATTTATTTTCTAATCAATATCAGCCAAAAGATGAGTCATCATTAAAAAATATAAAAAGAACTTTTATATTAATATCACTATATATAAATAATTTTCTGTTCATATCATCCATCATTTACTTCCCGTATCAAATGAAGAAATAAGATAGTCTACCAATGAACATATAAAAGAAAATTAAGTAAATATATTTAATAATAATATAACTATAACTAAATTTCACGTCATTTTAGAAACGATAAATAATGTGACAAATAAAGTGGGACGGAGGGATTAATTAAGTGAGAATTAAAATCATTATGTGGATGAACTAATGTTGCAATAAAATCCAGGGGGTATTCCTCATATATATATATATATATAGATATATATAAATTATCAATAGAAAATATTCCTATAATTACTATTCTGGATATAGTACATAGTCACCCACTAAATTCCCTCATATTCATCGAGCAAATAAAGATCACTCCACTTTGGAAGAGAACTCCAAACTCAACAGAACAACTTAATCAATTAATTAATTACCCTGCTTCTGAAGGGGAGATCTTTGAAGCTTGTCATAATCTTCGGGGAAATCTTATCATAGGAAGTGGAATCACACATCATTACCTATAAAAAGTCATGGCGCCACTAAATTAACAAGTTTAGATCAAATAAAATAATCCCTTAATTATTCTACAAATGGTAATTAACCACGACCGAGGTCCACGTGTCCAAGACCCAACTCATTTGTCTGATATTCTTTCGAGTACAACGACAAGCAAATTACCCGAATTAGCACCCCAGAAGAAGCTTCTTTAATGCTTCACAGGTTACGCGCTTAATCTCATAATTATCTTCCTAAGCAAGCAGGTTAGTTGAATTCAAATGTGCAAACATCTGTTACATGATGATTGGAGAGGATGCCGCTTTCAAAGAGACATACCAACAGCACACTCTATTTTACGGCTTGATGTCACAGAATTGGCCACGAGGTATTGTATGCTTGTCCCTGTGTTTTTTGGTTCTCTCGTACTAAAGAATTTCCTGGATACGCACATGGAGAGCCCTGATGCTGCAAAATCTAACCAAGCGCATCTTGCACCAACACCTGGCAAATACTTTAGGCTGAAAATGGCTTAATGATTATTAAAGTACGGGAGAACTGTCTTTTTGAGCTAATTTTTTATCAGTAATCAAGTAGTGCTGAACAGATCCCAGTATGTAAGAGGACTTACGTGGTGGGATTTCTGTCATGCTGAATAGCTCCCAGTATATAAGAGGACTTACATGGTGGGATTACTGTCATAGAATAGGAGACAACAGTCTTGCTAGAACTGGAATGTTGCAGCCTGAAGTATATTGATTTCGATCAATTCATTCCACTTATTAATTAATGGTGGTTGGGATGATGATGGGTTGGGGAGTTTCTGAGCAAGGGTGGAGGAAAGGACCTTGGACACCCGAGGAGGACAAGTTGCTCACCGAATATATCAACTTGTATGGCGAGGGAAGATGGAGTTCTGTGGCTAGGTCTGCAGGTAAGTGTATCATGTCTGACTACTGTGAGTATAACCTGCCTGGATTTCACAGATTGGAGGCAGAGAAAACTTAGGATACTGGAGCTTTGATCGATGTTTTTTAGGAATGCACAAATACATATGACGCCTTTGGTCATGTGGGCATGCACAAAATTGTTGTTTATGTATTCAGGATTGTTGATAGTTATACAAACGGGATTCAGGCCATAAGTAATCGTGCACGATTAAATTCTTGTTTCCAGGATGACGCAAAGGTCGGAGGGAAATGTGCATGAGCTAGGACGATTTAAGTGTATATAGATATATGCATGCACAAAATCGTTTTCAGGAGCAGCTACAATTAATTATTGATGATACTTGTGCCTCTTGCTTAGTACATGCAAATTTAATTTGATTGGTGTGTAGGATTAAAGAGGAATGGAAAGAGTTGCAGACTAAGATGGCTGAATTATCTAAGACCAGGGCTTATAAAAGGGCATTTAACACCTCAGGAGGAAGGCATCATCATTGAACTTCATGCCTTGTGGGGTAACAAGTACTGTCCTGCTCCTCGTAACTGTTCCTGTTTTTTCCCCTGTTCATGACTTCAGTCCACCGCCTTCTAAATTCAAGCAGATTTCTAGAAGTTCCTCCATTTTTTTCCTGCATGTCTTGTTATTTCTATCAACAAAAATCTCCTAATTTCATAGAATTATTTGTTTTTATTTACAGGTGGTCAACCATAGCTCGATACCTGCCAGGAAGGACGGACAACGAAATAAAAAATTTCTGGAGAACCCACTTCAAGAAAAAGTCCAACCCTTCAGAAAAGAAAGGCAAGAGAAAACTTATCAAAAGGCAAAATCAACAAGAAAATGGTACGGGATCAGCAACAGTAATATCACCTGAATCCCAATCCGAGGTAATATGCGATCAGAATTTTTTCGAGCAACAGGGCCTCCTGCAGAACCAGAATGAGATGCAATCCACATATCCAAATATGGAAAATCCAGGCTTGCCCGGTTTGTACCAGGAGTCGTCGTCGTCGTTATGGTCGGAGTCCATCCCCACGGGTGGTTTATGGGGATGGCTATGGAACTTTGATGATCAAAATGTTAGTAATTTGGAACAAGCTAACTGCGATGGCAGCAAAATGGCCAAACAAAACCAGGCCACTTTGGCTCCTCAGTGTTTTGGATTCGATAAAGGTTGTGCAGATGCAATGATGCAGCATCAAAATGAAGCATACATTTCCTAGATAGGCACCCGCAGATGATCCAATTATGCTACCTTTGTGGACACTTGGGCATGCTAATTAAGTTTGAAGTAGGCTTTTTTCGGACATATATATGTATTAGTACTATATTGAACCTGATTATTGGTCTGAGTAATAAAAGAAATTGATTCCTTGTCCAATTTCAACGCCTGGATGCAACCAAATTGCTTCGCTGCAAGTTTTACAGACTAAGTTGAACAATTTTGTTTGGTGCTTTTTCGTGACTTGGACCCATTGCAATCCAAGTACTCTCTCAAAATAAATAAATTATACTAAATTCTTATATTATTTTTACTAATAATAATCTTATTATTTAAAATAAAAAAAATAAAAAAATTTATACATTTAAAATGAATATTAACACTGTAAATTAACGAGACGAGGCAGCGGATTAAACGTAAAGTTGTTATTTGGGAAAGGAAAAATGTAGTCATCTAACATGAATTATCTGTTGAGACGAAAAAATAGTATTTTGGAAATGAATTATGTCAGATGAAAAACTGAAAATTGCCGGAAGGCTGGGCAGACAACGCAAATGACTGTGCGTGCGAGCGACTCAGGTGCGATTTGCGATGCCAAAATTTTACTGTTTTATAAATAGTATTTACTGCTCATGAAATAGTAAAATTTTTTGAATTTTTAACGTTCATGAACAGTGTTTACTGCTCATGAACAAACATTTTTTTTTCTACGATCTCTGTAAGTTGAATTCACGCCACGACTTGAGGTGAGAGTTAGAAATTTAGTTCTAGTTTCTTTCATCACAGGCCATTAGTTGTGGCCCTATTGCAATACGTAGTATCAATTTGCCCCAATATAATTGGGCTTTTATATTTTTGTATTTTGAGTTGTTCCTAGGTTATCCAAATCCTTAACCCTTCCCGTCTTGTGCAGGTTTAATTTCGGTTGAATTTAGGTCGTCTAGGTTGTCAACCCTTCCCGTCTTGTGCGGGTTTAAATGATTTTGTTTCCCGTCTCGTGCGGGTTTAAATTATTTTTCTTTTTCTTCCCATTCGTCGGGTTTTGTATGTCCCTTGCAGGTATTTGGCCTAATGGGTTATCGCACTGGTTTCTAGTTACAACACCATGAGGATTTTCTAACTCTTGTGATTATGTAAATTGGCAATTCATACCTTGTTAATACATGTTATTGTTTCAGTCAAAAAAATAATGAAATGAATTATGTCAATTTATAGTTCAAACGTTTGAAGACAGAGTTTACGTTACCTCGTGGCAAACATGTGTCACTATGATTATTGAATGTTCGGAAATGGGCCTGGCATTGCGGTCCTACGTCGCTATTAATTTGCACCAACAAATTGCAATGGAGTGTAACTAAAGAGTAAGAAATGTATGAATGTCATCTCAAAACTCATTTGTTTTTGTTTATTTTAATATATATATATATATTTTATTCTCAATACTCATTTTTTTGTTTATTTTAATATATATATATATTATTTTTAACACATTTCTTGTTTTATCATCAATATATCAAAAAATACATTTTAAAATACTGTACGTACAAATTTTTTCTCCCTATTTATACTAAATGGAGTATCTCACCACCCAAACACATATGTTGCCTACATTTGATCCAAATTTTCATTTAACACAAATTGTTAAATTTGGAATTAAAAAAATACATGAATCGTTAATTGTTAAGAGATAATTCATCTTCCTCATTCAAGATTTGTCATATTACAAACTGATTCATAGTTTGTAAAAACTACAATCACCCCCCTTGACTTATAAGAAGAATAACAATGCACCCCCTACTGGCACGACAAGTAACGATATTTGTTTACTTCAATAAAAAAAAATATTTTTTAATGGACTAATATGCCCATACAATTCAGATAGCATGTTTATGATGGATGAGCAGACTAATATGCTCTTCTTGAGAAAAATGCTACATATTTTTATTAATAGCACTCATATCATTCCCATACATTAAGTAATTTACCTTTTTGAAAACTATAAATATTATCCAAATATAAATTGAAAAATTAAAAAGAAAAGAAAATGTTGCATATCAATATAAACGACACTCATATCACTTCCAAACTAAAAAATAATAAAGCATTTTGATATTATTTACAGCTACAAAATATTATTTGAACAACAACCCAAATATAAATATTATTTGTTTCACTTTTTCTTTTCAATTTTTATGGCTCAAATTATTTTAGGTCTTTTTTATTTTTTTACTATTTTCGATAGCTGATTTTGTCGAACTGTCAATCGAGAGGAGTAGTTGTAGTTTTTACAAACTATGACATTCAGTTTGTGATATAATAAAATTTCAAGGAAGGTAAATAAAATTATCTCAATTGATAATTAACAAAAAAAATTAATTTTAGAATTGCGGTTTTTTAGAAAAAAAAGAAAAGAAAAGGGAGAATAAAAAACAAAGATCCCTCGCATCTACTGCGGTTCCGTAGTCTTAATTATTGCACAGTGGTGTTGAGCTGGGTGGTCACGCGCCGACTTCTGCTGGGCAGCACAGTGCACTGCAGGCCGTCGATGTCAATGCTGCTTCACCAGTTATATGACGACGCGTGTACTCAATGGGGTTATGGTTACTGTGCTGATTATCCTCTTGATGCTGAAATTGTACGGACATAACACTCGGTAAACAGTAGCCTATCGCAATCAGACACGTCACAAGAACTTCGAAAATACACGTATTCATGTGCTAATGCTTGTCTTGTCTCAAATATTTTTTTCTTGTCTTCTTTCGTGTTGCCTTTTTTTTTTCTTCTTCATTTATTTTTTTTCATTTTTTGCCTTATTGTTATTATTTATAATCATAATAAAAAAAAATTAACACAAAAAGTAAACTTTTATTTGAAACAAATAAATTTTTTACCTGGGACAGAAATAGTATATGATTCGAGTGACTTATAACTTTGTAAATATTAGGTCATGAAAATAATTAATTAATATCATTGAGGATGATTATCTGAGTGCATTATTAATCACAAATCAGTCTTTAACTATTTTGACCATTGATCCATTTGCGAGCATGAATGGCAATTCTAAAATACGTTTTTTGATTTTCGAAGTTACTCTTGCATTTTTTAGTATATTTTTTATTTTATAATTATCATTTAAAAAAAAATAAAAAAAACACATTTTAAATCACAACAACTCGTACAAACTTTATATATGAAGTTTGATAAGAGTTTGCATAATTATGCGGATGCATATGTTAAATTAGAGATCAAATTCATTGTTCTTGAGTTTATGTCTATTTTGTGTGACACAATTGAAATTAATCTAATTTTGAATTTAAAATTACAATGTTTTAATTAAAATTGAATTCAAAATTATATGGTTTTAATTATGATACACAAATGGAATAAAAACTTAAAGAACAAAGAATATGATCTGGTTAAATTATGCACAAAACTTTAATTATCATTGATTAGCTCACTGTAATCATTGATCCGGACTAGATTACGTTTACAAAAATTTCATTGGTATCATCAAATGCGTTGTCACGCAATTGTTAGTTGTCGGTATACGATTTATTTCTTTTTTTGCTAAAGAACACTTTTACCCGTTTGGTAGCCACTTATGAGCAGACAACTTTGGGTGCATGAGTTTTGACTTAAATCCATTTCGGAACCCAAAATGATGTAAATTGGATACAGACCATCGTGAATGTTTAGGAAAGAAACTCCAACACATGTCGTCCTCGAATTTTGTCCAAGTCAACAATTTTGCATTTTGTGAATGTTGACTGTTAGCTCAAATTAAGCAAACTAGCTAAGTCATCCGTTACAGTTATCGCCTCCAACAAAAGATGAGAATAAAATTTATTTCAATTCCAAAAATTAAAATATTTAATTGCATGGTGGAATAGTTAAATGTCAAGTTGTCAACCCAAAAGAACATAGATGATGCTTTTTCTCACGTTAACTATTCAAATCATGCCGCAGTCTTATCATTGCATTTTTAACCGACAAAATGTGATGGGAAAGCTAAACAAATCCCATCCTTCAATTTGTTGAAGGAAATTGGCACATTGATTGAGTACCTCCGTTCATTTGAGCAGAAAGGCACATATGTAGCTATTATCTGACACCGGATGACCTTTCGGATCCATGTATACATTTTCTTTTTTTCTCCCTATTACATATACTTCATAATGTTTATACACACCCTTTGCTTAATCCTAACTAAATTTGCAGTATAATATCTTGCTTCTGGTCAATCGTATTTTGGTGTATAATATTTTGTAATATTATAGCAATCTGTGTTATTAAATCCACAATTTATATATACGGAAAAAACAAGGGTCGTGATAAATGATACTTGCACGTTTTGTATTGGTACATAAACAACTGTATTGACAAATGACTTATCAGTTTTGATCATTATAAAGGTCGATTCTATCATATCGAGCCAGTCCATAGAAAAAAAAACCATTATATTGTTTATGATACTTATTGGTTAGACTTTTTGAAAAAGGTTAGATACTTCCTTTGCATGTTTAACCAAAATAAAAAATAAAAATAGCCATGAGAAATGTCAATTAATTGTCGATTCAAATTAGACAGGACATGGGATGTAACTAATCAAAGTATGCTTTTTTTTTATTTATTTATAGATATGTAATCAACGAGTTACTTATCTAGACCTTACCAAACTCTTCAGCTATGATGACTAACTTCTCAATGTTTCAACTCTCAGAGGAAATTTAGGTAGTAACTAGTAAGTACTATTTTTAATTTGTGCCTCGTTTTTATTATTTACGCCTTTTTAATCATTGACTTAGGAAGTAATGTGTATGCTCAACAATTCTTAAGATGTCATCTGCGTACATACGAAAACATTTCATATGATTTGTTGGTGAGAGCTTCAAAATCACCTTACCACGATTGCTTTGTGCTATTTAGAAACATGTTCTAATTAAGAACCTAAAAAGCATAAAATAACAATAATATTTATGTTTGCTCCGTTATTTTTAAAGAACTGAGAGTTGATTAACTTAGCTACATTAGAGGTGTGTATGGAATTAAATTTGAAATACATTTTTGCATTTTTATAATACATTATTACGCTTTCAAAAAACGCATTTTGAAACGTAATCAACACAAATGATGAGAAATTAAGAATTAAATATCTATTTCACCATAGCATTGTGAATTGAATTTTTATTGCAAATATTGAAATTTGTAAGATTGTAATTGCACCAAGAAAGAAAGCAAAAATCTTCAATTACCTTGCTCAGATAGTTTTATGGTGCGAAGAGAAACTTGAAAGATTGTACCAAGAAAGAAATAGAATAGAAGGTTGATAATTCAAACTCCGCCTCTAATATCTCCCTCTCCTCGTTCTTCAAACCCTTTGGTTTTGGGAATCTCATCTCGCAATGTGTGAGGCACATATTTGTAATAGTTTCATTTGTGTAATAAGATTATGATTGTAATAGAATATGATTGATGTGATAAAAAATTAAAGTTCTTATAAAATAAAAAAGGAAAATGCTAGCAGTAAAAATGTAGTACGGAAAAACATCAACGTTAACTGTATGGTTAGGGACATGCTTAAGCAACTAAAATACCGACACGTGGACACGCATTTCACCTCACTGACGTTACCTGATTTTTTCCGGAGATTAGACATAACCTCACAGGAATCCCCACCGCCACTTTCGACAACCCGCGTGACAGTCAATTTCAACGAATACAGGTCAGCGTGCCATCCACGCACTGCAATTCCAGCACCACACTTTTGCATGTACAGTGGTTAAAAGTCATGAAAGCTTCAAAGCATGAATGAATGACAGAAAAAGAAACTCCAACCCTAAGTTTGGATGTCTCTGGTCCTGCGTTTCCCATGACAATCCTCAAGTTAAAACCACGCAACCCAAATCTAAGAAGAAGAAGAAGAACCAAACCCATGTTCCAATTTTCTTCATTCTTTTCTCTTTCTCCATCTCTATAAAACACAAAAGGGTTGTACTTGTACTCATCTCTAGCTCTAGGGTTCTATTATCTATATCATGTTTGCATAGTTTTGGTTGAATTTTTTGAGGGAGAAAAAGAATGGATCTTTTGATATCCTAAAAAAGAAATAAGCAAATATCATACTTCAATTGTTGATAAAGATATAGTCTTTTACATAGATAGAGTAATAATTAAGAGGGGTGTGAAGATATAGTAGTACTAGTACATAGTATAATTAATTACGAGGAGAAGATGGGTAGGGGAAGAGTGGAATTGAAGAGGATAGAGAACAAGATAAATAGGCAGGTCACGTTTGCAAAGAGAAGGAATGGGTTGCTGAAGAAAGCTTATGAGCTCTCAGTCCTTTGTGATGCTGAGGTTGCTCTTATCATCTTCTCTAACCGTGGCAAGCTCTACGAGTTTTGTAGCAGCTCCAAGTATGTTCCTCAGATTTTTAGTGATCCATAATATACTTATGTTCTTGTGGGTTATGGATTTTCTTTTCCTCTTTTTTACAAGTTTCTGTTTTTTCTTGCTTTGCTTTTTTCTTTTTCTTTTTTTGGAAAATTCTTTATGGCTGGTCTAAATATTATGCTGAGATAGTTTTCAGTTTGATGAAGGTTGGATCTGTCTCAGAAAACAGATTCATCCATGTTCGTTTTAATAGTCATATTTTTTTCCCTTCTTTTTCTTTCATTGTTCTTGCATCGAGATCCTTTTTCTACCCTGTTCTAAAGTAATCATAATTACAAGTGCGCTGGCTCAAAGATTTCATTTTTCTGAAGTTTCTCAATCGTATCTACAAATTGTTGTGTCATTCTTTATTTCCAATATATACATATATACATATACACACACATATATATGTCTTCGAACTCTTGATAAATTAAAAATGCAAAGACAATGGAAGGGGTCACCAACAATTCAAATAAAGCCACAAAACATAGTAATTAAGGTTTAAAAAAATATTGATACGTTTGATGTCCCAAGTCCTTCTTGTAGTAATTTTGTATTAGGTCAATATGTCTTAATCCTTAAAAAATTGAATAAAATCCAAGTTCTAGGGTTTTTGGATCTTGTAAGGGTAGCTTGTCATTTATGGTGAAGAATTCTTAAATTTAAAAATATCCAAAACTTAATTTGATAATACAAGTACAAATAAAAAAAAAATTAAAAAAATGGATGGGTGTGGACGAAGCCTGGGGACTAGCAGGACTTGTTTATTTATTTATTCTTGTATTCTGACATGATAATTCCTGGCTCTTGCATTAGCTTTGAGATAGTATGTCCAAGTCTAAGAAGTCTTGCATGATGCAGCTTGAGGGAATTTACATCTTCTTGAAATCTGTGAATCTTATATTTCAAGAAAATCTTGTAATTAACTGTTTGATAAAGCTGTGCCCTTTTTTAACGTTTGGTTCTGCAAAACTTTCAATGATGAGGTTTTAAATTTTATAGCTGCCTCTTGGAAAGAAAGAGCTGGAAGATATATCTTATTGACCATTGAAATATGGATGGTTTACAGGTTTACAAGCTATACCAACTTACTGTGATTTGTCTGTCTTGACTCTCAAATGTAAAATATTACGCTAGGAACGGATGTTGTATATCCCATGAAAGAACTCCTACTTAATGCTTTAATTAGCTCAGTGGTATTTTAAAAAATTCCTTGGTTTGGTTTTAGATGAGAAACAATGTCTATTTCACCTTGCAATGGAAAAGGCAACATGTTGTCAAGTCACGTACTAATCGATCTTGTCTCGACTATTGAACTTCCACTAACAGTGAACAGTATGCATAAGCAATTAAGAATGCATTTCGCTATAGTGTTATAGTTTCTCCAAAATTTTCTTTTAAAAAACTATATTCGATAATTCAAACATTAGATCTCATGATTCTATTTATTTTTTAGTAGATTTCCATTTAGTGCTGTAACTGTTTCATCAGTAAACTTCACATATTCGTGTTCTTAAGATCTTGGTTCCATGCATTCTTTCATTTCACCCTAAACCCTGAATGTCTACTTCCAGATCAGTAATTAGCGCAGTGAAGGATGTATATAATAAATATTTTACACCTCTAAGAAAACGTGTTGGATACATGATATTGGGATTTTATCTCAAGACTCTACTTAATCTTGTCTGATCAAATCATTCTATGATAACCTGTATCTCAGCATGATAAAAACCCTCGAAAGGTACCAAAGATGCAGTTATGGAGCGGTAGAAGTCAGCCAATCCGCTAAAGAGATAGAGGTTTTATAATGCACCAATTAGCTCTTGTTTGACAGTAAATAGCATTTTATTTTAGTGCAGTTTGTACCATTTACTTTGCATGTTCTCCCTCACGAGCTTATATTTTGTTATATCCAATAGCAAACCAGCTACAAAGAGTACTTTAAGCTGAAGAGCAAATACGAGTCACTACAACGATATCAGAGGTAAGAACCATCACAGAGCAGTTAGCTTGTACCACGACCGTAATATGCTACGTGCAGATAGTTTGAAATCCTTCTTTAGTATAAATGTAAATCAGGTGTTGAAAAGCTGATTCAAGTTAGTGTAAGTCACATTTCAGTAGTCCTTTTTCTTGTAATAACATACACCTTGACCATTGTTATTGCAGGCACCTTCTTGGAGATGACTTGGGGCCTCTGAATATAAATGATCTTGAACATCTTGAACATCAACTAGAATCATCCTTGAAGCTTGTAAGGACTACCAGGGTAAGGAAATAAAGAGAATGAAAACTTTCAATGGTCAGCTGGGCTCTGCTAGCCAGCTACGTATACCATATTATTTTAGACTGTTAAGGAATTTGGTTTGGGTAGATAAATCTAGCCTAAAAAAGATATTGTTGACAATATTCTCCAACATCACCACGCATTGTTGAACTTTCTCCTACACTTGCTTAATTTTTGAATAATTCTTGGTATTGTAATGATAATGTATCCAATCAAAAAGTAGTTTTATATATCCCTTTTGGTTCACAGAGAGAAACTTAGAGTCGAAGTTTGTAAATTGTTAGGACCAACTTATTATATATCTCAATGTCTTGTAGTTTCTGCTGTGGCCTACTGCTGTAAACAGAATTTTCCAGTGGCTAACTGAGGCCTCCCTCTCTCCCTAGATCTCTTACTAAGAAATGGTCAATTTGTCAAGAATTCGGAATTTGACCTACGATTGTCCTTAAGGTCAGACAGTCAACAAGCTCTTGCATCCACCTATCTGAAAGCAAAGAGAGTAAATATTGAGCCTCTTCTGAATTGTCCCTCATTAAGAACTTGGGATGGCAGTTTCCATACAATCGCTGCTTTCAAGATTTTTTATTAGTTTAGTTTCTGCATTATGTATTCATATAGCTGAAATATGAAATCTGATATATTTTTTCTGGTATTTCTTTTACAGACACAAGTTATGCTTGATCAGCTTTCAGATCTTCAAACAAAGGTTGTGAACATATATACTCGAGAGTACCAAAGAATTTGTAGTACTCTGTTGATTTTACTCTTGTTATTGACTTCCACATTTTGGGCTACAGGAAAAGTTGTGGGTTGATGCTAACAAGGCACTAGAAAGGAAGGTAGACAC
Organism: Gynochthodes officinalis; assembly: GCA_020080225.1. Taxonomy (NCBI): domain Eukaryota; kingdom Viridiplantae; phylum Streptophyta; class Magnoliopsida; order Gentianales; family Rubiaceae; genus Gynochthodes; species Gynochthodes officinalis. The sequence continues at coordinate 35,096,993 of CM034621.1, read as the reverse complement.
TCGTATGCCCTTAAAGGACGCATTTCGAAATGTTTTGTTCATTATCAGAATTGCCTCAAAGAAACTTAGTATGCCGAGTTTGTAAATCTCGTTGCCCACAATGCTGTTTTCAGTTGGAAGAAATTTATGCTGAGAATCATCTTCATCAATCCTGGGGAGCTGCTGCTGGTGGCGGTGGCGAGCAGAGCAGTACATACAGCCAGCAGCATTCTCAATCTCAGGGGTTTTTTCAACCCCTAGAGTGCAGCTCAGGCTTGCAAATAGGGTAAGCATCAAACTTTAGCCCGCTGTAAGTGTAAAGGATCTTCTCAAAACTTTTAATACAACCAGGCCTTCTCGCTAAATGTTCTCGCTCAAAACAGGTACAATCCGGTAAGTTCAAGCCAAATAACTGCAGTGACTAATGCTTCAAACATCAACGGAATAGTTCCTGGCTGGATGCTTTGACTAAACATCATCTCAACACAAAAAAAAAAACAGAAGAGAAAAACATGGCAGGTGCATCGTTTTCTCAGACGAATTAAGATGTGACAAGATGATGGTTTCCCCTTTTGCAGCCACACATGTAATAAATGTAATGCGGACATGAATGGTCTATATTATTGAACTGGAATTTGTCACTTTGTAATAATGTTTTGATGTATAAGTTCACATAAATCGTGCAACCTAATTTCGATAGCTAGCTATCAAGGGCCAATTGAGACATCAAGTTGTGTGGGCACAGGCTCGCCCTGTGCTGTCTGTTTAAACGTGATATTCTCCAAGAACCAATATGCTATTTTACTCTCTTGGTGACAAAATGCTTCTTTGGTTTTTTACTTTTGATGGGCTAAGGACAGATTTCGAGATCTCATTGGTTTGTTTCTGGGGGTGAATTTGTCACGTAGCTGAAACAACAGGGGCAGAAATGTTTGAATTGGACCTTATTTTAAAGTTGGGCTCAAAACAATACGAGTTCTGAATGTCACCAAGTTGAGATAAAGTTTTGACTTGGATTGGGAAATGGGGCCTAACTTAGGAACCACGTAGTCTTGTAATTTGTAAACATAGAAAAGATGGGCCTAAACAATCAAGAGATTCGGCCGTTTGGAATCACATATGAAGCTACTGGTCAGTCTGTGAATCAGCTTCCAGCACCATGCATCTTTATGGTTGTATTTTATTTATGGCACATCCGAACAAAGTCTAATCAAGCGAAGTTGAAAGATGGGAATCGTGGGGGGCACCCCATTTTGTTTCTCATCCCGTAGGGTTCTTCTGTATTCTTTTTGGCTTGTTTGTCTCGCAACATTTGGCTTTCATTTCCATTTTCTTTTGATTTCCGAAAGGGGGAGGGGGCATTAACAACCTCCTTTCTCTTTTGTCAGGAATCCGATTCTTCTTTTTCCCTGAGGAATGCACATATTTAATTGCGATGGATGCGTATGGATCAGAGTGATCTCAAAATATTGTTCGTACGGAGGGTTAGAAGAAGTCGTTAATTTATGCAGCAGATAAGCTTCGCAGGCAGATCAGAATGCCATGCCCGGTTTTCACGTTAATGTTGTAGTTGTAAATTATATTACTAGGTCAGCAGCAGTAGTACTTGTAAAACATTCATGTTTTGGTCATCCAGATGGCAGACAACGTTGTCTTGTCTCCCCATTTCAGATAAAACCTCGGCGTATGGTCCGATAATTGCATTAAGCGCATGTACGGGTAGTATGATGAGCCCCGCAAAGACTGCGTTATCCTTAATCGGAACAGCAGCCGGGCTAATACATTGCTCTCTGCACCCGGTTTATATAATAATGAGTGGTGGATCCTTAAATTATGCCTCTAATATCTTGTCTCTGATTTGATTCGTCTCCCCCCAATGATTAAGGCTTCACAGTACAGTCCATCCTCTTCTTTCAGTTGATTTAATTAATTAACCACCATCTCAAAAGAAGCCCTCCATTCAGATCAACATTTTTTGAGAATCATTAATTTTACTGCCCACTACTAAAAGTAGAATTGATGAACAGGGAAAAGTAAGACGTCCATTAACTCGAGGGAAGCTCCAATGATTTTTAATGCCCATTTAGTTACCAAGTTGGTCGATAAGAGTAATATGTTGCCCTAATCATACTTTCCCTTTTCCCCTGTCCTACTTATGGCCAAAACCCACCAACCATAGTACGAAAAAATGATGGTACTCTCACTCATTCGAATTCTCAGAGTCGTCTGAGGATTTATTCGAGTTTCAAAAGCTTTGAGGATTTATCCAAGTTGAAATATCTAATTCGAAAGATGTGTACGTTTACAAAGTTAATGGTCGTTCAATTCAGGATACGACAATATGGACATGTTTTTTTTCTCTCTAAAAATAATAGTATATTAATAGAGTAAATTACCAAAGTACTTAACCACAAATGGGATAAATGAGCTTCGTGGTGTTAGTGTTTGACCAAACTCACGAAAACAAAGGACCACTAAGGTTAAAAAGGATCATGTCATAAAGCCAGACAAGCAGAAAAAATGTCGCACAAGACGATAAACAAAAGCGACCATTAGACGACCTAGAGCACCAAAATTATAACAAACTACTAACCAAGGTGTTGTCTTTAGTAGAAATCCCAAAACTACATGTGGTGAAAGAAATTGAACGCCAACGTTCTTAGCTCTCATCTTATGTCTTTTGTTAGATTGAACCAAACTACTGTCGCATGTTGGGAAGAACGAGCTACCAAAATTGTAACAGATACTTAAAAAAAAAAAACCATGCGAAATCGCACTATTTCCGCACCACAATTGCCAATAGTATTGTTCCTTACCTCCTTTTTGTTCAAAGCCTGGCCGATCAAGCTATTTCTCGCAATATGCACACGTTTTTAAAGTTTGAAAATAGTTCAATTCAAGATGCGTGCAATATTTTTTTTATGTACTAGGTTTGAATTTTGATAATATGTCAATAACAAGATTTGAACTTACACAATTCTTTTGAATTACGCATCCTTAGGGACGTATCCTAAAGATTGACTTGATATCATATCAAATGCATAATTTCTAATTGTAATGGAAAAGAAAAAGGAAACTTTTCTACTCAATCTCAACGATAAATATAGAACCAGGTACGTGGGAACACTCTTGAGCCTCCACGCATAAAAGTTTTTATTTTTACCCACAATCATCAACTCAAAATTGACCCATTTTCACTGAGGGCTTGGGCAATTTGCATTGAGCGTGACAAGCAAGGAACACATGCTGCTTGACTTGGCCATAGCCACCGTAGCCACGCAAATGCAAGAGTGGAAAAAGAGATGAGATGGGGATGACTATTAAGAAAGAACCATCACTTCCGTCCTAGATTCATTTGTTTCGCCCATTTGAAAAGGATCCACCAACGGGCAAACGGCCCCCCACCTCGCATGGGACTTTCTTGTTTCTTGTTTTTGGCATGGAGTTTTGCGCATGGTGATTAAGTCAATAAGACATGAAAGAATATGCCCTCCCCAGTCGTCCGTTCACACCACACTTCGGCATTGTCATCACGAATAAAAAAAAAAAAGTGATTCTTTTTTCACAAAATAAATAAAATATTTAAATATATTTTTATTTTAATATTTCTTTCTAAAATTCTTTTTACATAATTTTAAAACTTTTCTCTTTAATACAAATTTTATTCTCACTCCAAAAAAAATTTTTTTATAAAAAAATCTCACCAAAAATTTCACATATTTCAATACAAAATTTATTAAATAAATCATAATCCAAACATTGCCATTTCTACGGATGCCAATGTTCCTAAGGAAAAAATTGGTAAGCCTTTTACTCTCTCCATGCTAAGAAAAAAGTCCACTTTAATTAGAACACAAATTTTTATTAGTTATTTTATCCGTCCCAAAAAAATAGTCAATTTTTGTTAATGTATAATTTTTTATAAGTTATTATGTATAACTCATTTAATGCACAACTAAATATATCATTTTATTTTTTTATTTTAATTTTAAATATGCACATTTATTACTAATAAGGATATTTTAGAAATTTTGTTTGAAAGTAAATTCTTTTTTTGAAACAATAACAAGTTTTTAAATTAGATTTTTTTTTGGACGGAAAGAGTATTAGACACGATTCATTTAATGTATTACTAAATGTATAATTTTACATTTTTATCCTTAATTTTTAATTTTGAATATACATTATTATTATTAGTACGAATATTTTAAGAATTTGGTTTGAAAGTATATTTAAATGTTTGATTGTTATCCTATATTATACAAGACACGTACACATAATACAATTGTAATAAAATAAAATTGTTAAAAAAAATGTTTCATGGTTGTGAATTTAAGAAGTTTCAAATATTTGCCTGCCACATCTTATCTTGTGTGGTAATTGGTAAAGTCCAAAGGTTTGAAATATTTGCCCCGACTTCCCTTGAGTCTCTCTCTTTGTGGGCATGGCAACGGGGAGCCAGGAAAGACCCAAACGCCAGCCGCCCCCGCGCGTTTATAAATTAAACCTTTAATATTTTTAAGTATAAATAATAATTAAAATCAATTCAAAACTTAAGAACAAAATTAACATTATTTTAAATGTGACAACTAACAAATTATAGAGTCCAAATCTAAGCATACAAATAAAATATAACAAAAAATTTTAAAACATTAAAATATTAAGAGAATATGATATATCAGGATGATCCTGATATATCACTTATCAGGTATTCAATCACATAAAGACACTTAAGAGATTTTTAATCTATCAGTTTATACTCAATACTCCAACCCACGTAAAATCCTCGGTAAAAAAACTTTTACCGAAACCAACTGCACGAAAGCAGTTATTCACAAAAGAAAATCCGTTCTTTTACTGAAGCCAAGCTTTCACAAAAGATTATTTGTTCTTGACAAAAGCCATCCAACGCAGTTACTTTATCAAGAATTAAAAAAAAAAAAAACTGAATGCTTAGAAATTGCCGGCAAGAGCAAAACCAGAGGTGCAAGATACCATCATTGGCATTTCAACAAACAACTTGCAATCTTCCTCAAAACATCCAGTTTTTTTGCACAAACCAAAACCATTGTCATCCATTTTAAAAGCCAATTGCACATCAAAAATCAACTAAACAAAACAGCCTTGATTGGTTGTTGTATTTCGGAGAATATACATTTAAAATGAAAAGAACAAGAATTATTATGGTTAGAGAAGAACATATTGTGGGAAGTAGCTGCGTTGGATGGCAGTTGACAAGAAAAAATAATCTTTTGTGAAGGCTTGGCTTTGGTAAAAGAACAGATTTTCTTGTGTGAAGAACTGCTTTCGTGCGGCTTGGCTTCGGTAAAAGTTTTTTGACCTAGAATTCTACGCGAGTTGGAGTATTAAGTATCAGCTGATAGATTAAAAAATCTCTCTAAGTGTCTTTATGTGATTGGATGCCTAATAAGTGATATATCAGGATGATCCTGATATATCATATTCTCAAATATAAAATATAGTTTGGATTAACAAAATAATTCATAATCATCATTTTTTTAAAACTGTACAATACATCACATTGATAATAAGATACTATATATATATATATATATATATCATTTATATCAAATTAACACTAATTTATAAATATAAATATTTAATAATAAACTAGTGGTACTAATACTATGTTATAATGAAAAAGATGAGAATCAATATATTATAACTCATAACTAATAGAAAAATAATAATAAACTATTAGTAAATAGTAGCTTATACTAAATATGATATTTAAATTTTTAATTAATATAATATTAATATAAACATAATAGCCTAATAATTAAGAAATGTTAATAATAAATTAAAATTCTAACTAATGTTAATAACAAAATATATATAATTATATAAGTAATATATTTACTAATATACACAAATAATATAATTATTAAAATTGAAATATAATATATATTCCCTCACCCGCACCGCCCAGCCCCGGCCCCAGGTGGAGATGAAACGGGACTTATACCCGTTGCTATTCCTACCCTTGCCCATAGTCACATAGAAAAAAAATATATTTAATGTATTATATTGTTATTTTTAGTATAATAAGTTAATTATATATATATTTTTTTATTCTCTATAATGTAAATAGGCTAATGTTTCATCTGTAATTGCATAACCTAACGTGATACAAGAAATGTAAAAAGCAGATGTATAAAAAAAAACTCACTATAAGGAGGAAAAGTTGTGGCGCGATTTAATGCAATTACAAACAAAAAAGGTAAAAGTTTAAGGTTGTCTTGCCATTCCGCTGCAACGGTGAAAACGTCCTCACATTGTGAGACAATGACAATAGCGGGGAGGGAGATTTGCATATTTTACGAGGTTTGCGAAATATGTCCTTTTTCAAAACGTAGTCCTCTGTTCCTCCAAAAAAAACAAAGATTGTTTTGAATTTTTTTTTTAAAAAAATAATTTACTTTTAAACTAAAATTTTAAAATATTTTTATTAATAATAATTATGTATATTCAATATTAAAAAATAATTATAAAATTATACATTTAGTATGTATTAAATGAGTTTTATTTAATAATTAATAAATAATTATATTTTAATCAAAATAAACCTTTTTTTTTTGTTTTAAAACGGAATGAGTATTTTGATATCGATGCTTTGCACACCTTGAGAATACAAACGATTCAGGTTCTTGAATATTGCTTTAACAAACCTATAATTACTTTTTTTTGGGTTTGTGCAATATGGTCCCCAACTTAAAGCCTGGTGCCCAGAAATATTTAAGGATTTAAGGGCAGTAGTTTGTGTATTTTCTCATCTTTTTCCAGTTGCCTATCATGGTCCCCGTGATTAAAGAAAAAGAAAGAAATTGTTTATTTTTTTTTGGGTATCAACTATCAACAAAGAAATTAACTCGTTCATTGTACTGAGTACTGACTGGACCACATTGTTTGTGAAACTATAGGGTTTACAGCTCGATTTGTACTATGAGATAACACCTGTATTTAACAGCGCATTGAGCAAAACAAAAGTATCATAGGCATGTAATCTTATAAGGATGGACCACTGAAACACATGCATGGCCTAGGATTATTCGTTATCCACCCAACTATAAATTAATTCTTTTATTTTTTGGGATATTACAATTGGCAGTTAAAAGAATTCAAATCTACACTTTATAGGTTATTAACTTTGGGTGGGCCAAATGTTTCCTTGAACTTTCCTAAAAATTGTTTTTAATATTTCATAAAAATTTTATGCCCCTTCAAAGTTCAAAATTTGTCTAAATTAATGTTCAGTCGTTAAAATTCTGTTAAATAAAAACATATCCCTCAGACATTTACCACAAACACGCAATGGCGATAAAAATGGGGGCCATAGAGAGCATCAAATGATGAAGTTTTGTTAAAATTATGATTACGATGATTAGTAAGAATTGGTACAAACTTATCAAAGTGTCAAATTTGTTAACTTTATATTTATTTGGAGTTGTCCGAACCGTCACCCACTCTTGTAACCAAATCTTACGAACATTTTGGGGCATTTTCCTTTCAGTTGTGCGTGAGCCATCTTCTAAAATAGAATGGTATTTAATTATTAGAAAGAAAAAAAAAAAGAGAAACTCAAATATATTTGACCTCATCCCATGAGGTATTTGTGACGAACCTGAAAATTGTTCGCTCCGAAAAGATTCGTCATATACAGAAGCAATGAAACAGAGGGAGCTGGGGCCTCCGAAATAGTAGTAAATGACTAAATGATGCTCGTAGGACCAAGTTTCCAATTGGGTCAGGGACCAAACAGCAAGGATTGGGGGCGAGGGGGCCAACCGGCCAACCTGAAAATCAAGAGGGAAGAGAAGCCATATAATATTATTATACACAAAGGAAGGACGAGGACGGAGTAATAAGTAATGAGGGGTAAGTGATGGAGTCGCACCAAAGAGCGACACGGTGGCTTCCGAAAGATGTCAATTGACCAAATGACCATCATCAACTCGTCAACGAAAGTTATGAAACCCACCCAGCGACAGCCTGACAATTCTTTTGTCTTCGCACCGCCTCATCCTATCCACTCCCCACTATTTATCTCCATGATGGTTTCCATCTAATATTATTATTAGCAAATACTATTCGTTTGGATTGTTCTTACTGGAAAAAAATTGTATTAGAATATATAAAAAATTTTATATTTTTTTATATAAAAAGTATTTTAAAGAGAAAAATAAGAAAATTTTTTTAATTATATAAGAAGAATTTGAGTGAAAAATTTTAAATTTTAAATTTTAAAATAAAAATATATTTGAATGTTTTATTTTTATTTAAAAAAAGTTAACTTTTTGCAAATGAAAAATTTGTTCAAACATAGCACTAATTTCTTTTCTTTTGTTTTTTTTTTCAACAAGAGGATGTTTTTTTTTTCAACAAGAGGAGGTAGGAAAAGTCAAAATATATATAAAAAAAAAAATCAGAACAAAAATCGTTCATTGTCTAATAGATAGGACAGAAATCTTCTAAACCTTTAGTAATGGTATTATGGACGGACTCTAGTGATTAATATAAGAGTAATGAAATTTTAATAACCCGAGCAGTATAGGTTATTAAATAATAGTTATTAGAATAATTTAGTATTTATTTTTATCACGTGAATATCAACTCAATCAGATGTTGAAATAATTTATTGAGAATTTTTAAGTTAAATATCATTATTCGAATGTCGTAATATGTTTTTGGCAATTATTGATCGAGTTTGAAAAAACATTCACTTTAGATTGGTACAATAATTTATTGATATTTTCGTGGTGGAATTAATTTTATTAAGGATGATGAAAACGATAACTCCCAACTATTTATGCGTTGGAAATATCATTTCTTGTTTTATGCCAAAACTATTTATAAAGCTTAAGCTAAAAAATGTGAAATCATATCAAATGACATTATTTTAATGTTATTTCAAGTACATAAATATATATATGTTAATAAGCTAATACTTTTAATTGATTTTTAAATGCATAATTTTAGAACTAAAATCTATTAACATTCCAAGGATTTTGTAATAGATCGAGCATATTTTAGTATCCTTCTTTAAATTTATTTCAATTTCATTTTGGGAGCATATTTATAGTGCATTATCATTACTTTTTGAAATTGAGTAACAATTCCAAAGAATTATTTGTAGGGGCCGGAAGAGTTGTCAGCACGCGCATGCATGATAAGTATTTAACGGAAAAATAAGGTGATTGTTGATAAATTCCACTTTAAAACTATTATAGGGGTCAAAATTTGCTTTCAAGACAATGCAAAAAACATTATTTAATATGCGTAAAAAATTGCAATAAGTTTTTTTTTTTTTAAACAACAGTCAGTTTAATCTTCACTTGAATATATATATTTTAAAATCATCATATTCTATTACAATGGTATATCATACTAGTATATTTATTACAAATGGTTTCCCGAATCAAGCAATTTTCAAACCCACGACCTATCCTAATATACTTGGGTGGTCAACTTGGCTAGAAAATCATACTTAAATGGCTACCACTACATCATTCTACACCATAATTAAATTAGGCCTAATTAAGTAGTCAAAATTCATCTAATTAACACAAACAAAAGGAAATCTAATTAAACATTTAGTATTATCATCGGAGAGGGCAGAATATTGTTTTATCACTAAATTAATTACTTACGTATTCCTATTCTTCTATTTTAAATTTTTTTTAATGAATATTTAATCTATTACATTAATTTATTACAAATGCAACTGGTGAGAATGTTAGAGTTAAATTTACTTTGCTCCAACTCTATGTATCGATGCATTATTAATTTCCAAAAATCATTATAATTGTGATGACCGCGAATTGTTTCCTTATAATGTTCATAATTTGAATCGAAAGTTTACTCGGTCAATTTATGAGAAACGATGGTTTGTTTCGTGAGGAGTTTCAAATAAAATAGCTCATTCTAAACTATGACAGTTGATTAGTGCATATTGTTTTAGTTAGAAAGTATAATACGATTAATGTATAATTAAATATATACTTTTTATTTTTTAAGTTTTACATAATACCTTAGCATTATTAGTCAAAAAAATACAACTTAGAAAAAAAGTGCAGTTTTGTTTGAAAGTACACAAAAAAAAAAAATTTCAAAAATAAGCTACTCTCTTCGAGTCTTCATCTCAATAAAAAAAAAAAATCATTTTAATTTGATATAATAAGAGTAATATAAAAAATTTTACAATAAAACTAAACTTTTTTTCAGGATAAATAAATTTTTTAAGACAGACATAATATTTTGTTTAAAAGAATTATATGGCGTCAATTAATTAAAAGGGGAATAAAATTAAACCAGTAATTTTTCATTGTGTCCCACAAAGGGAAACCCGAAAAAGGACAAAAAAAAAAAAGAAAAAAGAAATCAATGACGTCGATATAGATAGTTGTGTGGCACAACCGTGGGCACGTAAAAGATTTGAGTACCAGAGAGGGCAGTGGGAGGGTTGGTGAGGTACCAGTACTGTTCTACCTCCCTATACCGGTCCCACTTCCTCCCAATAACCAAAAAGCCGCCGTCGGTTGAGTTAACGACTCTACGTATGTATATGTATATCCCAAACGTAGTTTATAAAATCGAGATTTTATACAAAATTAATTTAAAATAGTAGAATCGAATCGGTGGGATTGGATCGTAAAATCGTAAGATTATACAAAAAATAAGAAAATATATTTTATAAATTATTTTAAAAAGAATTATTAATCAATATATGAATGAATATGTAAAAAGTTCATATATAGTTTATAATTAAATAATTTTATTTTAATTTTTATTTTTTATAATATTTTATATGATTTTTTTAATATTTTAGTAGTTGTTGTAGTCGAAAGGTATTTAAATCTAATTTATTTATTTATTGTTAAAATCTAATAAAAACATGATTAAACAAATTAAATTATTTATATAAATATAAATATTAATTTTATTTAGATATATAAAGTTTTTTTAAGTAAATTTAATTATATTTTATTTATATAATAAGATAAAATCGTAATTAGAATTGAAATTATTTTAATAAATTAGAATCATAGAATTATAAGATCGGTGAGATCGGATCGAAATTCTGACAACTGTGATCCCAGCCCAGGGATATATCCACGCCCCCGACCACGACCTACTTTAGGAGAGGAGATGAGAATTGAAAGGGGCAAAAGAAAACAAACGAACAAAACCCGCACTGTTGGGGAAACCGATATCGATAGTAATGAGTGGGACCCTCACTCTCCCCCACCACCCCTGGCATCCGTTCATAGGTTGTACGATATGTTTTCCTTAAAGGTCGATATCCAATAGCAGCTCGACAACGCTAGCTTCCGAAACCACCCTCCCCTTTGTTTTACATTACCACCTTTGGTTTTATTGTCGTCGGAGTCTCCCTTTCTTTATTTCTTTCGCTGTCTTAGTTCTTCCCTTCTGCCTATTTTAGGACTCCGTATGTTGCCGTAGCCAATGAAGTCGAAGAAACACTTACAACCTACGCCCTTATTAATTCACATTAATTTAAGACCAAGTCGCACCGCTGGGACTATTATTTACTATCTTCATTCCTCAAAAAATCCACTTTCAAACATTTTATGTATTATTACATTTGTAATTTTTTTATATAATTAATTATTATTAATAAGAATAGTATAAAAATTAATTATTACTTTTTTCGGAACGAAAGTAAATAAAATTTTATTTATTTATTTTTTGGTTGAGAAAACGGGGCAAAATTAACAAAATGTTTTTTGTTTTTTTCTCCTCGGACCTTACTGTATAATCCATCACTAAACCAAACTAAGAATAAGAAAGGGGCAACACTGCTTTTTTTATGCAACAACTCTTCTCCTTTTTAAACCTTTAAACGTACGAAAATAGAAACCACCACAAAAGAACAACGTGTGGTAGTACTAAAAAAATAAGAGCCCCCATTCCCATCTACCCAAGCGTTTCCTCTTCTCTCTGTAGACTCTCTCTACTTTACTTGATTCTCCTCCCAACTCCAACTCCAACTCCAAGCTCCAAACTGGAATTGCAATGAAGTTCTGCTGCTATAAAATTTAGGGTTCAAACAACCCTTTATTTTCTGCTCATCTCACTCGTGGCTGTTACCTCTTTATGATTATTAATAACCAATTAATAAACGCTTTTCTAAATCGCATATATGCGTGTGTGTGTGCGTGCGTCCGTGTATGTGTGTATAGATAGGTAGCTAGGTTTGGTTTGATCATCATTCTTCATCCGTCAAGGTGGAATGAGCTATAAATGATGAACAAGTACTAGTACTATATCGTTCGAGAGAAGGATAAGGAGAGAGGTGTTTTTGTTTTTGAGGAGGACGAGGAGGATCCGTCGAGGGAAGGGAAAGCTAAGAATAGAAGAATGGGGAGAGGAAGAGTACAGCTGAAGCGGATCGAGAACAAGATAAGCAGGCAAGTGACCTTCTCCAAGAGGAGGTCGGGGTTGCTGAAGAAGGCTCACGAGATCTCGGTCTTGTGTGATGCTCAAGTTGCTCTAATCGTCTTTTCAACTAAAGGAAAGCTCTTTGAGTACTCCACTGAATCCAGGTTTTGCTTTACGCCATTTCCCTCATTTGCATATGTATGATATTGATGGTTTTTTTTTTTTTTTTTTTTTTTGGGTTCTTTTTGTTCTTGGCTTCTTGGTCTTGTGAACAAAAATTTTCAACCGTTTTGACAAACTTCCTTCATCCCACTAAACTATGGCGTGGCTATGTATAATTGGCTGCTTAGTTTGGAGAAAAATCCCTTTTTCTTCTTTTTCTAATCATAAATTTTTCAGCCAGACGTTTTTCTGCACAAGTACTATTCCTTTCATGTTCCACATGTACTTTTAACCTCCATGCACTGGCTTTCCCTCTATCTACTTAGTGTCCGGATTGAACAAGATAAATTCGTCTTTGATCATCTCATGTCAAGTTTCTCATATTCGATCTCCTTTGAATATTTTTCTAGCTAAATATACAATAAACTTGCTCAAGTGTTCCTTTATAAACAAAATTATTTAGCTACATAAAAACACATTAGTTGGTCATAGCACGAGTACCAAATGTTTAAGAAGCTAATTTTCTGGCATAAAATCCAAGGACTAAGATGAGTTTTAACCAGTTAATTAGTTGTCTGCAGAAAACTTTGGCCTTTTTTTGCTGGTTTGCATATGATAAAGACCACCGAATCAATGCCCATTTTTTGTTCAATCTCCTTTCCCTTTTGCTTAAAATTTTAAGTTTGGTTTCATGTTGTGTGTTTTGTTAATTAGCTGCCGAGAGAGAGTCCTCTACTTAAGTAAAGCGTCTTTCTTTTGTCTTGTACTATTCCTTGATTTGCAGGTAGTTTAATTTTGTTTTTGACAAAAACTTACTTACTCCATACATACATACAATGTTATAAGAAACTCCATGCATTCCCACGTACAATATTTCCTTTGTATCTTTGCAAAAACCAGCGGTCTGTAGCTCGGTCTGATTAGTTCAAGAAAAGCTTGGTTTTTATTCACCTGACCTCTCCTCGTTTAGTGTTAGTCAGAAATAAACTTTTCTATAAGCCTTGGCCTGTCTAGTTTGATTGAAAAAAAAAAAAAAAAAAAAAAACCCAAAAGGATTTCTATCGTAAAAACTACATTGATTGGTCATATCATGAGGGTCACTCAGTTACATAAACATATATGCTGAATCTTCTACTTTGACTTAGTCCATTTTAGCCAGTCATTTTTTTAGTTCTTTTTGTTCATTTATATAATGTATGTTAACATGCGACATATATGATCAAGTATTAAGCATAGGTGACCGGGAGTAATCCTGTCGGAAGTCGGGAGTTTCACTTATAAAGGACCATTGAGCCTTGTGTCTTCACTCACTTTTTGGTTTATCGTCATGTATAACTCTCTACCTTTTTCAGGTCTCTTTTTCAGTAGTCTGTCTAATTATAACCTCGTACGTTCTTCCCCTTCTTTCCATTATCAAGTATAATGTCCCTGTGGCCATAAATAACACCGAAATGGGGAGTAATACATATATAAGCACATTATAATGACACAGCCATGTTCCCAATCTGAGAGTGTTTCCTTTGTTGGTATTAACAGCTATTTTTAGAAGGAATACTTTTATGAAATCCTAACGATTTCGTAACTAATATGTATATAATTGAAAGGCATTGTATAAGATATATTTGTAAATATTTTTGATGTTTTAATCTTTTATAAGTATATAAGTATTTTTTTTGTATTGTGTTACACATGAAATAAATAAATAATTAAATTTTCATAAATTTCACACGTATATAGGTATTTTCGTGTCATGTCCTGTTAACCACGAAATAAATAGGTCGTGTTTAGGTTATGTTACTTGACACGTATAATTAAACGGATCATATTCGAATTTGTGTAAAATCTATAATATTTATGTCTAAACACGACACGCGAACCCAAAACACGACCTGATTGCCACACTTAAATCTTATTTTGCTTAGTATATCTATGTCTATTACTAGTATAATACTGAAATGGGGAGTAATGCATATATAAGCACATTATAATTACACACAGCTATGTTCCCAATCTGAGCGCGTTTCCTTTATTGGTATTAACAGCTATTTTTAGAAGGAATACTTTTATGAAATACTAACGATTTCATAACTATTTTTTTGTATATATATATAACCATGCTAAGTAGCCATTGAACATGATCCTTATTTTGCTTAGCATATCTATGTCTATTACTCGTATCTTTGTCGGAATAAACTTGTGTTGAGGATCATGTTGTATTAATAGGGTTAATATTGATTGATTTTATTAGGTTAATTTGATGGAATGATCACTTGTGAGATAATAATACATCGTATTAGAGGAAAACAGGATCAAAAGAACTAATTTCGGCATTTCCCTTCACTTGAAAACTACTCCCTTCACTTTGGTTGTGTATGGACAGTTATCTTGATTTTTATTTTCATCTCTCAAATGCTTTCTAATGCATAAAATGTTGTATGTCTAACATTTTTCAAAAATGTGTTTTGAAATGAATTTTAAAACATGTTTTGCCTACCAAACAGGAAACCTTAAAATACAACCATCTTTTACTATTTCTGTTCAAAATATGCCCCAATAGTATTTTAGTTCAAAATATGTTTTCATCTTTGCAATTTATACATTTCATTTCAAAACATGTTTTTATATTTGTAATCTATACAATATTTCAGTTCAAAATACACTTCACACTATCAATTTAGACAATATTCCGGACAACATTTTAAAACACATTCCGAACATATTTTACAAAATACATTTTGAAAAACAAGTCCTACGCATCCAAAAAAATTTATGATATTTTCCAAGGGAAATCTACTAGAGAATAGTGGATCGACATTTCAAACTGAATAAAGACAAGAGTTGGATTTTCTCTTCTGATTCTTCATTATAAAGGAAAATGTTGTTTTCCCAAATTTCCTTTCCTGTTTGGTATATCAATGGCAATTTCTATGTGTTAAATGATACAACAAATAAGAAAAATGGAAAGGAAAAATTTCATCATATGTGGCATCATGTGATAGGATTTTGAAAATTTTTCAAATAGATGTAAGGAATACTTTTGAGCTGTTGATCACATTAGAATACTATTGTTTGAGTGATGTAATTTGGTTGACAACATAGAAAATTATTTTGTCTTGAGGTTCCAGAAAAAGGAACAATGATAGATTATGAACTAAAGCAAATGATCGCGGGGATTATGATTCCTTGAGAGGATTGGGTTCGAATAGCACTGGTTATTATAACGTGCACCTCCCAGATAAAAAAAGAAAAGAAAAGGAGCATAACAATTTTTTTTTTAATTTTTTTTTTTTGGAAAAACAGCCTTGTTTTTAAGGACAAAGAAAGCCTTCTTGTTTGGATAGATATCCTTTTTGCTTGTAAGCACATTAACTTTTGCATTTACTCGAAATAAAAGAAAATAATGCACCCTCCCTATTCATTTTGGAACTTTTTCTTCTCTTTTTCCATGTATTTTATTTCTACTCTACATATTGTTGTACAATTGGTTTCTACAAAAAAAAGAAAAGAAAAGAAAAACTAGATGTTGACATGTTTGTTATACTTTGATAAAGAGAAATATGGGTTGATTTGATTATTTGGACTTTGTGAGGTTGTTTGTCTCTAGCTAAACCAACTGTGAATGCTTTTTTTTAGCCTTTGGCATTTGCCAACACCAAATTCTGCAAGATTCAAACCTGCATTGTCCCATCACTTGACTTTTTTTGAAAAAGACTTCAGAATTTTATTTTTTGTGCCATTTATATATGCTGGTCTTACATATTTTCTGGCTAGATCTATCCACATTTTTTACAATACACTGAAATATGTTTCTAACTGATCAGTATTGTTTTAGTCTTCTGGAGAGAAGCTCTAGATTATATTATTATAATGAGAATAACTCACTCATTCACAACAAACCTAGACCAATATAATTGGCTTGGCCTGAGCAGATTTTTATCATGGTGTCAACGTTTTGAATAATTTTTGAGCTATCAGCTTGAAAGTTCTTGCAAGAAATATCTCAGCAAAAACCAACCTTATCTAAAAATATGAACTTCAAACTTGAATTTCTTGCAATTCGTTGTAAGTGAGAAGTAATCACCTTTTACTGTTTCGTGACATTTGAAATAGTTGGAAGGTTTCATTTCTGTAAAAATTAACCATAATTGGCAGAAGAGAAGTGCATTGCTTAGACAACTGTACTATTTAACTTGCACGCTACAGTCTATAATGCATAGTTACATATGCACACTTTCAGCCTTGGATAAAATTTGTTATGTGGATTTTGGGGAATTACTCTATTGGGTTCTGGATTTCTCAATCTACACACTGCTTTTTGAAGGGATATCATTGTACTTCATGCCTTTACCAAAAGATTGATTCCAACCTATTATCTACTGGCATAGCGTTCTCAAGTAGTCGTGATTTATATACAGCACACAACCTAAAACTTCTAACTATTTTCTTCTCTTGTGAAATAGATGCCGCCAGGATTCTCCACGAAATAGTTTCATGCGGAAAAGATTGCACACCCATCCATTTTGAAGTTTAATAAATTGCATGCCGTAATTCTGGAATTTTAAGGGTTTCAAAGCTTTGGATTTTCTTATACAACACACTTAAAAATGACTGATATGAAGTCACACTTTTGTTTCCTTGTATTTGTGCTTTTCTTTGATATTGACCTCGTTTTCACAATTCTTTTTACCTTTTCATCACTTCATCTCGGTGGTCAAATGATTTTGAGGTTCAAGATTTGAACATCTGATTATGTTTAAGATTATGCTTTTCCACTCAGAATTTCAGTTTTGACTAACGCTGCATGTATAGTTAGGACTGTAAACACTAACCCCCAACTTCTAATTACATTAGTGTAACATAGTTAACGAACTTCTTGTTTCCTCTCTCTTTCATGAGGACTTTTTAGATTCTCCCATGTTTGAATCTTACTTTCGTATCAGATAATATTTGTCAGCATGCGTTATGAAGCTCATCATGAAGTTTCCCTGTGTTCCAGCATCAACGAACTTTTAATTTTTAATTCTCGAATTATGTAACACACAATTTGTAAATGTGCCAACAAGTCTACAACATACATGCCTCGTGGACTTGCACGAAGAAGCTTTGTACCTGCTGACATTACTGTAAATGCCACATCGCCATATATCTTCTTTTTTCTTTTCCTTATTTTTTTTCCCACTTTCTTTGCTCAATCTCAAAATCTATACTAAATTTGCTCGTCAACCGAAATGTTATCATATACTTATATAACAAGATTGCAAACATTCACATTCTGGTTTACATTATTGTAGTATGGAGAGGATTTTGGAAAGATATGAGAGATATTCATATGCCGAGAAAAGGCTTTCCGGTAATGACTCTGAGGAACAGGTATTTTGGCCAAAACTTCCATCCTCTATGCTCTTGGTTTGCTTTTACTTTGGAGTTGGATTCTTTTCCGATGTATGTGGAACGAAATCTGGGATCATCCAATGTGCTGTGGCAAACAATTTCTTGCTATAATGGAAGACATTCTTTCATTATCTTTCACTTAAATTTAGCTTCTATAAAAAATTCTAATTTTCAAAATTATGGCATTAATAATTTAGGGTTGTTCTACCATAAGTATATGTACACAGTGAACTTCTGTACTTGATTCAATAGATATTGAAAAGATACATTGATATTGTTGTACAAATAGAAAGTTGATCAACTGTAATAATTTTTGTTTTGCTGCTATTTGTTTGGTATATCTACATTAGAAACAGTACACTAGCTTCTTTTTATCTCTAGAAACTCCAATGATTGTTCTTTGCTTGTATGTTTTCATGCTTTCTTCCCTTTTAATCAGTTTCTTCTTTCGATAGAAAAACAGTCGACGCAAAATTTATCGACGCTTGTATTCTTCCTAGTTAATAATCCTTGTATAGTAATATTGTTTCATTTTACTTGTTAGATTCTGCTATTCTGTAAATCTCGTTTTTGCCGTCTAAAGTTTTAACTTGTTTCATGCTTATTCTTCATGTCTTTTACTTCCAGACTCATCATTTATCTGAGCTAAGCTTGTGCTTGTTGTGGTTCTGTGCAGGACGATTGGTCTCTTGAGTACCCTAAGCTCATGTCAAAAATTGATCTTCTACAAAGAAACATAAGGTATGTACAACTGTCCCCATAAATATGTTTATACTTGTGTTTTACTGCATTTGTCTACTGGAACCATTTCAAGAAGATATAATCAAAATCTTATTGTTCTTGGAAGTGTAAATTATGCGTGTTGACATTAAATCACAGACTTGTTTTATGTCCAAGTAGAACTGTATATTTTGGCTAATTTTATCTATACTAGACGCTGCCAATGGGGGAGGGAGCTTTGACTTTTAAATTGTGTTTGCAAGGCATTATGTAGGAGAGGATCTTGATCCTCTGAGCTTGAGGGAGCTCCAGAGTTTGGAGCAACAGCTTGACGCTGCTCTGAAGCGAATACGAACCAAGAAGGTAACTACATTGTAATACTGTGTAAATGTCGAATAAATATATCCTTGTGTCAAAGCTACGAATGTTTTTGTGTCCATATTATTTATGTTGTCTTCATCTCTGATTCATGCAGAATCAAGTAATGCACGAATCCATCGCCGAGCTTCAAAAAAAGGTATGATCCTAGTACTGTCCGTGCTGATTCGATTATTCCACTCGAGATGCAGCATTGAACATTTGCCTGCGTGAAAAGTTCTGTGTAGGAAAAACTGGCCTGCCTTATTATATTATTATTATTATTATTATTATTTCTTTTTTGCATGGGCAATTCGGTATGATGTACTTACAGTACGTTCATGGTTTTTGAAATGTCACAGGAGAAATCACTGCAGGAGCAAAACAATGAGTTGGTAAAGAAGGTAATCGATAGTGTTAATACATAGTATTCGATTCATAGTGTTCATTGTTGGGTTAATTCTTTTTCATCATTATTAATGTTTATCTTTTTCCTTCAAAACAGCTCAAGGAAAATGAAAAAATGGTGACAGAGCAGCCGCAGTTGGCGCAACCCCGTCCAGTTCAAAACTCCTGTAGCCCCCTGCTGCCTGAGGACTGTCCTCCTTCCCTGACTATTGGGTATTTTACTTTCAAACCTTAATTTGCGTCCTGCCAGAGCATAGCATCTGTAGGGCCACAAATATATTCATGACCCATAAGGCCTTTTGTACTGTGCAGTAGGCCTTTCCATGCAAGTGGAGCCATCGGCGAGGAGGACGGAAGAGGAGGAGGTCATGCTCCCGGTGGTGGCACAAACTCACTTGTGCCGCAATGGATGGTTCGTCGCATCAATTAAATAATGAGGAGATGAGTTTTTCACCTTCCAAACCGGGAAGGATTTTTCATTGTCTGTGCTGCGATGGAGAAGCATAATAGTAGATTTCACTTGTGATAAAAGCATAAATATAAATAGGTCTAAATCACATCCCCTCATCAACTCATCAATTCTAATTACGGGACTTTCCAGTTTGCTGATAAAAGCCATAAGTGCCTATGTATGTAAATCATGATTTGAATGTTCAATAGTACGAGGCTGAACAAACAGGCCTCGTTCCTTGAGGCAACATTGAGAATATGTACTTGCATCGAAACTAAGTATGATATCCTGAATGGAGGATTTCTAGAATTCATTGTTGTCCAGGAATCTGGGAGGAGCAGGTTACATTAGAACTTATACAACGTTGTTCCTGACTTCTGAGAGTTCAGTTATTGTAAATCAGTAACAAGAATTGTGCATGTGCCCGCCAAGGGACTCGCGATCGCATTAGATCCCTCAGACAAGCGATACAGTGTTTTCTATAAAATGAATACAACATTACATGGGAATTATGCCATGAGCAGGCTTCAACAATCGGCTAAATATACACAATT
Source organism: Gynochthodes officinalis (assembly GCA_020080225.1). Lineage (NCBI taxonomy): Eukaryota > Viridiplantae > Streptophyta > Magnoliopsida > Gentianales > Rubiaceae > Gynochthodes > Gynochthodes officinalis. The sequence continues at coordinate 35,076,551 of CM034621.1, read as the reverse complement.
AAAAATATAATAATTTGTGTTCAATATTCTCTGGTATTCAGCCATCACGTTTGTCAATGTTGTCATCATCATCATCACAGTCGCAATCACCATCATCATGCAGATGAGCCCTGGGCGTGCAGAGAAAAAGTTGATATGTACAGCTTTTTAAATAGGTGCCACATGTGCGAGATAAAGGAGATGAGACAACAAAATAGTATATAGATGTCAATGGATCTAATGATTCATCAACAAGAGTATAGTTCATACAGATTTGTATGGAGTCATGCAACAAAATAAGAGGTTGGTCATAAACACAAGATAAAATCTCCCTCCCTCCACGGCTCAATGCATGGACTATGACCAGGCATGTAAAACTTAAGAATAGCATAGCAGCATGAACTATATTAGATTTCATCTTCACAAGTCCTAGAAACAAAAAATTATGCAAAACTGACTGACAATTTAAAGTGTACCTCAGTCTAGCACAAAGTCGTGCTAAAGCATCTGATGCAGTTCTTGATGCAACATCCTGAATCTTGGAAGCATTTGACAGAGTGACACAGTCTGCAAGCCGGAACTCACACAACTCCTTCAGGGAACAAGCATCTGTCAACACTGCTGAATGACCGCCACCAGCTGCCAACTTCCTGACTTCACCTACACACCTAAATTTTGTTGTTTCTGTTAACACAGGGACTTCTATCCATAGATTGTCAAGATAGGTTAAGACTCTCACAGAGCATACCAATCTACAGGAGATGGGAACCAAGCATATGTAGATTTCTCATTGGCTGCCTGACCATAGCAGTTGTAACCCCATCCATGAATTCTACCATCTCTAGTAGAAACAAGTGTGTGTGAATGTCCACACGCAACAAGTTGAACACCATTTGGAATGACCAAGACAGGGAAATTACGGAGCATCATTTCAGAATCATTTGGCGTGCAAGAAAAGAATTCAGATTGAGGGCCGAGGCCTAGTTGCCCAGCTTGACCTCCACCCCAAGCATAAAGAGCCCCTTTGGCAGTCAGTGCACATGTGTGCACCCCACCACATGCAATATCTTTCATGAATATTCCATCAAGTGCAACAACACGCCTAGGCAACAGTTCCTTGTCACCAGATTGAAGGGAACAATGCCCAAGCTGTCCCATATTTCCAAGTCCCCAAGTATAGCTGCAAAATAAAAGTCAAATGATTCTGAGTGCTGTGAAATTAAGCATTACATAAGAATTTACAACATAAGAACAGTGAAGATCAAAAACTAGGAAATATATAATCTGTTCTTGATTCAACATATTTCCTGTAGGGTCCAAGTAGATATGATCACTTTCTCTCAAGTCATAGTAAGGCAAATCTCAATGTTTATTAGGACTTTAAAAGGGGGTAAGGGAAATCAGTAACCACACAGATATACTGAATCACTTTAAAACAAGAAATAGTACCTTACCATGTTTATCTACAAAACCACTTCCACAAAGTAATTAACACCATCAAAAACATAATCAATAAAATAGCATTTCATAATGTCACACCAGTGATTTTGCTATTTCTTTGCTCGAGTTCATATTTCACTATTTGGATTTCTTCTTCATATGTACAATATCCATTCACATGTGGTAAGACCTTAGAAGCATGTTTAGTACAATAACTAACAAAATCACACATCAAAACAGAGTAAAAGTAAAATTAGATTCATGCTACTAGGGTTAGATAGTAAACCAAGGCAAGAAATGGCACTGTCCTGCTTCAGATAAACTAGCTCAAAAGGCCAAGGGGACAAATGGGTCAAATATAAGGTATGCAAATCTCATCTTATCCGACATGCTTTCTCACAACACTTGTTGATTGTTGATATCTTTCCAAGACCTTCACTTAACCTCAAGGGTGCCATGCGGATAACCACAATTCTCATGCTTTATAGTGAACTTATCTCCACCAAAAAAGATCCATTAGAACACTTACACCTCACCCTCCTCTGATATGGCTGCTGTGTGGTACTCCCCGCATGACACTTGGACAATCTTCACAAGCTCAGGGGCTTCGTCAAGGAACTTAGCATAACCCTTAATCAATTGAGCCCCTTGCAGGCCTTCAGAGGTAACACCTCTCCCAAGCTGACCATATTCATTATAGCCTGGTTTGCGAGAGCAGTGACAAAATTCTAATCAATACATGGTATACGATAGTAGAGTTAGAATGCAAGGTTTCCACTCCTACAGTCTTAAGATCAAACAATTAGAAAAAGTACAGTCTTGAAAATGTAAAGATAGGGAAACCAAATCAGTAACAAGTCAAGTAGACAGGAGATGCAAACTGATAGAAACACATTAAAAACTTTAATTAAGTGCTAAATCTGCCAAATATACAATACCCCATGCTTGTAGAAGACCATCTTCTGACAAAGCCACGACATGAACAGCTCCACAGGATACTTGGCTAATAATCTGGACCATATCCCAAAAAAAAAAAGGAAGAAAACAAATCAAATAGTTTCTCACAAAGAAATAACTAAGAAAATAACAGTGAAATTGTTACAAGAATACCATATTTGGAGTAAAAGCTCCCCAATACAAGCGTGGACAATTAGAAGCCTGAAACTACAAAGATAAGTCATACTGAGGACAACCTATTTTAAAGGAAACAAACAAAACAGATAATATTGTAACAAGCATAACCTGGTTCTGTCCCCAAACCCAAAGCCTTCTCCTAGATATGGTTCCATCATTTTCACGTGGTTCTGCAATAGCAGCAGTGCAATGGGCACCACATGACACTGAAACCACATATTCAGATTGTAGTTGCTTCACTTTCTTGGGGTGTTTCTGACCCTTTTCAGTTCCATCCCCCAGCTGACCAAATTCATTGGCCCCTATTTAAAAACATTGAAGATGGCTATCCATTGAAGCATAAATATAATCTCCAAATCTTACATCCAGAGCAGGGGAGTTAAAAGGAAAATATTAAATTGAAACATAAACAAGCAGCATAATCATGGTCAAAGTCTAGCAATGGTTATGAAGTTTAACTAGATATACCAGAAAACATTTACCATTCATAGCATACAGGTAAATCATACGCGTGACTCCAGATGATTTTAGAGAGGATATATCCAATTACTAAAGCAAAGACCTAAGTTTTCATGATTGAGAACTTTCTAAGTTCTAACAAAAAGAAGATTTTAATGATAGTATCTAATAGGTAATCGAGGAACTGGACAGAGAGCAAGTATCAAATATTAAAGAAGAAAATAGTGCTGTACAAAGAACTTGGCCATATACGGTACCAAATTTTTTTTTATAGAACTCTGCTTTGCCGAAAAATCATCACTTTTCAGAGAAACAACATCAGAAAATAAAACAGATTTTCAGAGAGAAACCAATATGATGCTGGTATCAGGACATGGGATGCCTGATGCAAACTCAATTCCTAAATATCACTGGCTATAGCAAATTTGATACACAAAACACCACCCCAAAAAAAAAAAAATCTATCTTGATCTTACTTTCCTCCAAAAAATACAAATTTAAATCAAACGAGAGGGACACGATGAAGAATAACAACAATGAATAATTGCTTTTATGTCGACCCAAAAAAAAAAAGGAAAAAAGGTGAGAGGAAAGGGAGCGAACCCCAAGTGAAGAGCGATCCATCAGAGGCTACTGCAGCAGTGTGCTCCCGGCCACATGCTATATCCGACCACCTGGAATTCCCACCAGCAGGGCACCCAAAAAGCTCGGGCGGCAGCTGTCTTGGGATCCTCAAATTCTTCTCTTTATCCTTCCGACCCGTTTGTCCAGATTGATTATAGCCCCATACATAGATAGCACTCTTTGTGGGAAGACTCACTGGCCTTGACTCCCCAAATATCTCATCAATATCCATTTCCTTCTATCAATTCAAACAGGAAAGTCAGCATTTTTACTAAATCCAACCCAACAAAAAAGAAAAGAGGAAAACTACCAACGACCACAACCCTTTACTTAAATAGCTAGTCTGCTAGCTGTATTTGCTTGCCAAGTTGTAAAATTGACAAGATGAAAATGGAGATATTTAAGAGAGGAAAACCGTTAAAAATTCTACCTTCAAAATGGAGTATACCTTAGATTAGATAAAGTTCAGGATTTGATTTTCTGTCAAAGGTACAAATTTGACAAATTTAATGGTGCTGATCGGCAAAGATGCAGCGAGTTTTCAGAAAGGTCGTGGGAGAAGGAAGAAAATGCGACATAAATTTCTCGGATGTGAGATCGGCGAAGATGTCCAAGCGACTGCAAGTCCAAAGATTCCGGGAAGACGCAGAAGTTGTCGGTGTTGGTCACGTGCGTGGAGTGAGGAGATCTTTATTTGACACGTGCACTTACGAGATTTCACAGCCGTCCCCCTGCCCCCGCTGCCCCAACTGCCCGCCATTGGTTTTTTATGAATTGCCTTTGACTTTTTAATGTACAATTAGAAATTCAAAGAAATTATGTATTAATTAAAGGTACGTAAGAATTATGTTTTAAAGAATATTTTTATATTTTTAAGATAAAATTTATGTAAAGTTGTAAATAATTAATTTAAAATTTTAAAAATATATTTTGAAATATTGTTCAAAAATACTTTGGTTTTTTTCGAATTGTGATTTATTTGAGAAAAATTATATTAAAATATGAAAAAATTTTAGTAAATATTTTTTTATATAAAAAGTATTTTGGAGGAGAAAATAAGAGTGAAAAATTTTTTAAATTATGAGAGAGAATTTTAATAGAAAATTTTAAATTTTAAATTTTAAAATAAAAATATATTTAAATATTTTATTTTTATTTTAAAAAAATAATTTTTTATAAATGAAAATAAATTCCAAACGGACCATTTAATTTCGATTGATGAATATATTATAATAAACTTTTGTGGAAAAATGGGTTGTGATTGATTTACCAAAGTCGAAGAAAATTAGCGCCTGACTATCGTGGCCCTTAATGTTCAACATTAATTTCATTAAAATAAGTTTGGTAATTTTGACAAATTCTTCTTGTTGAAAAAAGTTATAGGTAATATTCGTATTCCTAGTCCTAATCCTATATAAGGGAGCACAAAAAACAAGCACGAATCTTGCACTTGCTTTGAGCAGCTGGGCATGCGTTTGGTGAGTCTCCCGGGATATCAAATTGCAGCAATTTCCTGGTTGGTTTCCCTTCAAACTCTTTGAATTTTTTTTATTTTTTATTTTTTAGCTTAATTTGTTTGTGTGTTGGTTTCCTGGATAAGGTCATAATTCTGGGATCAGTCTTCATTTCTTCCATTAAGCTCCAAATTTAGTATAATTGAAGAAAGTTTTCGATTGATTGTTAGTTTATAATTGAAGTATGCAAGTTGGTTTTTTTCGGGATTCTGATCTTTCTTGATTTGAAGGTCGTGAATTGGTCCATAATTCTTGGTTCGGCATTTTTTTTTTTTTTTTTTGTTGAGTGGGTGCTAGGTGAGCACTGCTAAAAAAATGGAAGCTCGAATGTCCAAGTTTGACAAAAGTTCCATTTTCGTGTATCTGATAGACTACTTCTTCATCTCCAACTACGTGCCACTATTGATTAAATTATCATCCTTTTTATCAAGTTAGATGGTTAAGGCCTGCACTGGATTTTCTGTTTCAAAATTGTATCTTGTTTTGGCCCCTTAACAATTAGAAACGTCTTAAGGACTAATTCAAGAAAATATTGCAGTAGAAGGCTAATGGCTGAGTCAGCGGGTAACAGCTCCGGCAAAAAGTTGCTCCAAATTGATATCAGTTCTGACAGCGTATGCCCATGGTGCTTTGTGGGGAAAAAGAATCTTGACAAAGCTATTGCTTCATCACAGGATCAATTTGATTTCAAGGTTCTATTTTATTTTATTTTTCCCTTTTACGTTTAATCTTTTTCCTCATCCTTATCTATGTATTTGGTTTTCATTTGCAAAACACGATATTGCAGCTTAAGTGGCACCCGTTTTTTCTGAATCCTTCTGCTCCCAAGGAGGGTGTCAACAAGAAACAGTTCTTCAGGGATAAATTTGGATCTCGATATGAGCAAATTGTACCAAGAATGACTGAGGTGCCTTTGTTCTTCTTTTTTTACAGTTTTGTTTGAATAATTATCATTTGTCTGCCTGGTATACTTAACTCTCGGTAACCTCTGAAAATATGCAGATATTTAAGGGTCTTGGAATGGAGTACGACATGTCTGGCCTTACGTAAGTTCAATTTGCTTCCCGACATTATCCAGGACCTTTAAAGATTCCTTGAATTCTGGCGCTAACATCTTTCAGGTATGCAGGGGAAATACTTTGGACAGCCACAGGCTTTTATACCTTGCAGGGCAACTGGGGCATGATACGCAACATAAACTCGCTGAGGAGCTTTTCCTTGGCTACTTTACTCAGGGAAAATATATAGGGGACAGGCAAGCACAGTTCTTCCAGTACTGTTGCTATTTTCTTCTGCTGCAATCATGTGTTATATTCCCACAATTCCTTGAGAAGCCATCTGCTGATGCAACTGATAATGCAATCTCTATAATCTTTAGCTGAGTGTTTGAAATAGGAACATTTTTGACATCAACAAGATTTACATTTATGCGTTGAATTTAAAATATGAGGCTGGAACTCTGAAAACAATTTTGATAGGAATCAAGTGGAAATTTCATGATTACTTGTTTGTCCTGGTACCATCAACACTAAATGAATGTGATCAAAGCTCATCCTTTGATTTCAAGTGTAGCTGCTTTATGGATTTACATATTGACAGTATTTTCTTTCAATCTTGAAGGGAATTCCTTTTAGAATGCGCCAGAAAGGTTGGGGTAGAAGGAGCAGCTGAGTTTCTTGATGATCCAAATAAGGGAGTAAGGGAGGTATACTCTTTGATAGGATGTCTTCTACCATGAACTCAAATACAATTGAGACGCGAGAAGTTAAGGAAATTTTGGTTAATATAATCAGAAATTGGCATTCACATACTTTGACAGATTTTATATGGGTCTCTTGTTACTTGCAAGCAAATGTTATCGCTCTCATCTTGCATCGGTATCCCAGCAGTTTTCAGTCCAGCAAGTTAACAAAATGCTTTTAGTTTGCTTTGGATTCTTTATTCTGGGTTGCATATGGATCTGGCTATTCCACTTTTACTCATTCCAAGGCCTACTTATTCACTGTTAAATAATTTGACTCTGAAAATGGCCATGAAATTTAACCTAAAAACAGCAACATGGAAAAAGAACTGTGGGACACATTTTTTTCTTTTCTCTTGTGTTTGTATGGACTTGCGTCTCGTGATTATCAATTTAAGATGATTGACATACTTGTCCTTTCTGACTGACTGAAGGTTAATGAGGAGCTTCAGAAGTACTCGGCCAATATATCAGGAGTGCCTCATTATGTGGTAAGTCAATTTTGTCCCAATTCAAATCTTGAGTATAGTGAGACCGACCAAATCAAAGATCTTTTCTGCTAAGGAATTAACAAATACTAATTCTCTTTACAGATTAATGGGAAGCACCAGTTGAGTGGTGGCCAACCCCCTGAGACTTTTCTGAAAGCTTTTAAAATGGCTGCTGGTGACGCCTAGTTTACGAGAATATTCACGTTGGTCCTTCCTGTATGTTGTATTTGCATATTGAAACCTTAATTTAAGTGAGAATAAATTCAGTCTGAGCGATGTTTGCTCATGATAGCATAATGTAAACATTTATTTGCGTGACATTTTTTCCTTTACAAAGTATTATACGAGTGGTACTTGAAACAACGAGATATGTAGAGATGGAAATTAATTTTAGAGCATTGCGTTTGCCTCTTTGGCTGAGCGACTACAGAAATATCTAGATATGAAAATCAGCATTTAACTCCACGTCGCAAACAATACAGGTAAAATCCAACATCGTCCACAGTACCGGAATCCCTTCGTATCTCAGTATGATTGAACAAGTTTCCACCTTCACAGCCTTGCAGAAAAGAGATGGATGAAAAATATTTTCCAGTCTTTTGACTATGAAAGAAAAAAAGGTAAAGAGAATAAGAGAATGGAATACTTTGGCTACTCAGTAATCGTGCGTTCACAGTGACCACGACTCTATGAACTTTATGCGCCTTTCGTGACTTTGTGTCCTCGTCATGATGAGTTGCCAAAGTGGACTCAAATGGCTATCGTTGATTAGCTAAGAATGTTGCTGAAGAAGTCGCTGCAACTAATAACACAAGTGAAAATCAATGGCAAAAGGTGGACTTGTCATTCATTAGATAAGAGGCAAGATCGAGTAAGTGTAGCAAGGGAGAAAACCCAACTTAAGTCCCAAAAGGCAAGCAGTTAAGTTCGACTTCATGGATCAGGAAGTGAAGCTGCACGGCTTTTGGCCAAGCTCTTATGCATACAAGGTGATATGGGCTCTGAAGTTGAAGAGCATCAAATTTGAATATGTAGAAGAAGATCTCTCCAACAAGAGCGATATGCTCTTGAAGTATAACCCGGTTCACAAGAAGGTCCCTGTGCTGGTTCATGGAGGAAAACCAGTTCCCGAGTCCTCCGTCATCCTCGAATACATTGAAGAGACCTGGCCCCAGAATCCCCTGCTACCTAAAGATCCTTTTCAGAGAGCCCTGGCTCGGTTTTGGATTGATTTTGGAAACCAGAAGGTAATCTCATTCTCCAAAAACCAACCGTCTTTTTTATTTCAGATTGAAACGAATCATTTTCCTGCTTACTATCTACTTGCAGAGCCCGTGGCGCTAGGAAATTTGTGTAGTTTTTCCGGCTTGAAGACCCAACAATTGAGTTGATCTTAAGCTTAACTGATTTTGTGAACCATGTACTTAGCATACGTTAAATGAGATCTATATGAAATAATCATCATGTCTGGAAAGAATGTTCTCGTTCATTTTTGAAGATAGATGAAATAATTAATAAAATTTTATAGGAAGCTGTTTGTAATTAATATTTTGATAATCATACTTTTGAACTAGCTAATATCTAACATTTGTCATAACCCAGGGCCTAACCTTCTATTCCTTTTTCCGAGCTGGTGAAGGAGCCAAAGATGAGGCAGCAAAACAGGTGTTGGAAGTTCTGAAAATCGTTGAGGAGCAAGGATTAGGTAGCAAGAAATTTTTTGGTGGCGATTCAATTAATGCAGTGGACCTGTCATTCGGCTGGCTTCCTCATTGGTTTGAATGCATAGAAGAGGTGGTGGGTGCAAAAGTTCTGGAACCCAGCAGTTTACCCCGTTTACATGCATGGCTCAAGAATTTCAAGGAAGAGCCTGTGATCAAAGAAAATCTCCCCGACAGAGACAAACTGATGGGGCACTTAAAGAACGTTAGGGCACATTTTGAGTTGGAGTGAACGCATCAGATTCAATTATTTATCCATCAGTTTTCTCTTTATGTAACGCTTGCTTGTCCATAGCTTCATCTTTTGATAAGAGATGAACCAAAACAAAATTATTTTTATAAAGGAAGGAACTAGCGATATTATCCTTCTAGCAGACTAATGGGAAGTACTAGCTGAACAGTAGGCGACCCCCTGAGAGCTTTCTAATAGTTTTTTAAATTGCTGCTGGTGATGCCAGTCCTAGACAACATTCACTTTGGTCCTTCCTATGTGTTGTCTTTGTGCATTGAAATCTTTCTCTGAGAATAAACGCCATCTGAGCCATGTTTGCTCATGATAGCGTTATGTATGCGTGAATCTGCATGACATTGTATAATCACTATAAATCAAATTCAATATCTTCCACGGTTCAGAATTCCTTGGCATCTGAGTATCCTTGAAGTGGACTTAAACCTTACGCCCACGCAGAAAACAGGATGGTTGAAAAATATTCTGCCCTCATTAAGTACATAATAGGATATCGTTTGCTTACTCTGTGACTTTATGTACCATGTTTCTCCTAGTATCATACTGAGATGCCGAAGTTGATTAAACTGAATTGTTAGCTTTGATAAGAGTGTTGCATTTGCAGAAGCTGATAACGCAACCAATAATCCAACTGAAAATTATGGAATGCCCAAGTTGAGTAAACTAATTTGTCAGCGTTGCAGATACAGATGTTGACAAGGCAACTAATAATGTAATTGAAAAAGCTGAGATACCAAAGTTGGCTAAACTAAATTGTTGGCGCTGATAAGAGTATTGCAACTAATATTCCCAATTGAAAATGCTCAGATGCAAAAGTTGACCTAATTGTTAGAGCTGATAAAAAGTATTGCAGATACAGAAGTTAACGGCTATAGATTGGACATGTCAGTCAACACATAGAAGAAAGATCTAGTCTGCAGGCAAGGAAGAAAATTCCTTCCCGAATCCCGAGTCCCAAAATGCCATAAATGGATGAAGAAGTGAAGCTGCACTGTTTTTGGCCAAGCCCCTACGTGCCTATGTGCGCCGAGTCCCTGTGGTCGTGCATGGTGAAAAACCAATTCCTGACTCTTCCGCCATCCTTGAATACATTGAAGAGACCAGGCCCCAGAATCCCCTGCTTCCTGAAGAAGCATTTGAGGGAGCCCTGGCTCAGTTTTGGATTAGTTTTGAAGCAGACAAGGTAATCCTATCCTCCAAAAACAACCCCCCCCCCCACCGTCTTGTTAATTTCAAACTGAACAAATCATTTTCCTGCTGATTATCTACTTGCATTTGCAGAGCCTGTAAGAATTTTTCATCCAAACGTGCTTTTTTATAACTTATAACATTTGCCATTTACCAGGGTCCGCTGTTTTATTCCTTTTTCCTAGCTGGTGAAAGAGACAAACAAGAAGCTGCAGCGAAACAAGTACTGGAATTTCTGAAAACCATTGAGCAAGGCGTAGGGACTAAAAATTTTTTTGGTGGCGATTCAATTAACGCAGTGGACCTGTCACTCGGGGTCTTTGGCTTGAATGCATGGAAGAGGTGGTGGGCACAAAGGTTTCCGACCCAACTATTTACCCCGTTTGCATGCATGGCTCAAGAATTTGAAGGGTTCTCCGACAGAAAAAAACTTCTCGGGCACATGAGGAGGATCAGGGCAAGTTTCCTGCTGCAGTGAATGTATCACAATTCAATGTCCCTTGTTTATGAGAATTTAACCATCTCTCCGTCAGTTTTCTGTTTGTGTAACACACGTTACTCTACAGCCCTACGTACTTAAGCATCGAATGAAATAATTTTCATCATAGTTCTTTATTCATTCGGTAAGATTTCATTTCCATCCTGAACTGGTTTAACTTTATAACTTTCTTAAGCGGTAGTCATAATCCTAGTACTCGTATAACATGCAATCTCGACGCCGCAAGAATCTCACTCTGGCTTTGGCTTTGGGGTTCAATGGATGACTTACTAAACACAAAGTGGCAAGGGAAAATATGACGTGTAGAACATGAACAGCCTTTACTATCACCTGCCTCTGAGTTGCAGAACGATACAAAGACACCGTTTGTATAAAATTCAAAACGCCTAGCTCAATTCAAATTTCTTTTTTCAGTTTTTGCCCTTATTTTGGGCCACGCATGGGCGTCTACCTTTCCAAAACATAATCTCCCCATTCTATCAGCATCTCTACGTATATCTATATCCTCCCATATGAAGGAGAACTGCAGCTGGGAAGCTATTCCCAATGCAATACAGAATGGGACTAAAAAAAGAAAAAAAAGGATAAAGTTCCCATGGACAATGTTCTTACATTTACTATGTAAGACTAAGATTTCAAGCATGTGATATTTACAGTGGCTTTACACTTCTGTGTCCTCGGTGAGCTTTCCGTTGGATGTTGGGGATGGTTTCTTCCACAACGAACAAACTTCAAGGTGTCTCATCAAATGCCATAACCTGAAAGCCAACCAAGCTAGCGACAACATAAGAATTTTCCTGTCTTAAAGCATTTCTACACAATTCTATTTCCAAATCATCTAGGGGTTTATGTTAATAGCAACCATATCACCTTCTTTCCCATTGTTGTCAAAGGCCTTCAAAAGACTACAACATCAAATCCTAGCGTAACAAGGCAAAACCACCCCACCCAACCTTAAAAAATATATATATATATATATATCTACAAATCCGGTCAATAAAATTTGAAAGTGGTTATTGGTTAGATGAGTATATACAGTGAAAGCCTATGGTCAATGAAATCAAGGAGAAGTTTATGCATTTGCATGTTGCAAGAAGTGGTTAGAGACCATGGTCAAAGGAAATCAAGCTTGCAACTTTATCTTCAACTAAAGCAGACAGACCAATTGATGATGACAGATTACCTTCCCACAAACTGGACAGCTTTCACTTCGCTCCATCCACTCGTATATACAACCAAGATGAAAATGATGGGAGCATTTTGTGATTATCTTTGGGTTTTCTGTAGTATACTCTGCACATAAAGGATGCATCATGAGTACCCAACCAACTAACTGAGGTAGTAATTTAGGCTGTCACAATAAATCATAAAACAAGAACCAACACATGTATATTAACTTTCTCACACACGTCTTCAATGTAATTTGCAAAGATTATCCAAACAAATAAAAGTTCAATCCAGATATCCCAGCTATCTTAATGCATTATTTTATTAGTTTTTTCCTCCAAGATACAACCACAATTACATCAACAACATGCAAATGACCTCCAGTCAGGGTCTAAGCCAACATATGGAAAACCATACAAAACGCCCTCCTTTTTTTCACTAATTCAACCACCCAAGAAAAATAAATCAGTCATTCTCATATCCTAGAACTACCAAAGGAAGAAATTTAACTTAATTTGATAGTGTCATTTGCATGCAAACATCTCAAGCAGATCAATAAGCAGGCAAGAATGCGCATAGATATGAGATTACCAGGGCTCCTCCACAATCAAAAAACTAAAATTAGCACTTATCTATGATAAATGCAGAAAATAAACAAAGACCTAACAAGAGGTGTTTTACCTTCAAGACACGTTGGGCACACATCTTCTTCTTCAGAAGAAGAATAGATATGTGCAAATCCAGTTGCAGTTTTAGCGGCAGAAAGCTTCAATGAAGATCTGGAATTATATTCTTTTGATTCTTCTACACCTGTGCACTCACTCCATTTCCCTCCAGTACTCAGTGATTCAGAATCTTCATCAACCTCACTCCTTCTCAGGGGTTCAGTTTCATCATGTGAATGACTCGACCCCTTCTCCCTTCTTGATACCAGCCCATCCCGTTGTAAACGGAAATATCTTGGATCGGCATCATAAGGCAATGGCCTTGGTGGAGACCGATACATGTCAGACAAAGAGTTATCAAGTGATGTTGTGGAACTCAAGGATGCTGCTCCCTGAGTCGAAGAAGTAATGGCATGTCGGTCTTCCCTGTGAAACAAAGATGCATACTGCAATAACAGAATTGGAAACTCTTTGGTCAATTCTACTGGAGAATAAACTGACATCCAAATTATATGCAGTAGAACAAGCAATCCAACTGTCAGAATCAAACATGATGAAGCAGGGCATCAGTCCCTCAACAACTAAGGTTTTAACGTTACAGGTGCAAGGATATCCAGAATGGTTCTATAGATTAGACCAAGGTAAAACTTCTTGAACTTTATTAAGATTAAAAATTCAATTCTGGGCCAAACATTTAATAATCTCTTTGTAACGCACTCAACTAGACAAGCTATAAATTTTACACTTAATGGTGGAAGTAATGTAGGATGCTGAACATCAGTAGAGTTAGGAAGTCATATTGAGAAAAATATGATTTTAATGCATACCATGTGGAGGAAATTCTGAAGAAAGCATCGAAGGCATATACAGTTCCTATACATTGGGCTGTTCGGATTAGCAATATCTTCACATTCATCTTGCAAGCAGCAACAAACAGAACCCATGATAACACTATTCGACCAACTTTATACACTTGAAATCTTTCCTATTCAGGATCATCCACAATTTGTGATTGTGACTCGAGCAGCCAGGAAGATAGACAATGAGAGAGGACCCTAAGCTCGCAGGGGTTGCACCACTTTGCGAACCAGCACCCTCTCTCTCTCTCTCTCTTTTCCCAAGCCCTTTCCAACTGGGGCCTAAAGAAAACAAACACTGTAAATTATTGCCAGCAAAGTGGAGAAGGGAAAGATCGAATCTTTGCATTGAGAAACACTAGAATAATTAGTCACCAGAAAAGTGGAGACTAATCTAGAAATTTTCCTATTTAATTGATACAGTAACAACAGCTGGGAAAGTTTCAGTGCAAACAATAAGTTATCCATCAATAGTCAACCAAACATCACTACGTCGGTGCCCTTCAGCACACATAAAATTACAAAGATTGAACATTTTTGTTTCCCCTTCTGGAAATGGGTTTTCTGTGCAATGATCAAGCAAAACCAAGTGAGGTGATCGAATAAATTAAAGAACAATACACCAAACTTCTTCAAAATGAAGAAAGGTTTGTTCTTTCTTCCCCACATAAATGACAAGAAATGGGGTAAAAAAACATCGCAAATTCATGATCAGATGTGAAAACCAAACCATTATCAATTCAAGAGCAAAACCATAATTACTGGTCCAACAATGAAAAAAAGTAAAAATCCAATTCACAAAATCATAATTTACAAGGATCGAATAATCCATAATCAACCATAATTCAGAACAAAAATGATCAAAATAAATACAAAACAGGGAAGGAAGAAGCTACTACAAATTACACGGTAAGACCAATAAAAAAATTTGAAAAAATGAACAAAGAACCTGGACTCGCTTGATTCGAGAATGGATGATTCGATTCCTGACGATGGAGACACCGAAGCCTAGAAATCCGAGGTTAGATATTTCCGATTGTTTCTACAACAATATTAAACTGATTTACTTAATATTAGTATTATTATAGTAGTGAAGAAAAAAAAATCAAACTGAACAATGTCTTGGATTTTTCGGCCCAAAATAATAATAAAAAAAAAGTTAAAGAGAGCCCGTAAATAAAGCAGATTCCTAATCCCTCACCCACCGGCCCCTGCCCCTGCCCCTGGACCTGCCTGCCTCCATGGGTGAACGAATGGGGAATTTATAAATACTAATAATCCAGTATCATCATTATCATCTGAGCCTATCCCTACCCGACCTTTTTTAATTAGTAAAACAAGTCTGTATTTTGTGTAAAAAAAAAAAAAATTATATCAAGAATATAAAAATAGAAGATGATATGACAGGCCATTCCCATTTAAGTAGTCTTTTATTATTATTATTATTTCCTATTTGAAGACATATTTCTGATTTTTTTTTCTTTAACTTAATCCATGAAATGTAGTACAAGCATTTAACTTTCGTTGACAACAAATAATTGAGGGAGTCATTATGTTGGACGAAAAAAAAAACAAGGCTATATTTTGAATGTTTCAATGTGAATCTTTTTTTATTATTATTATTTATTTAAAACATATTAATTCTCTTATTTTTGTTTACTTTCTTACATTTGCGTGTATTTGAAGCACAATGCTTGAAGATTTATTGCAAAAAAATTGTGAAAATCCCAACATTGGATTTAAATAATGAAAATCCCAGTTGAAAGAAGATGAAAATTGAAATAGATAAAATAATTTAATTAAAAGGCCCTTAATTAATTTATTTTTTTCCTTTCAGAAGAAAAGGGAATTTAATGCGATTATTACATTAATATTAGGTCTCAATCCCTCTAAAACAAAGATAATACATACTTTTAGCCACTTAATCTAATTAATTACGCATGATTTTACATCCAAAATATGGCGGCGGTTAGTCTGATTTATCTTGTGATGGTGGGACAAGATTGGGCTTTGCTGCCCGGGCCATTGTCTTCATCTTCTCATAGACCCTGCAGTTAGCCCATTCATTTAACTCAGGACACAATGTTTGCAACAAGAAGATAAGCCTGATCCATTTTGGTTCTGCCACGTCTCGCTCTTTCCGACACACTGCGTCAACTATTGCCTTTGCACAAGCATCGGAACTCATCACCGGCAGCTCATTCACGAATGTCTGTCCACCGCCACCGCCACCGCCACCAAAGTGATACATCCAATTTAGAGATTTTATCATGATGAAACCCTAACCAAGAATTCAGACATGGGTTGTGAAAACAAATTTAGTTGTATCTTACATCTGCTAATTCTGGATTTAGTTCTAGATTTCCTTCCTTGTTTAAGGTTTTCCCTCGGGTCATCTCTGAATCTATTAAACCAAGAGTTGCTATTGTGATTGAGATTTCCGAACCCAGTTCAACTCTCAGTGTCTCGTAGAAGTTCACCAAAGCTGCTTTACTAGCCTGAAATCCCACGATGCAAACGTTAAAGCAGGGAAAATCTTAATGCATTTAGTACAGGTTATGAGAAACAATGCAAGGGAACATTTTGGGTATGTTTGGAAAACTTATTTTTATTTACAAATAAGTAAATTCTCAAACAAAAATAAACTTTCAAATATATTTTCATTTCAAATTTTAAATTTTAAATTTTAAATTTTTTCACTCAAATTCTTTTTACATAATTTTTAAAAAAAAAATTTATCCTATTTTTTCCCTTTAAAAACTTTATTTCTTACACCGTACAAACTTAGTCCTGGTGGGTGCAGAAATGCACTGGCTGATGCGTTCACAAATATGGTTCCTTTTGACCTTCTGAGATGGGGAATTGCGAAGTGAGTTGGGTAAATTGAACCCCAGAAGTTGACATCCTGAAGCCAAAATTGAAGATTAATCATGTCAGGCTTGGATACACAGTGACACCCACAGACAAAATCATGAAGGAGTACCATCAGCGGCGCGAGTTTTGTAATGTCAGTAACATCTTCGACTGGGCAAACAGAGCTAATTCCTGCGTTGTTCAAAACATGATCCACTGAAAAAAGAGATTGATTATCAGTATGCCCTTTATTTAGTTCTGCCCAGTATATATCTCATAGGGGTTTTTGAACTTGAAACTTACATCGACCAAAATGATTGACTGCCTCCTCAACGAATCTCTTGCAGTCATCCACCCTGCATACATCAGCACATATTGAGAGAACATCAGGGGAGCCAAGTTTCCGGGCTCTCTCGGCCACCTTGTTGATCAGATTCTTCCTCCTGGCGATAATTATTAGGCAAGCTCCTCTTTTTGCATATTCGTAAGCCAGTTGCTGCAAGCATTTTAGTTTAATCAATATCAGATTACTGCAACGCACGACACATTGATCAAACTGACAACAGGATGTAGGTATATATACGTACCTCTCCAATTCCGGATGATGCACCTGTGATCAGGACCACTTTTCCTTTAACGTCCTCCCTCGGTGAAATGTACCTATAAACAGTCTTAATGAACTTGAAGATGTAGAAAAACGGTAGGAGACTCCACAGAAGCAGCATGAGGAGTACCAAACGAATCACTGAATAGACAGTCGTGGCCGCCATGTAACCCTGTAACAATAAGCTCCGCGGTGGTGAAGTTCAGAAGGGTGAGTAACGGTGCCTCCGTTTCACTACCTAGCTCGTGATGCTCCTATTTCCTGAAGTATTACAATATTTAAAGGAGTGTCCTTAAATGAAGGGAAAAAGCATAATGGCGGATTATATGGACAAATGAAAGTAATTCTAGATCCTTGTAATTCTAAAAAAGCCATGCGTCTCGATCACCATCACATTCATTGTTAAAGTTTCGATGATAATAATGACCAGGGAAACATCGACGAACAAAAACTAGTGAGGCGGGATTGAACTTCATGTGCTGTGTTGACTTGTGCTCTCGAGAATTAAAAAAAAACGGACATTAATTAGAGACAGTAAGATGGTCTGTAAATGGATTTCAACTCCAAGAGATTTAAGGATCTATGTGGAGAAAAATCTCCATTTTTCGATTAAAATTTTATTTTTATTTTTAATATAATTTTTTATCTCACTATTACTATATCAAAAAAATGTAAAAATGCATTTTCAAACATTATAATGGAAGCCTTGATTTTGTAGTCAAACTCAAATGCCACAACCCTACAACCATGCAATTGATGACTAACTATACATGTGTACAATTAATTATTAATTAACCTTAACTTGTTATCTTTCCCTTAGTAAAATATAGCAAATTTGTCATTATATATGGAACTTCCCTTGATAGGATTTTTGTGGATCGAGGAAATGTATGACATGTCAGTACTGAAAGCAATGAAATTTCCAATTTTCAAACAAACAATTGAGTCTCCACCGTGTTTCTCAAAATTTTGTTTCGTACGTGGATACTTGCAGCATCAATAAAAGTACTACTGCATGTCGTTTGATCTCCGTGGTGGTAGTTTCTCCAATACCATGATGGTGGATAAAACAACGAGCCCAGTTCAAAGCGCATATGAACTTATTCAATCAGCATTTTCTGTCACACTACTCGAACTATAAGCGTGGTGTGGTCACGGGACAAGGCTGTGGAGGACGACGACGATGTTTTTAGCGGAAAATTCAATTCTCGCTGAGTAGCGCAAATGGCAATCAACCATGAGCAACAGTCCGACAGTTATGTGTCTGTCTTAACTCTTAGGTCCATTAAATGCCAGAGCCCTCCCATCCAGACCAAACCCCTACATGCAGCCATCCAGGCAACGATGCTGATGATCATCCCATAAATGCAACGTATTTATTCATCATACGGGCCATTTTCTGCTTGGTCCCTGAGTCCATTCCAAGTTAATGGCACAAAATTGCAGGTAGCCGCCCTGGATAATGCCGCTCAAAAGATAGAATAATGCAGTTCATTTGACGGTGTTGGTTTGTAATTTTTGTTTTTTTCTTCATTCCCTTTTTTCAAGGAAATTGTTGAATCGTATATGGGGAGAAAAACTTATCAAATTTTTATATCATAATTAATCTCAATTTGATCTCATCTATCTCATAATTTTACGATTTAAATTTATTAAAAGAATATCGATTATAACTATCATCATATATTTAATATATAAAAAAATATAGCTAAATTTACTCAAAAAATATATATATCTAAATAAAATTAAAATTTATCATTATAATAATAATTTAATTATTTAATAATATTTTTATTAGCTTTTAATAACAAATAAATAAATTTGACATAAATATTTTTCGATTGTGTCAGTAACTGAAATATTGAGAAAATAATATAAAATGTTATGAAAAATAAAAATTAAACTAACATAATTTAATTATAAATTATACATTAATTTTGTGTATATTTATTCATATATTGATTATTAATTTTTTAAAAAATAATTTATAAATTATATTTCATATTTTTTTTAGAATCTTACAACCCTAATATTTGATTATATCAATTTGATATTGTTATCCTACATCAATTATGATCCTGTAAACTATATCTAAAAATATTGAAAAAAAACAAAAAAGTTTATTCACATTAATGATGTACTTCGCCAATGACTACATTGTAAAAATTGACACGTATAGCACGCAATGCCACCACCTAGGGCCGTCGCATTGCCGCTAGGAGGAGTTACAACTAAACACCGTTGCAACTATATAACACGCATTACATAAATACCTATTTAAACCACCTATAAATAATTTTGGCACTTTAAATTGTCTAGTGATCGTTTCTGTTTGTCATATTGTGCGATTTTTTTTTTCACTAGTCGGGTTTTATGATCTTTAGTATTTTTTTTTTTATTTTAGTGGTCATTTGTCTTTGTAAGTTTAGTTAAATACCAATACCACAAAACTCATTTAGTCATTTTGTAATTATATACTTTGATAATTTACCCTGTTAATATACTATTATTTTTAGAGAAAAAAAATCACTTATAAATAAGCCATTCGAAGTGAAAAGCCAAAAGACATTTTTCACTTTCTTACTTTCTACTTTTTATACATACCGACTTAAATATTATAGAGTTTTTTAAAACTACTTATAAAACACTCTCTTACCAATAATTTTCTGACCAGACGTTGACTTTTCTTTACTAATAACCCACTCCTGCTTAAGACAAAGTGACCGTCATTATTAATTAAAGTGACTTCCGTTTGATAAATGGGTGTGTATACTGTATAGAATGTTTTTCAAAACATTTTTATTCTTGTCATGTATCTCTTTTCTCACAAATTCTTCTATCAAAAAATATAAAAAGATTTTTTAAAATACAATTCATATACAAATCCTATAATGATTTTTGTCATATAAATATCACAATTGAATTTTTTTTCTTTATTAAAATTGTTGTATTATGCATCATGTTCAAAAAGTTAAGAATAGAACCTTATAAAATGTTTTTCATAAATGTCATTTGGTATGTAAATCGTCGAGACTTGTGTTTTTATTTATAAAAAATAAATTTTTTTAATAAAAAAAATATATATTCAAATAATTTTTTATTTTAAAATTTAAAATTTAAATTCCTATCAAAATTATTTTCACATTATTTTTAAAAAAATTCATCTAATTTTCTTTCCCATATCAATTTTTCACATAAAAACTTCCTATTAAATAAAACTTTCACACGTTCGAATAAATAATTATCGATTACAACAAAATCCAAACGTAGCCTATCTTGGCGCATGCAAAACGCGGGACCGTTTGGTTTAAACTTCTATCCAAAGCTTCGAACCAACCCCCGCATTGCAGCAAGCCCGCAAATAAACAAACTAAAGGCCTCCCTGTCCGTATACAATTGTACAGTCCCAGTACGTATTCCACTCGAATTTTGAAAAAAATACGGCCGCCGGCCGGACTTCTCACCAGTACAGTCGCCGTTTGTCTACTAGCATAATCAATCTAATCGTCCATTTCGCAGCCCAAATGTTAAAAGAAGCCACATTCATTAACAGATCTACTTGTCCCTCTCTGTTATTTCTTTCACTCTGTGATTTTTAACTCTTTACGTGAGATTGGAATTCATTCGCATTTTAATACTGGTATCTACTTTGATTTTAATTTTGGGAGTTAGGGTGTTATTTGATGTCCAGTTTAATGAAGATGATTTGTAAAGTTAGGGTCGTTTGAAATTTCCGAAACCCTAGAGATTGCACGATGCAGAGCTCAACGAGCTCCGCGGCTCTGCCGGAGGCAATTCTTGAATGGCTTCAGAAAGAGATGGGTTACCGACCTCTCGGTTCTTACGCTTCTTCCTCCACCAAAGCTGCCGCCTTTACTCCAACTGCTGACTCAATCCGCAACATATGCCGCGGTAACATGATCCCCGTCTGGAATTTTCTGCTCAAGAGAGTGAAATCCGAAAAAACCGTGGACAATATCCGTCGCAATATTCTCGTCCACGGCGGTGGCGGCGGCGTAGAGAATGAGGCTGTTGTTGCCGCTGGTGATGTGGGCAGGAGTAATATTTCTAGGGGGACAACTGCAACCACATCTACGACTGCGGCAGGGACGAGGAGGAGGAAGGAGAAATTGGGGGCCGCGGTAGGAAAGGAGAATACTGTTCCGGGGTTGGTGGAGAAAGAGAGTAGCAGAGACATTGCTTTGCAGGAGAGGGAATTGGCGGAGAAGGAGGTGGAGAGACTGAGGCAGATAGTCAGGCGGCAGCGAAAGGAGTTGAAGGCCAGGATGCTGGAAGTATCCCGTGAGGAGGCTGAACGCAAGCGCATGCTGGATGAGAGGTCTAATTACAGGTTTGTTCCCTTTTGCTTACTTGTTCGTATAATACGAGTAGAATTATTTGTGTCTGGCTGATATGTGATCATATTTTTCTTCATAAGACAGTAGTTAGTTACTTGGTTGCAGGTTAGGCACAATTATCAACATGGTTGTGTGATCTTATCTGTGGTTCCAAATGTTCAGCTTATGCTGTTCTGTGAGCATATATATGCGACTATATTCTTTTTTTGATGCTGCTAGAAGAAATAACAATCTCTTTAATTGACTTGTGGTGCACTGGCCATCTGTTTAGGCACAAACAAGTAATGCTGGAGGCTTATGATCAACAATGTGATGAAGCAACCAAAATATTTGCTGAATATCACAAGCATCTGCGACACTATGTAAACCAAGCAAGGGATGTTCAGAGGTCAAGTGTTGACCCTGTTGAAGTTGTCACCAGTTTCCACTCAAAAAACGAGAAAGAGGCTATTTATTCATCTGTCAAAGGATCCAAATCTGTGGACAATGTCATTCTTATTGAAACAAACTGGGAAAGAAATGTCCGCAGGGCATGTGAATCTCTTACAGTGCAAGTGGCTGAAAAGATTAGCAACTCTTTTCCAGCTTATGAAGGAACTGGTATCCATTCAAGCCCTCATTTGGAAGCTGCCAAGTTAGGAATTGACATTGATGGTGTTATAGCTGATGAGGTTAGAATTGTGATTGGAAACTGCCTGAAAAATCCTCCTCAATTGCTCCAGGCAATCACTGCATACACTCAGAGGTTGAAGACTATGATTAGTAAAGAAATTGAAAAAATCGATGTTAGAGCTGATGCAGAAACATTAAGGTTGTGCTACATCTATTACATCTGCTTTCATTTTAATTGGTCTTGCTTTATATCTAATACACTCTGAATGTGTTTTTTGCCACATCAGGTACAAATATGAGAATGATAGAGTAACTGACACTTCTTCTGCTGACGTTAGCTCACCATTACAATATCAACTTTATGGCAATGGAAAGCTTGGAGTTGATGCATTTTCAAGGGGCTCTCAAAACCAACTTCTTGAAAGACAGGTCTTCCTGTCATTTTCATTTCAGTGATTTTTCTTCTCATATTACCTATGGTTGTCTTTTCTCTTACACTTTTCTTCCCTTCCATGATGTTTGGAATTGCTTCAAATCTGGCATTATGCAGAATGTAGTCATCTGCTGTATCCCATTTACTGTTGCAAAATTATGATGGTTTACATCTTTTTTTTGTTTTTTTTTCCTACATTTATTGTTGTGGCATAATTGTTCATAAATATCTGAGAAGAGTCTCCTTTTTGCAGAAAGCACATGTGCAGCAATTCATGGCAACTGAAGATGCACTGAACAAAGCTGCCGAAGCTAAGAGCATGATCCAACAACTTTTAAAACGTCTTGAAGGAACTGGTGATGAGGTTCCTTCGCGTTCGCTTGTCAGCAGTGCAAGCTCACAAAATATGAGCAGCCTTAGGCAACTTGAGGTAAACTTCAGCTCTATAACATTATCTAGACATTTTAAATTCTCTTGAATAAGATAGGTTTCACAAATAAATCTGATATACACCTTAATACAATCATGTTGATGAACCAGATATAAGCTGTATAAGTCTTCGTGTTTTATCTTTCAGCTGAGTACATTAAACAACCATCCTTTTTGTAATTTTTCTCTCTGGTTGACTAATTTGTTCTTTGTTTCGGACTTTGGTTATTTTCGCTCCTTCCATTTTTATTCTTTTGTCCTGGCTCAAATAATTATACACACACACACACACACACACATAATTTCCGCTGGCATCCTTAATTAAAGTGATTAGTGTCTGTCAGCATATATCTCAGCAGTTTTTTCCTTTTGTTTCACAGCTGGAAGTTTGGGCTAAGGAAAGAGAAGCTACTGGATTAAGGTCTAGCCTTAGCACATTAACATCTGAAATACAGCGTTTGAACAAATTATGTGAGGAGAGGAAAGAAGCTGAAGACTCTCTGAGAAAGAAGTGGAAAAAAATTGAAGAGTTTGATGCCCGCAGAACTGAGCTTGAATCTATATATACTGCACTACTTAAGGCAAACATGGTAAACTTACTTCGCCATATGTCTCTTTGTGCATTAATGGATGATGAGGACAAAGTGAATTAACTTTTCTAGAGCCCCTGCACATACTGATATGCATACTTTGTTCCTACACATGAACCAATTTGCTGCTTCTGATAACCTAGACCAGTTATTTTGTGTTGGTTCCATCTGGATCTGCATCTAATAAAATTGAAGGCGAGAATATCATTCTTGACAAGCAACTGAATGTAAATTTGCTAGAGTAGTACTTCTGTTAGTCAAATAGCATGTTTTATGATATGCCGGAAGTGCTCTCCTCAATTTTATGATATTCAAACATCAAAAGTGGTTTTTGTCCTTTGATGCATTTCTAAGATACTCAGCTTTTAAATACTCACTTTCGTGTGTTATTAGCCATAAGTCTGTGTATGCATTTGAGATTTGGATATAAGTTATTTTCCTTTGTATTATTTGTTTCAATGTTTGATAGGCATACTGAAATTTTCTTTTATGATTTGTTCTTTTGCATGTTAGGATGCTGCTGCATTCTGGAGTCAACAGCCATTAGCTTCAAGGGAGTTTGCATCAAGCACCATAATTCCAGCTTGCAATGTTGTCATGGATATATCAAACAAAGCAAAAGATCTCGTCGAGAGTGAAGTTTCAGCTTTCTATCGCACTCCTGATAACAGCCTTTACATGCTTCCATCTACCCATCAGGTAAGGATATTGAATAGTGTAAGGACAACTTGTAACCTTTGATCTTCCTTACTATCTTTATTGAGCATCTAGCAGCAATATTTTCTTTCAAAAGGCCCTCAAAGATATTGATCATACAGTTCTAAATTTTACATGCAATTTAAAAACTGAACTAATCCTGATATTCTTGTTAATTTATCATTTGAGCTCTCTATTGTCTTCTGCTCCACCCCCTGTCCTGGAGAGAAACCCAAATAGATGCGGGCAGAAGTTGTAAACAAAAATAATAAGAAACAAAAGTTAAGGGAATGGGGTTTCTTAGTCCTACTGGAGCTTGGCATTCCGTATTTGGTTCATCCATTTTTTACCTGTGCCCCCTTACTTTCTGACCAGGCACTCCTGGAGTCATTATCTGCTAATGGATCAACGGGACCTGAAGCAGTTGCTGCTGCAGAAAAGAATGCTGCTGTCTTGACAGCAAGAGCTGGCGCTAGAGATCCATCTGCAATTCCGTCCATATGTCGTATTTCAGCTGCCCTTCAGTATCCTGCTGGTAAGTATTTTGCTTTCCTTGAAGAAATAGGCCTGAATGTTCAATAATTTCTTTTTTCCCTTCCTAGACTTCAAAAGTACCCACTTTTTGACAAGTTTTTCCAAGTTTTCTCCATTAGTAAGGGGAAAATCTATTGTGCAACAATCTTTCCTGTGTCCACGGTTACTCCAGTTAAGGATTTGTGTTGGAAATAATGAAGTTACATCTAAGAATGGTGTGGAAGGGCCCATATAGAAATTCCTCATGTGGTCCCTGATCCAGGTTAAGAAAATTGTCCTATGGCTTACTAGTGTCTAAGTTATTTCTTATTGTGGTTGTTAAGAGTAATGCTTCTCGTTTTCCTTGAGAATCTAGAAGACTTTGAGTGTCTGGGATACGCTATTCTGTTGCAGATGATTAGCGAACGTGGGAACTTTTAAGTAGGGAAAGCTTGAATTGTGAAGTTTCTGTCTCTGATTTATCAGCTGAAATTGTCTGTGTTTGTAAGTTTTGCTTTATGTAAGAAGTGAATGCATACTTTCTTGGAATCTTATCAACTAGGCTGAGTTGTTTAACAGAGGATACTTATCTGGTGCAGTCTTTGACCAAGTTGATGCAAGAATTGTGAAAAAGCACAATCCGACATGGTTGAGCTTTTTTGCTGTTTCTTTCCCTTTATTGTCCTTATGGTGAATATTTATATTTATTATAGGAAATTTATAATTTTATATGCGAGAAAATGTAATCATTTTTAGGCATAAACTTTGGAAATGTTCTTAAAGGTCATTTGTTTACAGATAGATTATGAAAAAGATAATTCTATTTTGGTACCTTGTGTTTTCTTATTTTGAGGTCAGCGATGGTTGGGTTATTTTACTATACTACTGGTTATTTAATCAACATGCATATTATATTATTTTGGTTCTGCTATTTAGTGCTTGAGCTAACTCATCCTGTATCATTAGGTTTGGACAGTTCAGATGCCAGTTTAGCTTCAGTTTTGGAATCCATGGAATTTTGCTTGAAGCTCCGTGGTTCTGAGGCTTGTGTACTGGAAGAGTTGGCCAATGCTATCAATTTGGTCCATATACGTAGGGATCTTGTTGAGAGCGGTCATGCATTGTTAAATCATGCCCACCGTGTACAACAAGAATATGAACGGTATAGCCTGTCCTAATTAGTTCTAGATTTTTTGGAATGCCAAATAGATTTATGATTTCTAGCTAAAGATTTTTTTTTTTTTGGTTAACTGTCTATAAATGATTAAAGTAATACTGTGTGTATTAGGCCTGAATGGCCCAACCCTTCCCCAGACCCTACAGATGTAGGAGCTTCTATGCACAGGGCTACCCTTTTTTTTCTATAAATGATTAAGATGCATTCTGGTTGCCATATGGAGGGCAGGAGTAGGACCTGAAGAATGTTCACATTTATGTTCTTTAATGTCTTCACTTGGGCATAAGCTTAGTTTATTTTTCCCTTCAATTATTATTTTTTTAAAATTTTTTGTTTAGTAATCAGCTTAATAAGAACTTCTACATTAGCATTACATGCATTGTAAGTTTGCAACAATTTGCCGTGTGCAGCCTGGAAATGGAAGATACATGGGTAATATCAGATTTTTCTGTTTCTTGTCCATCCATATTTCAAGTGAATGAGTTTGGATTGTTTAGTGCTGGATTTCTGGTTTCCCGTTGTGGTTCAAGTGAATTATGAGCAAGAATTGACAGGCATTTAATGGTTGCTTCTCTTGTTGCATTAACAATAACACTGGTTGATGGCGTTTGTGGATTTATTGTAGAACAACAAATTACTGTCTAAATGTGGCTGCTGAACAAGAGAAAACGATCATGGATAAGTGGTTGCCTGAACTAAGGAATGCAGTTCTAAATGCTCAAAAATGCTTGGAAGATTGTAGCTATGTCAGAGGATTGGTGAGTAGTTGGAACTTCCTCGAGTCACTTCATTTGTTCTGTAGTTGTCATATTACTTGCTGGTGGATTTTTCATTTTGATTCTAAATTATTTGTTTAATTTGCTTTTATTTTAGGTATACCTTATTCCACGTTTCATTGTGCTACATTAAGATAATGCTGAGAAGAACTGCATACTCTTTTTGTCATTATTTATTCAGCCCTTTGTTTTGATAATATAACGATATTCTTGTTTGCCAGTTTCTGATCTCAAATGATATATTATTTTTACCTGATCAAGTGGTTGATTGATTGTGGCATTTTCTGCAGCTTGGTGAATGGTGGGAACAACCGGCTTCAACTGTTGTTGACTGGGTAACAGTTGATGGCCAAAATGTTGCTGTTTGGCATAATCACGTAAAGCAGCTTCTAGCATTTTACGATAAGGTTTATGAATAAGTCTTTCGGTATTGGCATTTGATCATCCTGGGAAAGTTCCCTCGTCTGTGGTTGGTTTGATCTCGTCATTTCATTCCCATTTGGATAACATTTAGACTGGCGTCTGTCTAAAATTAAGGAGTCCTTGTAGAGTTGTAGACCCGGAGAAAAAGCCCATGGCTAATTTAAGACTGATTATACTGATTTTGTTTGCAAGAGAAGGAAACACGAAGTGTTAAAAAGACATGGCAAAAACCTCGATTTTATGAGGTTGAGTTGCAGTTGGCGAGATGTGACATTCTTTTGTGAGGCTGTTAACCCATTTATCCGTTTAAAGTTGTGTATAGGATGATTCTTTGCTTCCAAGGCTTTTTGTATATTAGGCCATGCAGATGATCTGCAGTTATTTCGTATACAAACACTGTTGTTTTTCTACGCCTAGATTATTTCAATGGGTCCGAATCGTTTTCACTCGGTTTTATTTTATACTTTTTTGAAGTCTGTTGTAACTTGTAAGATCGAGCCGAATGGCCATTGTTCGATCCATGTGAATTGATGGATGAGTTGATTGTGATTGGTTTGTGCACGGTATTGGCCCTCATCTTGGCCGCACAACACTATTGTTTTTCTACACCTGGATTATTTCAACTGGTACGAATCGTTTTCACCCGGTTTTACTTTATCCTTTTTTGAAGTCTGTTGTAAGATCGAGCCGAATGGCCTTTGTTCGATCCATGTGAGTTGATGGATGAGTTTATTGTGATTGGTTTGTGCACAATATTGGCCCTCATCTTGGCCGCACTTTCTGTGTCATGGACGATCATGAACCATGAAGGTCTCAAGCTTTCTTACAGGCATCCATCCTTATCAAAGGCCGGCTGAAATGCCCGTGAGGACGATGACAGCCACCCGAATTTTCTTAAACCCACCCGTGACTGAGAGTCTAAGAAAACAACGAAATATATAATGTCAGAGAAAAAACACCACACTTTTCTAATTCCGGGTGCCATGGTACTAAACAAAAATAATGAATCATGGTTTGCTGGGTCACTCTCTGCTTTCCCATACCAACAATGTCAATATTAAGATATCTGTGGGGCACATTAATTTTCGTGAAGTAATGCTTCTTTTGGCTGCGTTGCATTCATTTATTTATCAAATAAAACCATTCAAATTAATTTTCACTCCGGATGTTGTATTGTAGTAACCGGTAACTAAGAAAATGCGCATTTGAGGTAAAAAAAAAAAAAAAAAAACTACTATACTACATTGAAAAACTACTAAAAGGCATGCACGCGGCACATATTCCCTTTCTGTTATTGTTTAGATTGGTTACTGGAGTTTCATGAATTCTGTGGCTGCTATAAAACTCTCGTGAACCAACTGGGACCTAACTGTTCCCCTATGATAATTCCCAATTCCCAACCAACAAAATAGTAAAACAAGAAAACAAAACTCCCTGAATGATTAATTGTGGAATTTGTAGATAACTTCAAAATGCCAACTGTCCAAATCAGCCTATACTTCTGTCTTTCTTTCTTTCTTTCTTTCTTTCTTTCTTTATATTACTATCCATTCCTTAAGTTTCTTCTTTCTCAGAGGACAAACACATATACATTAACCGTCGAAGTAACTGACACTACAAAGGCGGTTCACAGGTTTCAACCCAAGTGACATAAATGTGCTTCCAAGTTACGTATAAAAGCCAGCGAACCCCCTAATTAGTCTCCAGTTTCAGAAATCATCTGATCGTTCTTTTACCACTCGGAAGAAACATGTCTCGTCGCATGTCGACACTGCTGTGTACTTTCATCTTCCTGATTACTTTCACGTTTTCAGAAGCTATAATTCCAAAGAAGCTTCCATCTGCAGTGGTTGTTGGCACTGTCTATTGCGACACATGCTTCCATCAAGATTTCTCCGAGTCCAGCCACTTCATTTCAGGTAAGTTTCAACTTCCATTCTACGGCTTTTTACTGACTGAAGCTTGAAAGGACTTGCAGCATTGTCATGTTGGCAGTAGACCTTAGGCTAACAACGCTATATATTGTCGGATGCAGGCGCATCTGTTGCTGTGGAATGTGGGGATAAAGAAGCAAGACCGAGTTTTCGCCAGGTAGCTAAAACTAATGAACATGGAGAATTCAAAGTGCATTTACCTTTCTCAGTGAGCAAACATGCCAAGAAAATCAAGGGGTGCTCTGTCAAGCTAATAAGCAGCAGTGAGCCGTACTGCGCAGTGGCCTCGACAACAACTTCATCTTCAATCCACCTCAAGTCGAGAAAAGATGGGACGCACATTTTCTC
Source organism: Gynochthodes officinalis (assembly GCA_020080225.1). Taxonomy (NCBI): domain Eukaryota; kingdom Viridiplantae; phylum Streptophyta; class Magnoliopsida; order Gentianales; family Rubiaceae; genus Gynochthodes; species Gynochthodes officinalis. Next base: position 35,047,079 of record CM034621.1, on the reverse strand, counting down.
AGCCGGGTTTTTCACATTCAAGCCTCTTAAGCAGCCAGAACTGTGTGACCAAAAACCAACCATCCACAAAACAAAGACACCACACAAGACATTGTCAATCTCAGACCCTAATGATCCAAAATTTCTTCCTCCAATTCAAGATCCACCCACATCAGATCTACCTCCACTGGGCCAAAATTATCTTCCACCTCTTCCAGAACTACCCAACCTACCGCCTTTGCCACGACTACCTCCTCTGCCATCCCTTCCAGAACTACCTTCAAATCCCCCCGGACCAGGGGATGAAAAGGTCGCTGAACCAGAGTTCTTCAATCCAATACCATTGCCACCAAATCCGTTCCTGCCACCACCTTCCATATTTCCTCCAATTACAAACCCATTCCAGCCACCACCTTCCATATTTCCTCCAATTACAAACCCATTCCAGCCTCCACCTTCCATACTTCCTCCAATTTCCCCTTCACCTCCCTCTTCAATTTTCCCTCCAATTTTCCCTCCAATTTTCCCTTCACCTCCCTCTTCAATTTTCCCTCCAATTTTCCCTCCAATCTTTCCATCACCTCCAAGCCCTCCACCTACCATTTTTCCTCCTTTATTTCCTTCCCCACCTCAAAATCCGCCATTCCATTTGCCACCACTTATACCCGGTTTAACTCCATCTCCACCACTTCCACCACCACCGTTTCTTCCAATTCCTATTCCTCCATTTCCATTTCAACCAACTCCTGGTTTCCCCGGGGTCCCTCCTCCAAACCGTTCATCTTCTTCTTCTGAGAAAAGCTCTCCCTAATCCAACTGTAACATGACTGTCACTACTACTTGTGTTTGTTTTTTTTTTTATCTTTTTGGGTTGGGGGGCAAGGGCGGGTTATAAATCTAGTTTCTAGATTTTGCACTGAGCAACATTACAGTGATGTTGTGCGCGTCCGAGGTTGGCAGAAACATAGGGACAAGACAATATGTTTATGTGATGGTAAAGCCTGTGTTCTACAGTATGAACCCTGATTATCGTAGCTGAAATAAAAAGTATGCATTTGTTTCAAGCAATTTCGTTCGTCATTGCTGGCTGATCTAGCTTTGTAATTGCTTTTGCACCTACGTGTTTAAGGCCTGACTGGCATGCATAGTAAATATGAAAGGCGTCTTGAATCTGCTCGTCAAGATGTTGCATATCAAGCATGGCATCTGTCCTGAATGAGAAACACAGGCACTGCCATGGTGCTTTGGAACTACGATATTGCTGATACTACTACATTTTTTCGGACCCATGCACGGTAAATTGATATCACATCCTTTGACTAGATTATAGACACGAGTAAATAAGTGGCACACCCCAGTATAAAAATGGTTTTGATTTACGAGTTGTCATTGAATTTTATATATAAGATAAAATCTCATTTTACGTATAACTTTGATCCCCAACACAAAAGTTATGAGACCAAAAGTGATATTCAAAACGGAATGTAAATATTATTCCAATCATCATCTAATAATTCAGAAATTATAATAAAAAATAAATATGAGATGTTTGTGATGATTTTTTAATTTTTTTATTACGTAATTTAGTATTTTTAGTCATAAAGATAATCGATTGGGTTGTGAATATATACATGCAAAAAGAAATGGCATTCGATATATAATTTTGTCACGTCGAGACATTTCAAGATACTTATTTGAGATTGTTCTTATTTGAGAAAAGTTGTATCGGAATGTATGAAAATTTTGATGGATATTTTTTTTGATAGAAAAAGTATTTTGGAGGGAAAAATAAAGGGAATTTTTTTTTTAAAATTATGTGAGAGGAATTTGAGTGAAAAAATTTAAATTTTAAATTTTGAAATAAAAATATGTTTGGATAATTTATTTTTATTTAATTTTTTTTTTATTTACAAATACAAATTCCCTGCCAGAACTTAAACTTTCTAAATTTTTAAATATCAAATTTCAATCCTGTTGAAAAGGAAAAAAAAAAAAAAACTAAGGGCGATTTTTTTTCCCATAACCGACCTGTTACTTACCCTTTTTATTTTTAGAAACCGGCACCACCATTTATCGAGAATGGCTTGGAGATTAAGCAAAATGCTTGCGCTGGTTTTCCACTTCCCTGACCCCACCAATGGCGTAATTGTCTGATGTCTGCGCCCAGTAGCAAATACGTATTTATATAGTCCTACTATAATAACTTCCCACCACCTTTCTTTCTGTAATTACTTCTTGCTTTTCACTAAAACCCTTAACATTTCCATCTTCGGATTCCCTCCCAACGCAACACTGGTATCAATTGCTAGAGCTCTCCGCTCCGATAATAAAACTAATGCACTGATTGGTTTCTTGGCGCATCGACTATGGCCGAGGAGATCGCCAAGCTCGTCGATGCACTTTCGTCATCGTCGGCTGGCGATGATAATCTCTCCCAGAGACTTCGCTCCGATTCCTCCCTCAAGCTAGGGTTCCACAAGCTCTACTCAATCCTTAAATACTACGTCACTCCGATCGCCGATGGTGATAGTGGCGCCAATTCTAAGCTAGGTCTTCAATTTTTGGACTCGGCTCAAATTCAAGCTGTTGCTTCTTTGGCAACCGCCGTCGTTCAAGGCTTTCGATCTCTTGCAGGTTTTTTATTCATTTTTTTTTCGTTTCATTGCGTTTGAAGTTCAGCTTGCAAGAAGTGTTGTATGCGTGATTTATTATATTTGCGTACGCGTGCGCTGGAGAGATAATTAAAGTTAGTTTTTCTTGTGGCTGTGTTGTGACAGTGGAGCACGTGGAACCAGTAATTGTAGCAGTGGCGCAGAAGTCTGTGGAATTTTCTCTATGTTGCTTGGATAAATCAACTCGTGACAATGATGATTTGAGTATTCAGGTTGGTTTTTTTTTTTTTTTCTCCGATTTGAAATCAAATGATACACTATGTGTCTTCTCAGTTGATTGTCTTAAACATTGCTTTTATTAGGGTGAGATTTCACCCAATTCGAGTTGACATTGAATGGATGATAGGGAAAAATATATAAAGTGCCTTGTGATTGTTCCCTAGCCTTTTGAGTAAATATTTTAGCAGCCAACCTGTGCAGTTTAGCTGTCAAGTTTTAATAATTTTCCATTTTTCGTGTCAATGAATTAATTAGTTGATGGTATCTGATAGAACTTGAGTTTAAAAGAACATGAATGAGTCACCCACTAGGGCAGTGTTTTTTCTCTTTTCTTTTTTGGTGAGAGGGCAGAATCGTAGCTATACCATTGGATTCATTCATGTAATGAATCTTCATATGTTGTTGCAGCTGTGATATTTTGATTTTTTTTAAGAAATTGCGTAAATGTGCATTATTCAAGTTGTTGACTGTTCACTTGAATACTTGATTAATGAGGCTTTGAACACTGCAAGCTTTCTCATTCGTTGTCCACTCATCCTCCTCTTCTTATTCCTTTTTTTTTTAATAATTTTTTTAAAAATCTTTTTAATGATAATTTTATTTAAAGGAAGATGGCAACATGATGGTAGGATTTGCAAGTTGAATGCCTCTTGTAGTTCTTATGTTATGGTGAATATGCTTCACTGTCTATGTACTTTTTGAACTTGCATCTAAATGTCTGTTTATTTTCTTCTTAGCTAATTTCTTTAATTGGATTTGTGCTTGGCCCATACATGAAGGCAGCTTTATCAAATGGAATAAAATTACAGAAAATACAGAACTTCTTTATGGCTTGTGATGGCCACTTTGTGCTGGCTTCAACATATACACACAATGAAAGGAAACCCTCTTAATGCACCCTTACACATGCTTGAGAAACTTGGGCATTTGTTAGTTTAGATTTTTGTTTGTGGATTTTGTACGTCTCTTCTGCTCTAATTTCTACTTTATCTGTCAGAGTAATATGGTTCAGCTGTTAGAAATGGCACTTGTTGATCGAGCGGATAAAGAATTGGATCTGTTTCAGCCATACACTTTAGATGCACTGGTGGACTTGTTGCCAACTGTGTCCCTTCAAGATGATGGTGTTCAGCTTGAGGATAATGTTACATGCATACTTCATGGTATGGCTATGTCATAGTTGATTTAAGTGCTTTTACACCTAGATTTTTCATTTTCTCATGGTGTTTTTTGTACATTTTGTTAAAGGAGGACGGTGCTCAATTGAAGAAAAAGCAGCTGATTACCTTCTAATGATATTGGCCTCTGAAAGATTGCAATCTAATGATGTGGACAAATTTTCTGTTGCTGGACAGTCATTTCGACATGATATGAATTTGACTACTCTATCTCGTCATCATGCAAATTTTCATTTGCAGTGCATCAGACGTCTTGTTTTCCTCTGTACAGAGCTTCTTGGACTTCTTGAATTGTTTGATGAGAAGATAGCCAGTATAAATTTGTGGAAAAGATTGTCTCTTGTTGCGAGAGTGTTGAAGTTAATAGGATATCTTGCCAAGGACAATCCATGTGTTAATATTGACGCTTTGTTATTGCAGTCCTTCTCTTCCTTTGCTGACATATTGCCTAAACTGTTTGGGATAGATTTTGAGTTTGTCAGCAGCAATGCTGTTGCTGAAAGTAGCTTTGAAAGTCTTGCAATATTTTTAATGGAAGAGTTTCTTCAACTTGTACAAACGGTTTTCCACAATAGTAATGTATTTCAGAACATCCAAGCATGCATCACAGCATCAATCTTGGACCATTTAGATTCAAGAGCATGGAGGTATAACAAGTCTGCTGTTAACCCTAAACCTCCTTTGGTCTACTTCCCAAGAGTGGTGATTCATGTGTTGAAACTTACTATGGATGTGAAGAAATCTGGTGATTATGTTTTTCAGCTTAAGGATATTGAGCATGATGATGCTTCAGATGATCTGAGCATTAACCATCCTGCATGTCAAGTTCGCACGGTGAAGATTTTTCTGTTGAAGAAGTACTCTGTTGACGAGCTATTGGGAATGATTTTCCCTTCATCAAGTCAGTGGGTGGACAATCTGATTCATCTTCTTCTATTTCTTCATTCTGAGGGTGTCAAATTAAGGCCAAAGTTTGAGCGGATAGGTTCCAATGTTGCGAGAACAACTTCTGAACAAGAAAATGCAGCATGCCACGAAGATGATGCTCTCTTTGGGGACCTTTTCTCAGAAGGTGGTCGTTCTATGGGATCTATGGATGGTTCTGATCAACCCGTGGTTGCAGCTAGTTCTGTGTCTAACTTCAGCAATATGCCAACCCAAGCTGCTACAGAGCTGCTCAGCTTTTTGAATAATAACGTTTTTTCTCCTGATTGGAATCTCATGGTGTACGAGGATGCCTGCAGAAAGCTTACTTGTCATCATATAGGAATTTTGCTGTCCTTGATTAACCATCAGGGCTACTATCCAGAAGATCGGACTGCTGATTCTTGCACAACTTTTCTTGAAGTTTGCTTTGAACTGTTCAAAAACTTACTTTCACTCCGAGCTTTGTCTGATGCTGTTGAAGAGTCGCTTATCGAGAAAATCCTTGCCATTGAGAATGGTGCTTTTGCTTACAATGATCAGGCCCTTGCGTTGCTTGCACATGCCCTACTGTCACGGGCGGGTCCTACGGGTAGTCACCTTAGGACCAAGATATATGACAAATTTATTGAATTTGTTATTGAGAAGGCAAAAGCAGTCTGTTCTAGCTGTACTAGTCTTCAGGAATTGCTGGAGATACTTCCATCAGTGTTTCACATTGAGATCCTACTGATGGCATTTCATTTATCTTCCAATGATGAAAAAGCTTCTAAAGTGAGTGCAATATTTTCTTCTCTTAGGACCATTGATGCCCCCTCTTCTGTTTGTAGCAGCATGCAACTGTCCTGCTGGGCTTTGTTGGTATCAAGGTTGGTTTTAGTACTTCGTCACATGTTATATTTTGCTCATGGTTGTCCACCATCATTACTTTTGGAGTTCAGATTAAAGCTGAGGGAGGCCCCAGTTGTCGGAAAGCATCATTCTAATCCATCTTCTTGGACCCCTATTATGTTGGAAAATATAACTGGTATGTGGCATAAAGAAGAACCTGTGGGCAGAGGTTTGTTGAATCAATTGATTGATATTGCAACAAGCTCTGCTTCTGTAAGTAGGAATGATTCATCTGTTGACTGTTTCAATTTGTCGTGGGATGAATTATCTGCTTGTGTCTCTTGGATTTTGGGGTTTTGGAAAGGAAAACAAGCTGAAAACGTTGAAGACCTAATTGTTGAAAGATACATGTTTCTTCTTTGTTGGGATATTTCAATTATGGAATCTGCCTTAGAGCATGATCTAATCTCTTTGAGGGGCTTAGAGCATGCTGATGGCTTAGACATAGAGCATCTTCTTTCCTTTAGCCGTTTGATTTTGGGCCATGCTGGTGTTATCAGCCAGAGAGTTGATTTTCCAGGTACAGTGATGGGATTTCTGCACCGTCTACATGCTTTATGCACATCTGACCATCAAGGTGAAGGTGGCTGGGATTTTTTGTTGGCAGGGTCATGGCTCTCTCTCATATTATGCTTATTTGGTGCTGGTGTTTGGGGATTGTGCAAGAAGAATTCCATCGAATCAGGTTCTCCCAGATGGGAAGAACTTACTTCCAGGGATATTGAATTTCTTGCTCTAGCTGAAAGCCTCGTTTCAAGTTTTTTCACAGATGATAAAATTACTGTTCTAGTGAGGTTGCTCTTGTCCTTCCTGAAGAATTTTTTGGGTCTTTATGGGAAGGCTTTTCTTCTGACCTTTGATAATGTCTACCTCTCAACGGATAGTTTTTCACCCCTGTTGCTCCTCAAACACACTAGTTTTGACAAATCCAAACAGAATGAGCTTTGTGGGAAGATGGGATATGATTCATGCCAACTGGAGTGCTTTTACAAGCTTTTGTCGAAGTTGTGTGAAACCATGGACAGAAGTGTTACAGGATATCAGTCAAAAGTTTTCTGGGAAGTTTCATTGCAGGGTTTCCCGTGTCAACCTCAGATTTCTAGTGGAATTCTTCTTTCTTGCATTCTTAGCATCAAAGGAATTATTAGCGTGCTAGATGGGCTGCTAAAGATCAATGATTCAAAAGTAAGTATTCTCATGGAAACTGAAGTACGCCATCAAATTTTAGATTCTGTACTGACAATTAAGTGTGACAGAGTCTTTGAGAGTCTTCATGGCAAATGTGAAGCTATCTACAAAAGATTGAACACTGTTGTTGATGGGCCTGAATACAGCAGCTTATTCATAATGAAGAACTTGGAAGGGTTTTTGTGTAATGTAAACAAAAGTGGGGCTGATAGCAGTATTCATGAGTGCTTGGTAACCTATTTTATTGATATTATCAATGACCTCAAGAGAGACACTTCAAAAGTTCTCATACTCAAGTGTTTTCTCTCTACTGAGACCATGGGTGGACAGTTTAGGGATATTTATGGAGCATCTCAGAGTGATTTGTTAGTTCTTATTGATTCATTGAGTAGTTGCAGTTCTGAGTCAGTTAATGTCAAAGTCATCAACTTTTTTGTGGATCTTGTGTCAGGAGATGTGTATATTGATGTCAAACAAAAACTACAGCAGAAATTCCTGGACATGGACTTGCCTTGCCTGTCAAGATGGCTTGAACAGAGGCTTCTAGGATCTGTGTTGGAGTCATCCAATGGGCTTACCTGTGAAAAAGGAACTTCAGTCTCTTTGAGAGAGTCAACAATGAATTTGATTATGTGCCTTTTATCCCCTCCCTCTGAATTTAATTGCCAAGAACTGCGCAAACATATCTTTGAAGCTATGCTGCTTCCTCTTGATAATGCTTTTCTGGTTTTTGATGTTGGCATAGCAAAATCTTATTTTAACTTGATGCTGCAAATCTCCAGAGGTGAGATGTTGATCAGACCACTCTTGCAGCGGACAATCACATTAATGGAGAAACTGGGTGGTGATGAACGCCTGCTTCCAGGATTGAAGTATATATTTGGCTTTCTTGTTACTGTGTTGAGTGAGTGTGGGTCTATCAAGAAAATTGATAAATCTTCTGGAAGAACTGTTGCTGGAGGTGGTTCTGGGGTTGGGCCTCTATCTTCTAGACCTCTTAATTCAAGGAATAGCTCAGATGCTTTGATACTTTCTGCCAATCAAGTAGCTACAGCAGCTATTGACTGTGATGCTACTTCTGTAGATGATGATGAAGATGATGGAACATCCGACGGAGATGTTGGTAGTAGTTTAGACAAAGATGATGATGAGGATAGCAACAGTGAAAAGGCCCTTGCATCGAAAGTTTGCACATTTACATCCAGTGGTAGTAATTTCATGGAACAACATTGGTACTTCTGTTACACCTGTGATCTGACTGTATCTAAAGGTTGCTGTTCTGTGTGTGCAAAGGTTTGTCACCGTGGTCACCGTGTGGTTTATTCTCGCTCTAGTCGTTTCTTCTGCGACTGTGGGGCAGGGGGTGTTCGTGGAAGCAGTTGTCAATGCTTGAAGCCCCGAAAATTCACCAGAGGTCCTGATTCACCCAGTCATGACACGGGTGATAACTTAGAGTCTTTTCTACCTTTCCCAGAAAATGGGGACCAGCTGCCTGAGAGTGATTCAGATGTTGATGAGGATGCTTTAGTGGAACAGGATTACTCTATCAAGTTGTCTATTCTGAAGGAAGTTCAAGATGGAATGCCGAAGTTCCTTGTGGAAAATGATCTTGAAGATCGTGTCTTACAACTCTGTTCTTCTTTTCTGCCATCAATAACAGCCAGAAGGGACTCAAACCTTTCAAGGGAAAAGAAGATTGACTTGGGGGAGGATAAAGTGCTTTCTCATGGTGCTGAGCTTCTGCAGTTGAAGAAGGCATACAAAAGTGGATCATTAGACTTGAAGATAAAGGCAGATTACTCAAATTCCAAGGAACTTAAAACCCATTTAGCTAGTGGTTCTCTTGTTAAATCCTTACTCAGTGTCAGTAGTCGAGGTCGACTAGCTGTGGGAGAAGGTGATAAAGTAGCCATTTTTGATGTTGGGCAGCTGATTGGTCAAGCCTCTGCGGCACCCGTGACTGCTGACAAGGCTAATGTGAAGCCTCTTTCTAAGAATGTTGTCCGCTTTGAAATTGTGCATATTATTTTCAATCCAGCAGTGGATAATTATCTTGCTGTTACTGGCTATGAAGATTGCCAGGTCCTCACAGTTAATCAGCGGGGGGAGGTGACTGATCGCTTAGCTGTTGAACTTGCTCTGCAAGGTGCATATATTAGGCGTGTAGACTGGATACCCGGTTCTCAGGTTCAGCTTATGGTCATCACCAACAAATTTGTGAAAATATATGACCTATCTCAGGACAACATCAGCCCTATGCATTACTTCACATTGCCTGATGAAATGATTGTGGATGCAACCCATGTTATGGCTCCCCAGGGAAGGGTATTTCTTATCGTCCTTGCGGAAAGTGGTTACTTGTACGGGTTAGAATTGTCAATGAAAGGAAATGTTGGGGTTAAAGTGTTGAAGGAAACTATTAAAACTGAAGGCAGAGACATCCATTCCAAAGGCTTGTCCTTACACTTTTCATCATCCCATAAGCTACTTTTTGTGTCTTATCAAGATGGAACTACCCTGATTGGTCAACTGAATTCGGATGCAACATCTATGAATGAAGTGTGTGCTTTACTTGACAATGAACCAGATGGTAAGCTTCGACCAGCTGGATTGCATCACTGGAAAGAGTTGCTAGATGGAATTGGTTTGTTCTTTTGCTTTTCGAGTTTAAAATCAAATGCTGCATTTGTTGTCTCCATTTGTGAACGTGAGATACTTGGACAAAATATGCGGCATGCAGTAGGTTCAACCTCTCCATTGGTTGGAATTACTGCTTACAAACCCCTATCCAAAGACAAGGTTCACTGTCTTATTTTACATGATGATGGAAGCCTTCAGATATACTCGCATGTTCCTATGGGTGTTGACAATGGTGCAGCTGCTGTCTCTGATATGGTAAAGAAGTTGGGCTCTGGTATTCTTAACAATAAAGCTTATGGTGGCGTTAAACCGGAGTTTCCTCTTGATTTTTTTGAGAAAACAATGTTAATTACACCAGATGTGAAATTAAGTGGTGATGCAATCAGGAATGGTGACTCTGAAGGAGCCAAACAAACATTGGCATCTGAAGACGGATTTTTGGAGGGTTCTAGCCCATCTGGTTTTAAGGTATTTTTATGATATGTTCAATGACTACTTGTTTTGATCCTTGGCTGTTGTACTTTTTAGTAGTTCTGTTACTTTGTCTCCTTGACACTACTTTGCCTTTGATTACACAGATTACTGTTTCTAATCCAAATCCCGATATTGTCATGGTTGGTTTTCGTGTGCATGTTGGCAATACGTCAGCAAATCATATTCCTTCTGAAATTGGTATTTTTCAGAGAGCTATAAAATTAGATGAGGGAATGAGGTCTTGGTATGATATACCATTCACGGTGGCTGAATCTCTTCTTGCTGATGAAGAATTTTCTATATCTGTTGGCCCAACCTTTGGTGGATCTGCGCTGCCCCGGATGGATTCATTGGAAGTTTATGGTCGAGCTAAGGATGAATTTGGTTGGAAGGAGAAAATGGATGCAATTTTAGACATGGAAGCAAGGGTGCTTGGCTCTAATTCATGGGCTTCAGGATCAGGGAGGAAGTGTCGTGCCACGCAAACTGCTCCTCTCCAGGAGCAGGTAATGGCTGATGGCCTTAAGCTTTTGTCAAGAATCTATTCTTGCAAGTTAGAAGAATGTTCAAAAGTTGAAGAAGCTAATACAGGGCTGAATCAACTCAAGTGCAAGAAGCTGTTGGAAACAATATTTGAAAGTGATAGGGAACCTTTATTGCTGGCATCTGCCCGTCGTGTCTTACAGGCTTTATTCCCCAAAAAGGAGGTGTATCACCAAGTAATCACCAAAATCATTGTATTCTTTATCCATTTTTATGTTGTGCACTTGTATGTGTGAATTTGATGAGGTCCTTTGTAGGTTAAGGACACTATGCGGCTTTCTGGAGTGGTGAAATCAACGTCTATCCTTTCTTCAAAACTGGGGACAGGTGGGAATGCAGCAGGGTGGATTATTGAGGAGTTTACTGCACAGATGCGTGCAGTTTCTAAGATTGCACTACATCGACGCTCAAACTTAGCTGCCTTCCTGGAGATAAATGGTAATGTCATACTTAATTACAGGGATTCCTGATATATTGTGATAACATTGCTTGTATATCACATGCCTGTATGCCATTCTTTGACCTCGTGCATTCTTTTTGAGCTTTATAATCTGCATTGTCCCCTTTACTTCCTTGATATACTGCAAGACATTCTTCCCTTCTATGTTTTGTGTAACCATTTGGAACAGATCTGAGAGTAAAACAAAGCTGTAAGGGATAATACCTATCCAGAGGAATCTGAAATGGTTGTGGACCCCTGCGGGATCATGCTTTTGGCTCTGCTTTTTCTATACTTTTTTTTTTGGGCACACAGTTGGAGGATAATTTTCTTGTGCATAAAAAGCTTATACCCATTTACGAGGACATTCTAATTGTTAGAATTTGTTTTAGTCATCAGATAACTGATGGAAATGAAATTTCTTTGGTTTGTTATGGTCAAAATGCTGTGCATTCTTTACACCCTAACTATATGAAAGCAATGTCATAACTTATAACAGTGGTTCTGATCATACTGCTCTTGGTGCATGATTAGTTTGTACCTATTGATGAAACCTATGGTTTTCTAAGAGTTATTTCATCCAACTTTTCTGTTAATTTGGTCTTCGTTTTGTATTATTTGTATTTTATCAATTAGTCTTACAGATCCTCTTAATTGTAAGAGCTACTCTGTCATCAGCATTTATGGTTGCTACAATTCATTTTGGGTATATTGAGAATTGAATCTTGGTCTCAATGTCAACAAATTTGTTTATATTATTATATATATTATTATATTATATTATTATTATTATTTTAATCTAATTTTGGGTGAGATGAAATATTGTTGTGGCTCCACAATAACTTGTATCCCCAAGGCTGCTCTTGATTCTTGATGAAATACCTCTTGGTTCTAAACCTGAAAATCATTGAATTATGAAGACTTACTACAATGTGCTTCCTAGAGCTTCATATTTAGTGTCAATGCCATTTGGGTGCTCGTAATGTCCTTGCTTTATGCCGTTTGTTATCCCTGCATTGCCAATTTAGTGAATCTTCCTCTGAAAGAAATTGTGTTGTTTGATTTTGATTGCAATTTTGCTGATGTTGCCAATAGGTTTACAAATTATACAAGATATCTCGTCTCACTTTAGCAGCCGTTTTAGTCTTACTTATACTTTGTTTTGTCTTGAATTATCAACTGATTTTCAACGTCCCCATGTAAGTTTCTAATACTGGTCTCATGATGTAGGTTCTGAAGTGGTTGATGGGCTCATGCAAGTGCTATGGGGAATTTTGGACCTAGAGCATCCTGATACACAAACAATGAATAATATAGTTGTATCTTCTGTAGAACTCATATATTGTTATGCTGAGTGTCTGGCATTGCATGCAAATGAGACTGGCAGACATTCTGTTGCACCTGCCGTTTCATTGTTCAGGGAACTCCTGTTCTCTACAAATGAGGCTGTTCAAACTTCCAGCAGGTGAATATCTTGTTTTGGATATAGTTTCTGTTTTCTTTTACACATGCTTATTTTTTCTTGATTGTTGCTGTTTCCAGCTTGGCGATATCTTCAAGATTGCTCCAGGTTCCTTTCCCAAAGCAGACCATGTTAGTTACAGAAGATGCTGCAGATAGTGCAGTGCCTGTTCCTGCGCGAGCTGATATTACAAGTGCAACTACTGGAAATACGCACATTATGGTTGAAGAAGACAACATTACATCATCTGTTCAGTACTGTTGTGATGGCTGCTCTACTGTTCCTATACTGAGGAGAAGGTGGCACTGTACTGTTTGCCCTGACTTTGATTTGTGCGAGGCATGTTATGAAGTATTAGACGCTGATCGGCTTCCTCCACCTCATTCAAGAGATCATCCTATGACAGCAATTCCCATAGAAGTGGAATCATTGGGTGGTGAGGGCAATGAAATTCACTTCAGTACAGATGATTTGAGTGACCCAAATTTGTTAACAGTTCCGCCGGATATGAGCATACAGAATACTGCTTCCTCGATTCATGATCTAGAACTGAGTGAATCTCCAGAGTTTTCAGGGACAGTGTGTGATCCTGTTACTATCTCTGCTTCAAAAAGAGTTGTGAACTCTTTAATTCTTTCTGAGCTGCTTGAACAACTCAAAGGTTGGATGCAAACTACCTCTGGAGTAAGGGCCATTCCAGTCATGCAACTATTTTTTAGATTGTCATCGGCTACAGGTGGACCTTTTGATAATGGCTTGGAACCAGAAAGCATAGATTTGGAGAAGTTAGTAAAATGGTTCTTGGATGAGATTAATCTGAATAAGACTTTTGCTGCTAGAAATCGTTCTTCTTTTGGTGAGGTTATGATTCTTGTCTTTATGTTCTTTACTCTTATGCTTCGAAATTGGAATCAACCTGGCAGTGATGGCTCTGTACAGAAACTAATTAGTACAGTAGATTCAAATGAGAAAAGCCCCATCCAGATTCTGCCTGTCTCTGGTTCGTCTGCTGCTCATTGCCAAGAGAAATCTGACTTTGTTTCACATTTGGTTCAAGCTTGTGGACTACTTAGGCAGCAAACTTTTGTAACTTATCTGATGGATATTTTACAGCAGCTGGTCCTAGTTTTCAAGTCCTCATCTGTAAATACTGACAGTTCTATTGGCTTGGACCCTGGTTCTGGCTGTGGTTCTCTGTTAACCATCAGAAGAGAGTTACCTGCGGGTAATTTTGCACCTTTCTTTTCAGATTCATATGTGAAATCACATCGTGCTGATATATTTGCTGACTACCCAAAGCTTTTGTTGGAGAATACTTTCCGGCTTGTTTATAGTCTTATTCGACCAGAAAAGCATGATAAGAATGGGGAGAAAGACAAGTTTTCCAAGACTTCTAATAAGGATTTGAAGCTTGAAGGATATCAGGATATTCTCTGTAGTTACATCAATAATCCCCATACAAGTTTTGTGAGAAGATATGCAAGAAGGCTTTTTCTGCATCTTTGTGGCAGTAAAACCTATTACTACAGTGTGCGAGACTCTTGGCAGTTCTCAAATGAAGTTAAGAAGCTATACAAACACGTCAACAAATCTGGTGGCTTTCAAAGTACTATCTCATATGAGAGAAGTGTCAAGATTGTCAAGTGTCTCTCGGCCTTGGCTGATGTGGCTGCAGCACGTCCCAGAAACTGGCAGAAGTACTGTTTGAGGCATACCGATGTTTTAACATTCCTTGTGAAAGGAGTTTTCTACTTTGGAGAAGAGTGTATTGTCCAGACATTGAAACTTTTGTGTTTGGCCTTCTATTCTGGAAAAGATGCCAACCAATTTTTGCACAAAACTGAAGGTGGGGAAGCAGGAACAAGCTCAAACAAGTCTGGTTCACAGCCTTTGGAATCAAAGAAAAAGAAGAAAGGAGAAGATGGAGGTGAACTTGGTTTGGAGAAGTCCTATTTGGACATGGAAGCGGTAGTAGATATCTTTACTGATAAGGATGGTGATACCTTGAGGCAATTTGTTGACTTGTTTCTATTGGAATGGAATTCAAGTTCTGTTCGTGTAGAAGCTAGGGGTGTTCTAAATGGTATTTGGCATCACGGAAATCAGTCGTTTAAGGAAACCATACTTACAGTTCTCCTGCAGAAAGTTAAATCTCTTCCTATGTATGGCCAGAATATTATTGAATACACTCAGCTTGTTACCTCATTGCTTGGGAGGAGTTCAGATAATAGTTCAAAGCAACAGATGAATGAGACTATTGACAAATGCTTGACCCCTGAAGTAGTTAGGTGCATCTTTGAGACACTTAGATCACAGAATGAGCTGTTGGCTAACCATCCCAATTCTCGTATATACAATACGCTAAGTGGTTTGGTGGAGTTTGATGGTTATTATCTTGAAAGTGAACCATGTGTTGCCTGCAGCTCTCCTGAGGTCCCTTATAGCAGGATGAAGCTAGAAAGTTTGAAATCAGAAACAAAGTTCACAGACAATCGCATTATTGTGAAATGTACTGGCAGCTATACCATTCAATGTGTGAGCATGAATGTTCATGATGCTCGCAAGTCGAAATCAGTTAAAGTCCTGAACCTTTACTACAATAACAGACCTGTGGCTGATCTATCGGAGTTGAAGAATAATTGGTCATTGTGGAAGCGTGCAAAAACTTGTCATCTTGCTTTTAATCAGACAGAGCTGAAAGTTGATTTCCCTATACCAATCACTGCTTGCAATTTCATGATTGAGTTAGAATATTTTTATGAAAATCTTCAAGCTTTATCACTTGAGCCATTGCAGTGCCCACGGTGTAGTCGACCTGTTACCGATAAGCATGGTATCTGCAGTAACTGCCATGAGAATGCTTACCAGTGTAGGCAATGCCGAAATATTAATTATGAGAATCTTGATTCATTCCTGTGTAATGAATGTGGTTATAGTAAATATGGACGTTTTGAATTCAATTTCATGGCAAAGCCAAGTTTCACATTTGATAACATGGAAAATGATGAAGACATGAAGCGGGGATTGACAGCAATAGAATCTGAATCAGAAAATGCTCACCGGAGATATCAGCAGCTTTTAGGATTCAAAAAACCTTTGCTGAAGATTGTATCTAGTATTGGTGAGAATGAAATGGATTCTCAACAGAAAGATTCTGTTCAGCAGATGATGGTATCTTTGCCTGGACCTTCATGCAAGATAAACCGTAAGATTGCTCTGCTTGGTGTCCTGTATGGTGAGAAGTGCAAAGCAGCTTTTGATTCTGTCAGCAAAAGTGTTCAGACACTCCAAGGTCTTAGACGGGTTTTGATGAATTACTTGCATGTAAAGCATTCTGATAGTTCTGTGGCTTCCTCCAGATTTGTTGTGTCCAGGACAGCTAACAGTTGCTATGGTTGTGCTACTACGTTTGTTGCCCAATGTCTTGAGATGTTGCTGGTGCTTTCGAAACATCCGAGTTCTAAAAAACAGCTTGTAACTGCTGGCATCTTGACTGAGTTGTTTGAAAATAATATCCATCAAGGCCCAAAAGCTGCTCGTATCCAGGCTAGGGCAGCACTCTGTGCTTTCTCCGAGGGTGATATGAATGCAGTGGCTGAGTTGAATAGTTTAATACAAAAGAAGGTTATGTACTGTCTTGAACATCATCGCTCGATGGACATTGCCCTGGCAACCCGTGAAGAGTTGCTTTTGCTCTCTGATGTATGCTCTTTGGTTGATGAATTTTGGGAGGCAAGATTGAGGGTTGCATTTCAGTTATTATTTTCTTCAATCAAATTGGGCGCCAAGCATCCTGCTATATCAGAGCATGTTATCCTCCCTTGTCTGAGGATCATATCTCTAGCATGCACTCCTCCAAAACCTGATGCAGCAGACAAAGAACATGTAATTGGAAAATCTGCGCCAGTTTCACAGGTAAAAGATGAGAACTGCTCTAATGGATCTGGATCTGGTGGACAGGCAAGTGGAAACAAGGTTGTCTCCGAGTCATTGGAAAAGAACTGGGATGGCTCTCAGAAGACTCAAGATATTCAATTGTTAAGTTACTCAGAGTGGGAAAAAGGGGCATCATATCTTGATTTTGTCAGGAGGCAGTATAAAGTGTCGCAGGCAGTCAAATGCGGTCCTCGGGCTCGACCCAACAGACATGATTACCTTGCTCTGAAATATGTACTCAAATGGAGACGGCGTGCATGCAAGTCTCTCAGTGATATAACATCATTTGAGCTGGGATCTTGGGTCACAGAACTCATATTGAGTGCTTGTTCGCAGTCTATCCGATCAGAGATGTGCATGCTGATTAGTTTGCTTGGTGGACAGAGTTCATCAAGGCAGTATCGGTTATTAAACTTACTTATGTCTTTGTTACCAGCGACTCTGGCTGCTGGTGAAAATGCTGCTGAGTATTTTGAATTGCTTTTTAAGATGGTAGAATCAGAAGATGCCCGACTTTTCGTAACTGTACGTGGAGGTCTGGCTACGCTTTGCAAACTTATTGCACAAGAAGTTAGTAACATTGAATCTTTTGAGAGGAGCCTTCATATTGACATCTCTCAAGGCTTCATTCTTCACAAGCTTATTGAGCTCCTTGGAAAATTTTTGGAGGTTCGGAACGTTAGATCCCGGTAAGTGCAATTTACTTCTTTTTATTCCCTGGATTCATTTTCATCTAAAACACAATCTCATTCACATTATTTTTCAGCTTTATGAAAGAGCAGTTGCTGTCTGAAGTTCTTGAGGCCCTTATTGTGATTAGGGGATTGATTGTACAAAAAACAAAGCTGATTTGTGATTGTAATCGTCTTCTCAAAGATCTTCTGGACAGTCTTTTGCTCGAGAGTGATGAAAATAAACGCCATTTTATCCAGGCATGCATCTGTGGTCTACAAATTCATGGGGAGGAGAGAAAAGGGCGGAATTCCTTGGTATGTAATGATTTCCTTGTTTGTCTAGTGCTTGTTTAGCTTTCATTATTATTATTATTTTTTTTTTTTGTGGGTTAGAAATAAGATGCCATTAGTTGATGGAAATTGAGTAAACTATTAGTTAATTATTCATTATAATATTAAATTAATTAATTATTAATAAAAATATTATATTGAATTATTAAATTATAAATTAATAAATAAAATTATATAATTAAAATTAATGAATGAATTAAATAAATTATAAATTATTATATTATTTTAAATTTTTAATAAATAATATTTTAATAATTAAAATAATAAATAATAATTAATTAATTAATAAAAAAATTATTTTTTATTATATTAATTAAAAAAATAATTAATTAAATTTAATTTATATTATATATTAATTTAATTAAATATATTAATATTAATTTATAATAATTAATTAATATTATGAATTTAATTATTAATTAATTATTATATTAAATTAAAATATTAAGTAAATGAATGATTAATTTAATTAATATTAATTATAATTAATTTATTAATTATATTAATAAATATTTTTTTTTAAATTAATTAAAAAATTAATTATTAATATAATTAAAATTATATTATTTATATTTATTTATTAATTAATTAATAATAATTAATAATAATAAATTAAATAAATGAAATTAATTTTAATTATTTATTAATTATAATAATTAATTACAATAATAAATAATTAATTAATTAATAAAATTAACTTATTAATTAAAAGTGTGGAACTCATTATTAAATCCTTTTCATTTCCATCCACCCACCCCCAACCCCCAATAAAACCTTCCATCTTTCCTTCATCCCCAATCCAACCAAAAAACACCAAAACCAACCAAACAAACATTTTTTCCATTCCATTCCATTCCATTCCTAAGTGTGTTTTACCTGGTTTTCAAATTGTTGCATGTAGAGACTAACTATCATATGTAAATCTTGTTCCGAATTTCTTCTTCTTCTTCTTCTTCTTCTTTAAATATCATTTGTGTGTTTTGGAGTTGTCATGTTGCATTTTTAAAAAGCTGCTGTTGTTTTTTGCAGTTCATCTTAGAGCAGCTATGTAATCTCATTTGCCCATCAAAACCAGAAGCTGTTTGTTTTCTTATTTTGAACAAGGCACATACTCAGGAAGAATTTATCAGGGGATCAATGACTAAAAATCCTTATTCCAGTGCTGAGATTGGTCCTCTGATGCGTGATGTTAAAAATAAAATCTGCCATCAATTGGATCTTTTGGGTCTTCTTGAAGATGACTATGGCATGGAGCTCCTAGTAGCAGGGAATATAATCTCTCTTGATTTGAGTATTTCTCAGGTCTATGAGCAAGTCTGGAGGAAGTCTAGTCAGTCCTCAAATGCATTAGCAGGGACGACATTGCTCCCCTCTGCTGGTGGTGTGTCAAGCAGGGATTACCCTCCAATGACAGTGACTTATAGACTTCAGGTTTGATTCTATTATTTTAGCTCCACCCTGTATAATCCAAATTCCTTAATCCATGGCCTCAGGGAGTTGCCTTGATGCACAAGGCTTCTGTGGTCTATTAGATAGACTACAACTTACTCATAAAATTCTTTCTCCATGATTAAGTGGTCATGACTGAAGATTTAAACAAAATTTCTTCAATTTTGAGGGAAATGAATTCAGAAATGGGAAAGAAGATTGTTTGGTTCACTAGTTTTACTTGCATGCCTTCATTGTGCCAAAACAAACAACATGCCTCTGTTTGTTTTCGCTCTCTAGGAAGTTTCTTAATTTGGTTCGTCTTTTCCTTTTGGATTTTCCCATAGTACATGCCATTTTCTTTAGTCTTCTTTAGAGAAAACTAGCCTCCATTTTTTTCATTTATTTTTCAGTATCATTTAAGCCATTTATACCCTCCCAAATTTGCAGGGACTGGATGGAGAAGCTACTGAGCCCATGATCAAGGAGTTGGATGAGGATAGAGAGGAATGTCAAGATCCTGAGGTTGAGTTTGCAATAGCTGGTGCTGTCCGTGAATGTGGTGGTTTGGAAATTCTTTTGGGGATGGTTCAGGTTTGTGGATTGTTTTCTTTCCTTCTGAGTTTTCTGATTACTTGTATTGCATATTTCATGTTGGATGGGAGGAAGGGAATTTCTTCATTTTCTGAATCAAGTTAAACATAGTGGAAATTTGTATTTATTGCTTGCAGATATGGCATGTTTTTTGTTTTATTGTCCCATTTCATTGGTATATGGAAGGATTTTGAGTAGGCTTTTTCTATTTTTTCTTTCTTCTGCTGTTTCATTTCAATGAAGCTATCTGCGCTTCATTTTTTTAACAAATTTCATGTATAATGTTGATTTTGATAATGTAGCACTTACGAGATGATTTGAAGTCTAACCAAGAGCAACTGGTTGCGGTGCTTAATCTGCTTATGCTATGCTGCAAGACAAGAGAAAACAGAAGAGCATTATTGAGGCTGGGGGCATTAAGTCTGCTCCTTGAAACAGCTAGGCGTGCTTTCTCCGTGGATGCAATGGAGCCTGCTGAGGGAATTTTATTAATAGTGGAGAGTCTGACATTGGAGGCAAACGAGAGTGATAATATTAGTATAGCACCTGGTGTTGCAACTGTTTCTACTGAAGAAACTGGTACTGGTGAACAAGCCAAGAAAATAATCCTGATGTTCCTGGAAAGGTTATCTCACCCAATGGGTGCTAAGAAGTCAGGCAAACAGCAGAGGAACACAGAAATGGTTGCAAGGATTTTGCCTTATTTGACCTATGGAGAGCCCACAGCCATGGAAGCACTAATTGAACATTTTGATCCATACTTACGAAACTGGAGTGAATTTGACAGGCTACAAAGACAGTATGATGACAATCCAAAGGATGAGAACATTGCTCAACAAGCAAATAAACAGAAGTTTGCTTTAGAGAATTTTGTAAGAGTTTCAGAGTCATTGAAGACAAGTTCCTGTGGAGAAAGGTTGAAGGACATTATATTAGAAAAAGGGATAACTGGATCTGCAGTCAAACATTTGAAAGATACTTTTGCATTCACAGGGCAGGCGCAGGCCGGCTTCAAATCTAGTGCAGAATGGCTATTGGTTCTGAAATTGCCATCTGTTCCTCTTATACTGTCCATGCTAAGGGGGTTGTCACTGGGGCATTTAGCCACTCAAAAATGCATAGATGAAGGTGGGATCTTACCTTTGCTCCATGCTTTGGAAGGTGTCCCAGGTGAAAATGAGATTGGTGCCCGAGCTGAAAACTTGTTGGACACACTCTCTGATAAAGAGGGAAAAGGTGATGGCTTTCTAGTTGAGAAGGTTCACCAACTCAGGCATGCCACAAGGGACGAGATGAGACGTCGAGCTCTAAGGAAGAGAGAAGAGTTACTTAAGGTAGTTTCTGGCCAAACTTTGCTACTGTTCTTAAAACTATGTTTTATTTCCCTCCAAAGTTTGCTACCTTATCTAGTTTGGACTGTAAACTTTTACTTTCTTGTATCAATGGAACCAAAATGTGTGTGATTAGGGAAGGGACAACTTTTACTCCCCATCAGTGCCCTTCCTCTTGGCATTTACCAGCACACAAAATAATGGTCACATTTATTTATTGTGAAGTAAGGAAATTATCATTAAAGATGGTTGGTTATGGCAGATACAAGAAATAACTATTGTTAATTTGGTATGTTGCTTACATTTTCATCATCAGGTTACTCAGTACTTTTCTGAGATACATCTGTGGTTTCTTGCATTGAAGTCTGAGGGTATATCACATACTTTCTGTCTCTCTTGCACTTGTATTCACCATTTTCAGACTTCTAAATAGTTTTTTATGAAATCAGGATCTGGGAATGCGACAAGAACTCTCTTTAGATGGTGGGGAGCGTATTGTGGTTGCTCAGCCTGTTCTTGAAGGCTTGGAAGATGTGGAGGAGGAAGAAGATGGGTTGGCTTGCATGGTTTGCCGAGAGGGTTATCGATTGAGACCCACTGACTTACTGGGAGTCTATACATATAGTAAGCGGGTAAACCTTGGTGTTGGAACGTCAGGAAATGCTCGTGGTGATTGTGTTTACACAACTGTCAGTCATTTCAACATCATACACTTCCAATGCCATCAGGAAGCCAAAAGGGCAGATGCTGCCCTTAAGAATCCAAAAAAGGAATGGGATGGAGCCGCCCTGAGAAATAATGAGACTCTCTGTAATAATTTATTCCCCTTGCGAGGTCCATCGGTTCCAATATCTCAATATATACGTTATGTTGACCAGTACTGGGATTATCTTAATGCCCTTGGACGTGCTGATGGAAGCCGACTCCGTTTGTTGACTTATGACATCGTTCTGGTGAGTCATGGTTCTCCTGTTTGTTCCATGGACTTTTTTGTGTACAAGCCTACTCAGGATTGTGTATTTTGCTGTTTGCCTATGGCTTGTGTATAGAGAATGGTTGTCAGATGTTATCCATGTGAAGCTATTGAAACATGTTGAAATAAATGTCTGATGTGTTTATGACCTGTGGTGTATTATCAAAAGATAAAACTAAAATTTTCATAATTTTTTGGCAGATGCTGGCACGATTTGCTACTGGTGCATCGTTTAGTGCAGATAGTAGAGGTGGGGGAAAAGAAAGTAACTCCCGCTTCTTGCCTTTCATGATTCAGATGGCTCGCCATTTTGTTGATCAAGACCCTTCTCAGCGTCAGGCAATGGACAAATCTATCTCAGCTTACTTGGCTTCATCTGCACTAGAATCCAAAGCATCAAGTCCTTCTGGAACACAACCCTCTACGGGTACGGAGGAAACTGTCCAGTTCATGATGGTAAGCTCACTTTTGTCAGAGTCCTATGAGTCATGGTTGCAACATCGCCGCACCTTCTTGCAGCGTGGGATATACCATGCATATATGCAGCGGACTCACGGGAGGCCAATGAACCGCTCATCACCTAGTCTGACAAGTCCTTCAATATCTGATTCAGCTGGGACAAGTGGCATCCAAATTGCCGATGCTGGTGGACCTGATGAGTTGTTATCCATCATTCAACCGATGCTTGTTTACACTGGTTTGATTGAGCAGTTGCAGCGTTTCTTCAAGGTCAAGAAATGTTGCACGGGTACGGTTCAGACTCAAATGCCATTTAAGGCATCAGAAGCAGAAGATGAAAGCAAAAGGTTGGAAGGATGGGAAGTGCTCATGAAAGAGAGACTGTTAAATGTAAAAGAGATGGTGGCTTTTTCCAAGGAGTTGTTATCATGGCTTGACGAAGTCACTTCAGCTACAGATTTACAGGAGGCATTTGATATAAGTGGCGTATTGGCTGATGCGCTTTCTTGTGGCTTTACTCAATGTGAACAGTTTGTGTATGCTGCAATAAATACAGGGAGGAGCTGACCAAGTGGTGTATTGATTGCAGCTCTGCATGGGTCCCATTAATAGTTAGGTTACGTGAATGAAGGCGCTTGATTCTGTATTTTTGTGAATAGAATGAGTAAATCTTGGTTCAGTCGCTTGAATGTCAGACAACACTGAAATTTTGTGAATGAAAATTAAGCCAATTTGTTAGACCATCTTCCTTGGTTTATTTGCTGAGTTTATGGGGAAAAGCGAAGGCGGTTGGAGCAATCACGAGTGAAAAATAACAACAAACATCGTCAAGCCAAGAACACTGGCCATGACTCGTTTAAAAGTGAAGAAAAACCAAAAAACAAACAAATGATGTATGCAAAATCCTTTAAAGCAATGCATCTTTCAGAAACCAAATCATTATCTGCTGTAGACTGTGAAAACAGCATTGGTTACAATTCTCAGGTTTTACAAATATCATCCTGCAATAGCTTTTAGTTCATTGCATCATAATCGTCCAACTTGTCATTATATTCCAAGACCTTTCTCCTAATTTTTGATGTATCTACCCAAGTAATCAAGTCTTCCATATTTCTTGTAACTAGATAAGCATCATCTGTGACTGTGTCGGGCCCTACACGAATATGCCCCTGTTCTATATATGTTACAGCTTCCTTCAAGTGTTCAGCAAATTTCAGTCGCACCAGGACTGTAGAAAGTCGCCTCCTGATAAAAAAAACAAGGCATTATAATCAAAATCTTAGTTCACAATGAAATTGAGGGCTTTATCTGCCCTGATAGTCTGTAGCATCTTCACACGAGATTAGTATGGATTACAAAGTCTGGTAGCAGGATTAGCACAAAAGGATAAAAAGCTAGAAAGTTAAGCAGACAGCAAGTTAGTCAACTGGTGGCTACTTAGTTCCATCAACTACATTTGTTACACATGCACCACGAACTATACACTATCTGAAATCAATTTAGACCACTGGTTGCAAATCAAATTTGAAATTCCAAGAAGAATTCGTACCATTTCTATGATCAAACATCAAACATCTGTTCAAAACCTAATTTTGAAATCATGCAAGCAAATATATCATAAAATAAGAAACTGCTTTCACTCATCCTCTTCCTTTCTTTTTTTATTCTTCATTTCGTAATTGTCATTCTTTCTGTTACGAATTTACTGTAAGAATCTGCAACCATTGATTTTTGTTAGTGACAAATATATATCTTCCTTTTATATGTTTGTTCCAGCTATAAATCTATGTACCTCAAGGATTCATAGTATTTAGGAAAGTCTACTAATCTTGGTAAGTTGAAAGTAATTAATGTACACCTAACTCACCGGCAAAAGGATGAAACAGATAGCCGATCGCACAAAGCCAAGCTCTTTCTGGATGATATCACACCCATGTTGTACCTGCATTTACAGTGTAGGTAGTTGCAAAGTTGAATTGGCTAAATGTCACACAATAAAATACTCATGCAATAGGATGACAACCTAAGACGTTGGTAGAACATGAGTCAAACTTGTTTTTCCTCAATAACCTTATATAATATCAAGCAGTATCCAAAACAATCGAAGGGTTAAAAGAGAGCATCCACCCGACACCATCCCCCCACCCCCCAAAAAAGAAAAAGAGCTCAATTACTGAACATAACTACCACATTAACAGGCTAAAACAATTAAACTAATGTTCTAGCAAAGAAATTAGCGCAATTATATCAAGTAACCACGTTTATGAAGTGATTTCACATCACATAAGCACTCAAACAACTTCACCATCACAATGTTTTAAAAGGCAAACTTTTTCTTTTAATTTAAAGGACAAGGCAAGGGCCAAGAAAACTCACAGCTTTTCAAGGAGAGCATCAGTTATCTGAATCCGAAAAGGATCTCTCGGGTCCATCTGTTTCAAAATGTTCACCAACTTCTGCACCATTCTACAAAGCTTGGAATACCTATAAAATTTGGTGCGGGGGAAAGGGAACCACAAAAACAAATTAAAACCTAAAAGCTTTACATTCAATTTTATTTTATTTTTTTTGGGAAAAAACACACACACACACACACACATACAGAGACACACAAACACGCTATGGAAAACTTAAAAAGACCTTGAACCAATGAAATCTAAAAACTGCACAGGTAGGGAACGAAGTGATACTTTTTGTAATCATCTCTGCTGGTGATGTGGTAGCGACGCATAACATCATTCTCTCTGTGACCCCCTTCTCTCTTCCACTCCAAGAAATTCACTTTCTTCAAAAGTTTCTTCTCATGATACTTTAGCTTCCTCATCTTCTCACCCCGCTCAGCTCTGCCCCTTCCGCTAAACCCTACGGAGGCTACGCCTACGATGCGAATTTCTTCAGAGCCCTTTGAGGAGTGGAGAAAGACGAGCGAACCGGAATTCCCTGCTTCTTTTCTTCTGTCAACAGAGATTGGGCCGATGAGACACATATGCCCCGATAAATATGGGTCAAATAGCCCATTACTGGAGGAACCGACAAAGCAAGCCCACATGTGAGAGAAGAGGTGGACTTAATATGATGACCCTCAAATCCATATTACTTCCTCCCCCCAAAAATTAAAAAATTCACTTTAATTTAAACAATTTTTTTATTAAATATTAAATACAATACATTTAATACACTAACTAAACAAATAATTTTTTATTTTTATCTTTATTTTTTAAATATAATTATATAATATTATTAATAATAAAGATATTTTCAAATTTGAATTTAAAAGTAAATTTTTTTTTTTAAAAATAAACTCTTTTTTTTATTATTATCATTAAACGAAGAGAGTAAATGATGCTTTAAAGTCTGACCTCTCTACGTAATAGTCATTATATATTAAGAATGTCATAAGAATTTCATTTAAGAATAGATTTTTTTTCAGAAATATTAATTCAATTTTCAAGGCATTCTGACTTCTGAGCTGCGCGTCAATATGACCAGTGAGAAACCAATTGGTTGCTCTATAACCTGCCTTCAAGGCAAATTATTTGTAGCTTATTTCTGTGGCCTGCGCCCCAGGGGTGATACCGAAAATGTTGTCAAACTTTAGGTGATCACAAAGACAAGAATTTTCCATTGGCTGCAACCATTCTGGAACAAAATTGGACAAGAGATGAGGAAGAGAGTGATTATCCGATGCACCACCCAAACTGACATTTCTTCGTGTTATTTTCCAATTTCTAACTTGAATCTCTCATCATCTTAAATAAGAGAAAGACCGAAAGAGATATTTTTAACTTTATCACTCGGGCAAATGGCAGCTTCCCATACTTAAATGGAAGCCTCAATGCAGAAACTAAGTTCCAAAAGCATTTACAATGGCCCCAAATAACTCTGATTGAACCCTCCTGTCCTAAACAACCGAATGCTGGAAATCGAGGAAAGCAGCACAGATAAAAACGAGCACTTCACCATGCCACACTAACTCCCATTGGTTTTCGCCTTTTTACTTGCACCATCATAATTCTGAATGCTACAACTGTAGCTAGCCATTTGCTGGAAGCTAGAAGAATCCTAAAAGAGTAAACCAATCGACCGAGTCATGTGATACATAAGGCCATCTTGTGCCAAAACTACAAAAACTACAAGCATACCCTAAAATTATTCCAGCCATCAAGCTCTTTAATTTTTGCTTGGACGGATAGAATCGTGATATAAAGGATGAAGGCACCCAACATTTCGGGGGCCATCTTTAATCTATATTTTCTTTGACATTTCCCTCCTCCAATCTTATAACTAAGTGAATCCCAAAAGATAAAAAGGCTGAACATACCTCTGTACTAATTGTTGTACCAGCCAATCCAATTGTCCTTTTGCCAACATCCAGTTGAACTAAGATGCTGGTTTGTGATAAATCCACTCCTGACGATTGCAGCGCATGGGTTAGGGTATTCAATAACCTGTCGAGACAAACAAGTTAATAAGCACAAATGATTAAGCTACAACATTCAAAACACCAAAATTGCCAGGTAATCAGAAGTACAACCAAGTGGCATCATGATAGTTTATTACATCATCAAGCTAAGAGGAAAACCATGCTTAATGCCTCAAAAGTGAATAGAATCTAATACCCTAAATTCAACACAGCCTGCTATTTATGGATAACGATCAACTATGCTAAAATGCATCATATAATGAGTCAAATTAAGTGAGCTTACAGACTTTTCCTACCATGTAAGATGCATTTCACCAAAGAAACAATTTTTAAGCTTATATGAAATGAACAAAAATGAAATGCAGAGTCACAGTAAATTGACTTCAACAATATCAATCCTTTCCAATTAAATCAAAGCTTATGCACACTTTCGACGTTAAATAAGTAGCAGCTGCAGTCAATGGCCAAATGACCAATTCTGCCTATAAGATAACTACAAGAATTGATAGGTAAAAAAAAGGATCCTCAGGATCTCACCCTTGAGAGTAAGCATCAGAGATACTATCAGCTCCACTTTCTGATTTCTGTTGTTCCAGATGGCTAGCATTATAGCTCGGAACAGCACATTCAGATGCACAAGGTTTTGCCCGCCAGAAATTGGATGTGGACTGGGAAACCAAAGGTTCAGGGTCAGGAAAAGATCCCTGAGGAGGTTGGGAAGACACAACATCAAACAAGTTTGGTTGCACTGACATGTTCAAAGGACTTTCATGGTTGCCTGATCCTTGTGAATTATCAGTTTGTCTACAAAGAGGTGCTCCATCCAATTCGGATTCCACCAAGTTCTGTGCATTATTAAGCAATGTAGGAGTGGCAATAACACCATCATCATTAACAGAACCATTCCTTGGGATCTGAGGTTGATCAACAAAATTCTCCACCATCCCAGAATTGCTTCTCTGATAACAAAAGAAAAGTAGATGTTGAGATTGCAATGCCTTAACAAATATTTTCATCATCATCTGATGAGTACCTAATTAACATTCTCCTCTCTCCAAGCAAACATAAAAGTTAATAAATTATTGAAACAATAGATTGGCATATATATTATCTCAATAAAAAATTCAAAGTAGGAACTTCAAACTACTGTACTTTACCCGATAGCAATTTTACAAGCAGAAACAGATAAGAAAAAGGACAAGACAGTGATAAATAAGCTATGCTAATCAGAGGACGACAACCACAAGAATGCAAGGTGTCAAATACTGTATGTTACCCATGGAATCAGCTTTGATGGCTCTGGACTCCAATGTTGGTATGTCCCTTCGTACATTTGTATCTTCTCCTGTAAAAATTGAATGTACTGTATAACCTGCAAGCAACAGCAAAATAATGATCAAGTTGTATCTGGCTATAATACAACCTACAGAACAAACTGTAAGGTGAGAACCAACTGAAGCAAAAGTACAAATGCAAAAAAGCAACACACCTCCAGCAAGAATGAAGCTTTATCTCTCTTCTGATCATTTTCAGGAATGAGATCTCTCAAAATTTGGAATCTGTCAAACCACAAAAATTTTCAGCTACACTATCCTGGTACTGTAAACCAACTATGCAAGTCAATATAATTTAGACCTCAATGTGAATGTATCATCATCATCTACCAAGTAACGCCTTATAGAATGTTCTAAGTTGCAGCTTCATTGAGAGCCGCCAAATCAATACCTTAATTTGAAAAGCACAAAACCACTTATATAAAAACTATCAGGCCTACACAAACAGTAGCACCAAATGCTGAAACGAAATTCCGCAACAGAAACCTAAAATATACACAACACTACCTAAAAAGAAATCTTCAATAACCACTAAAAATTGAAAAGAATTTTAAAAAAAAAAAAAAAAGGAAAAGCTTGCCTCTCATTAATTTTGCTCCTCCTTCTCTGCTCCGTCTCTGAATGCTTCGATCGCAAAGCATTCATCTTCTGATCGTTATTCTTCCCTTCCACTTTCACTGCCACTCAAAAGCAAAACAAAATTTAAATTTTCGGTTTTCGAATAGGAAAAAAATTGTAATTAAATTAGACAAAATAATACCTTTTTGAGAGATAACATCGGGAGTAGCAGAACCAAAATCCTCATCATCAATTTCGTCGTCTTCGTGGTGGCGCTTCACGGTTCTCACCATTCCTGCTGAATTATGGATTCTCCAGTCCAGCCGCAATTAAATTCAGCGGACCAAAGCTCGTAGAACGCTCAACTCAACCACCGATACGCTTTTAGTTTTCTTCGTCTACATACACAGTCGCATACGAAATTCTCGATTATTTGGACATTTGGAGGAGCCCTAGCCCTAGGCCTCGACGCCCATAGGGAGTAGTGCTAATATGCGCCCTCAAGGTGATGGATGGTAAGTTGCGCCATTCTCTTTTATCTTTTCGTAGTTACTCCCAAAATTATTCAAGTGCCAATTCAAACTCACCACTTTAAATAATACTAATAATTATTATTAATTAATGATTAGTGAAAAATCTTATTTCCTGACTATATAACAAGATTTAGTAAACAATAATTATTTTTATTATCCAGTACTCCCTCAGTTTTCAAATAAGAATTCACCTTAATTAAAATATATTTTTTTTATTAGTTATTAGATAGAATTCATTTAATGTATAATTTTATATTTTTATTTTAAATATACATAATTATTATTATTAATGATATTTTTAATTTTTTTCTAGACCAATAGGGTATCATTTTAAGATGTACATGCATAAAAAAAATTCACCAAAAATATCATTACTGGTCACGATCTTCTAATTATCACAAATAATTGAAAGAAAAAATAGTAATAAATTATTGCCAATAACGCCAACTAATGTAGTACAGTAAATTAATGCACCTCATGCTCATTGAATGGATTAAAGACAAGTTTGCGTTTTGCCCAATATGCAAAATATGCAAAACCACTTATTAATAATAATGGACAAATTTGGTACGGTTCTATTCCTCAATTTGTGCATTAAATTGTGCCACCCAAAATTCCACCAAATATTTAATGAATTTGTTTCTTTTATAGAACAAAGTCCTTGCTTGGCGTAATAACAGTCGGTTGCAAAATAATTCCCCCAAACTCCATTCCGTTTATAGCAGTGTCCCAACATAGATAATAACGGTTGGTTGCAAAACACATTTGCCACTTTACGCTCCCAATCTGTTATATAATTCCAAAATAACAATAATCTGAGCAAATGTATGTATGTAAACCCAATTTCAAGCTCTGAACCGTATTACACAGGAAAAAAAATTGATGAATTTGCCAGAAGACGTTCTTATTGAAATTTTGGTGAGATTGCCCATCAAATGTTTGTTGAAGTTTCGATGCGTTTGTAAGGATTGGTGTCCTTTAATCAAAAGCACCAACTTCGTTGATGTACATCTCAACCATCCCAGAAACGAATCAAAATATGTCCTGCTTAAGCGATTCATGCTGTCTCCGGAATGGAAAACTCTATTATCATTCCATTCTCACAACGACCATGAATTACTCCATCTGGTTTCCTCTGATCTACTATGTTATGATGAAGATCTAGACTTGCAACTGAGTCTGATACAACGGCATTGTTTGCCTCGCAACTGAGTCTGATACAATTTATTTGTGCAATCCTGGTACTCGTGAATCCAAGAGACTTCCTGTTCGTCCTTTTGGGTATCCTCAAGGCTTCTCTCTATAGACAACAGGTGGGATTTGGGTTTGATCCTCGTACCAATGAATATAAGGTTGTCAAGTTGTTGCTTTTGGAACATATCTCTGGTCATCCTGATCATTCCTGCATCAAGCCTGAGATCTACAATCTCAGCTCTAATTCTTGGAGAGAACTAGATGTCATCTTGCCAGCTGCTGGTATTTTCAATGGTTTATTATTTGATGGATCATACCACTGGTGCGGATTTTCTGGCCGCGTATCCTCTAACTGCCACCACTGGATTCTTGGTTTTGATATGAGCTTTGAGGTATTCCGATATATACAGTATCCTGATGAGAACTTTACAGATGCAGTTAGCAGTTATCCGCGTCTTGCTGTATTAGATGACTCCCTTGCGTTGGTTCTGTGCTCAGGTGGAATATTTGATGAATTTACAACTCCACAATTCATCAGCATATGGGTGATGATGGAATATGGAGTTCCAGAGTCATGGATGAAAAAAATTTCCATCGGACCGTTTCATGGAATTGGAATTTATAATTCCGTAGCATCTTGGATTGATGATAAGATCTTTATTCAAACTTGGAAAGACGAGCTGGTTTCATGTGATATCTGGGGCGATAACCAAATAGTCAAAAACTGTGATACTAATGCTTGTGGAAATAAATTAGAAGCTATAATCTATAAGCAGAGTTTGGTTTCTGTCGTGTGAACGAGGGATAAATTGGTTCTCACCATCTCATTGGAAGGATCCCAAATGGGCGAACCACAAATGTTGCCGTGGCAGGAAGCTTGGTTAATGATATAGGATTTGTCGATTGAAGTATTTTCCTATTGCATTCGACTTTTATAGTTCATCTAAGATATGTCCTGTCCCATTTGCAGCCTTTCTTCCCAACTTAAAAGTTTTCCATCTGTATCGCATGAAAAAATAACTAAGCTTGCATACAGAATATATTATGTCTTCAATATGACTTCTAAAGCCATTTTGTTTCTGAGGGAAAAAAATTTCAGCCTTTTTCGGTTTTGTGGTTGTTGGGGTTTGGAATGGTTGACCAGATGGATTTCAAAGAAAAGGATTTTGCCAAAGAAACTCAATGTATTATCCACAAGGGCATATGATTATAGTTGAGATGCAACCATAACATGAATAATCAAAATGTCATTTGCAAACTACTGGGCTCTTTGGATTGAACGACTTAATAACTTCTTTCTGCTTAGACAATTAAGACACCTATGTAATCAATAGTTTACAAAGAATTTTTCATTTACCTTCTTAATATAGGTAGGATGATTTAATCGTCTCATATTTTAATTAAAGAGGAGCGAGCATTGTTTCATAAATTTCACATATTATGGCACTGGCACCAATTTAAAATGTATTCATTCTCACGGCCAAAACCATTTGAGCCATTTACAATCATGTTCAGACTTTCTTTCTTTTTTTTTATCCAAAAAAATGCTGAGTTATACTAATTTTGTTAACTTTTCATCTGGGGTACCCATATTGGTCAACTCCAACTGCTGTAGTTCTATGTGAGAAACCATCCTTGAGAAATCTTCTCCTGCTAGTGACATGGTATCTTCTTTATTGAGACGCCTCCCTCTGATCTTTAATATGGCCTGCGAAACCTCAGCAATTGAAGGGCGTTTTCTGGGCGTCTTGCGCAAGCATTTATGAGCGATGCTAGCTAGGTTCCTCACCTCTTCAGGGTTCAATGTTCCAATGATTTTCTGGTCAACTATTTCATCCACGCCATCAGGACTCATAGCAGCCTTCAACGCAACACAAAATCAAGATGAAGTCCAAATAAAAGTGACAAGTTGAAAAGCAGCATAAAGCTCAACACAACAAATACCCAGCACTACCCAAATATTCCCCAGATACAGCTATTAATAGAATTTCCACATTTACCAGATTAACATATTCCATCAGGTTTTGGTGTGGGTGAATAGCCGTGATGAGTTCAAAAAGGATAACTCCCAAACTGTAGATGTCACTCTTCATTGTATACTTGTTGGTGGCGATGTAAGTGGGATCTATGTAGCCATACGTCCCTTTAAGGCCTGAATTACGACCATCAAAAACCTCTTCCTTCGACAATCCAAAATCGGCAACCTAGTTAATTGTCAGGGAAATGGAGAAAAATCAATAGAGATGACCAAGATGAAAAAAACAGATTTCTTGAACAATGCTCAGCAGAGCACTGCCTTGAATATTATGAGAAATTAGACCGGTTCCATAACTTCAAAGATGCTCCTGACCTACCTTTGCTCTCATAGAATGATCTAGCAGTATGTTAGCGGATTTTAAGTCCCGGTGTATCACTGGAGGAACAGCCTGTTGCAACAAACACCCAAAATATTAATAATAGAATTCTTAGCCAGGAAGACACATATTGTACTGTCATACAGCCTACCCCATCATGAAGATATTCAATCCCATGTGATATGTCAAGTGCAATTTGTAGCCTTTCTTCCCAACTTAGAGCTTTTCCATCTTCATCTAGACCAAGGAACAGGAATAAACAGTCGTTCATCTAGCACCCATTGAAAAGGAAACTAGGCATGGTGTCTTGATTATGACTTCTAATGCCATTTTCTTTCAGAGGAAAAATATCCTTGTTTTTCTGGAGGTTGTTGGTGGACTTCAAAAACATAAGAATGTTGCCGAAAGAATGAAGATGAAATGAACAAAAGAATTATCCAAAGAGATATATGCATATAACTGAGATGCAATCACAGTGTGCATGATCAAAATGCCATTTGTAAAGTAATCCCGTTGTAATACATACCAAAAAGCTTTAAACTTACTGTATAGAAGGTCGGCCAAGCTTCCATTACTCATGAACTCGTAAACTAGCATCCTTTGTCCTTTATCCACACAATATCCAATTAAATTTACCAAATTTCGATGATGCAGCCTAGCTAGAAGAGAAACCTGCAAATAAATTAGGCCAATAGCCATGAGGGCAATTTAATTTCATCTTGAATCTGAAAAAAGATGACATTGACCACTGAGTTGGTCCACATTTTCAAAATTAGGTTTCTGCAAAGTTATTCATGGTGTTACTACATGGTCTCTCAAAAGATGGTTTTCTACTGATGTTAGCTATTTTCTTTTCAGCATATATTGGTTTATTGTGAATCAAATCATTCTTCATCTAACAATGATTTTCCAGTCCCTCAACTCTAACCTGCAATATAATAAGCTAGATTTAATTTGCATTAATTTTCATTTCATGAATTCAGCAGTACATTTGCTCGGAAAGGGAGAAGATGAAAGATTTCTCGTGAACAATGTTATGACTTGTAACTGTTACCTCTGTGTGGAACTCCTTCTCCCCTTGTTTTGAATCAGAAGCAAGTACCTTTACAGCAACCACTTCACCAGCAGGCATTACAGCTTTATAGACTGGACCAAATGATCCCTGTCCTAGTATAGTTGTGAAGTTCTGTGTTGCTCTTTGAATGTCCCTAGAAATTAGCATAAAAACAATTAAAACTCTAATTCATATATCCAAAATGATAGGTGAAAGAATTATGCAAGATAATATCACTGTTTCTTCTACGTTCCAAGTACATCATCACACACGCAGTGGATTATTTCTCAAAACTGAAGTCATAGGGTATTAGATGGCAAAATTTCATAAACCCTGTAGTCTTCGGTAGTCAAAGTTCTTTGAAGAAAATAACATTTATAATGCTTACAGCATTTCAGTAATGAGTACCAACTTTAATTTTCCACGTTTCGATAAATCAAGGCAAGGAGAATTGCGTAGAAAGCAATAACTAAGGTACATGCACCCGTGAAAATTTTTGTAGTTAAGAATTTACATACTTGTAAGAGTATTTTGGAATGCCAGATGCAGACACGAATCGATCTCTGCTTTGGTGATTCCACCAAGCATGTTGCAAATTTTTGGGAATAATATCCACCGCCTTGGCAGGTACAGGATTTGTGAGAGACGCACTAATGTCTGTGGTGGTATCTATACCATTTGTTCGAATTGGAAGAGCAGCCACAGAACGCTCATTTGCACAACGCCTAAGATTTGCATGCCTCTTGTACCAGCAGATTCCCAAAAACACAAGTGACGCAATGAGAACACCAAAAGCAAGCCCCACCGTTACGCCAATGATGACTAAATCAGCTTTGTGAACCATTATCAGGGTTAAATAAAGAGAGCATCCTGGGGAGCACCGTATTGCCAATCACTACCATAAAGTGAACTAAATTATCAGATGAACTGATCAAACAGGTCAGTCACAAAGAAATCAGGGCCATTAAAAATCGTTGGGCCTCTATTGTACACATTACGCACAATGCCTATAGCTGAAGTAAAGAATCTATAGCACCGCAAGAAATTCTTGGAAGGCAGCACCCAGCTTGGCATTTTTACTTTCTTTAATCTTTTGATTCTTCTTAGAGTACTTATAATGAGCGCAAAACCTGTTAATCTCCAACTACGACATTTTAATTTAAAGTTCTTCCAAACTTAGCTTCTACTTTCCAGAGCTCCTGCTTTCTTGCCCACTGAGCAAAAATTTCAACTCGTGCCAGTGCCCGAAAGGATCCATATATACAGTTGAGTTTAAGCCGATTTTTGGTTAGCCTTGTGTACTCTTATGTCCATAAATAAACGTAGCTTCTGGTATTGTTTCTCCTAAAAGTTAATATACAGATACTTGGTTAAACAATTTCATGAAGATTTGGCAAATTATTAAAAACTAAGCAGCTCTAGCTCTGCAAGCAATTTGTCCAGTCATTCAATGCCAAAAATCAAGCAAACATGAAAATCATTTCGATCAGCCCACTATGACCAATCCATCCGAGGGGGAAAAGATTACAAGGGTCTTCATTAGATTTGAATCTACCAAAATCCACAGTGTATAAACATTAAGAAAAGACAACAACCAAAACAACAACAACGGCAACAGAAAGGCAGGAAAAAAAAAATCCCAGCATCACAGACAAAAGTACGATGAAATCAAAGACCACGAATC
Organism: Gynochthodes officinalis; assembly: GCA_020080225.1. Classification (NCBI taxonomy): domain Eukaryota; kingdom Viridiplantae; phylum Streptophyta; class Magnoliopsida; order Gentianales; family Rubiaceae; genus Gynochthodes; species Gynochthodes officinalis. The sequence continues at coordinate 35,011,590 of CM034621.1, read as the reverse complement.
AAACATGACAAAGATAGCCCATAAATGTGAACAGCAGGGGATACCTGATCAGCTGACATTCCAGCAAATTTGATAGGTTCAGGGGCGGGTTTAGAAATAGTAAGAACTGAGTAAACGATCAAAGAGGATAATGAAACATCTCTTTTGAGTAGCTGAAAACTTCTTCCCTAAAAGTATATAACGAAAGTGGAAAAAGAAAAGACGCGGTCCTCGACTTTTACGTTAAAACATTGTTTTGACCGAGAAAAGGAAAGAAAATAAAAACATGAATGGGCGGGTGAATTGGGTTTGGTTGCTGACTGATTAATAGTTAAATACACTTAATAGGCCTCTTTTGTTAGAACCCGACTTTGACGGGATCTTGGGCATGTCCGCCGCCGTGGGCCTGCGGAATAAGTGTTTTTGTTCATTTTGGACTTTCTGCTGACGTTTGTCCTAGTTACATACTTATCTCACCCAACCCACAAAACCAACCCAAATAAAAGGCTTAAAAGTATAAGAATGCAGCGATTTAATTGAATGATTAATACACTATGAAAGGATTTTTTTTTTTCCTTTCTCCACGATGAAGTAAAACTCAATTCATTAGTTTAGAAGAAATAAAATAAGTTAATAAAATTCTTTTGCGCCCGTGCAATGACACGGGATGCGAAAAAACACCTTAATCGAAAATAAATTTATCACATTTAAATTATAAATTATTATGTAAAATTCATAGAGACCATTAAAAGTAATGATATTAAGTCAATGGAAAATCATAACGAAAAATTACAATAATTGGTATAATACGAGGGGAAAAAGTATTTTGATTAGGGCTAAAATAGTACCTTAATTAAAAACCAAATATATATATATATATATTTTACTCGTTGTGAAAGACGGTGGAATTACAACAAGGCCTTTTGACATTTGCGAAAATGTAATTAATAAAGCACGACAAGAACGATGACGGTAACAAGAAAATCTATGATTGGTTATTACGCTGACATATGAATAAAAGGACAAACAAACCCTTCATTTAGTAACTTTTAGTAGGGGTGGCAATTTTGGGTTCGCGGGTTACAAATTACTTTTTAAATGAGTTAAGTAGGTCGATCTGTCAACCCGTCAAGTCAACCCGAACTCGACCCGTTTATTTTTCGAGTTAATTATATTCGACTTGATTTCAACCCGAATTTGTTAATTTTATATTTTTATATCGTGTCAATTTCGTGTTAGGTTCGTGTCGTATTATCGTGTCGTGTCATTGCCGCCCCTAACTTTTAGTTCCAATCAATCCAACTTTATTCCAGGCCAACCACCGCCACAAATATTGGCAATATGTCCATCGATTGGTACCCGCTGCTCCAACCCCATGTGCAATTGTTGCCAAATAAATAATTGTGAGGTATTAAATGGACAATATATTAGAATTGACTAATGATATTTATTAGGGTGAAAAGTTATAATACTTGATATATTAGTTATTATGAAAAATTATTATAATTAATTATTAAAAGTATTATTATTTTTATTAAAATTAATTAAATATTGATCTAATTTTTTAATTTATTTTAATGACTTGAATTTTTTTTTTTATTGTTCCGATATTGAAAAGTCGTTACTCAAAAAGTTAAAAAAATTATCTTCTTCTAATGCTACAATTTTTTCTTTTAAAAAAAAAAAAAGAGCACAGTACTCTTGCATTTTCCATTAAAGTTTAACACATATCCTTTATTCCATACAAACTATTTACTAACTCAATTATCTGAAAAATTCATTCATCAAACAATCATTACTCATTGAAATTTATTTGGCCAAAAAGCTTGAAGTAGCATTAATGTAAGGATTTCCAAAAAGTCTTAACTGTACCGCATAAAAATTAGAAAGTGGAGGAGCACTAAGAAAATTAAGCCAATGGGATCCCGAGATGGGCCGCGCGGCCTCCAGGAATGACCGGACTCCCAACATTGCTCCGCTAACACGTGACTAACAGATCAAGTCACGTGACTCGTTGCCTTAAATGTCCAACTACGACACGAATTCCCCCACGTGCCACTATCCGCAATTACAAATCACAGCATAGCCAAGGAAACTATTTCCCCCCATTTTCACAAAACGTCACCTCTCACGCGCAGCCACTTAGACTGGGCTACCACTGCCACTGGACAGCCCAAAAACTTACCATGTCAGGGTCTTCCACTCTCTTTCTTTTTTTCTTTTTTTTTAACATCCGAGTGCGACACCACACCACCAATTAAAAGCTACAAGAACATGTTTCTTGCAAGGGTCACTATCTCCAATCTCCATTGCATGTGTCGACTTGTATCTGTTTCTTAGTCTTGTTTAAGGTTGCTGTAGCAGGGAAAGAAAAAACAAAAAAACGCTGCGTGTTTGTGAGTGTGAAGTTCGGGTGGGAAAGGATGAAGTGGGTGGCAATGAAAGGGGAAGGCAAGATTGCATTCAAGATTAAGTCGAGAATTAAGTGGGTTGGCTTAGTTGGCTTGGTTTTGTCTGCTCTCTCTATTTTCACACATTTTCTGCTGGCTAGATATACAGATTGGGGTGTCTCAGAGTACCAGTCTTCAGTTACAGTATTTTCCTGGAGGCCCATTTTTGGGAATGCAGATCTTTCTACCAATGTAATGAGCATAAACCCTTTAAAGATCTCAACTTTCTTTTGTGGTTTGTTGTGTTTTACTGACAATTTGGCCTTTTTATCATATTTTTGAGCTTTTCGAATCCTCTGCTTTTGGAATTTACCTGTGTGGAACAGCTGCTGCTTGCGTGATGTGTATTGGATTTTTCTTTAGGAGCTCTGGTTTAGTTGATTGTGGGAATTTAGAGACCTGTTTTGGACTCTTGGAGTTGTTTTATGTGATCATCTTTCTAGTACACTCTGTTGTGACGTTGTCCATGGTTTCAGTGGGGTCAACAATCTTGTTTAGTTCTGATTATTGTATTTTTGAGGCGTTCTCTTTTGGATTAATATGATCACCTTGTTTATAAATGTCACTACATTGTTTTTGCTGGTAATTATTCTCCTGAGAAAGCGACTCCTTTTGTTTGAATATTCGTTATAGCCTATTTTCGTATTGCCGTATTTATTACTTTTCTCGCTTCTGCATAAACCTTTATATTAAAGCTTTTGTGGAATGTCTGTTCCTTGCTTGCTTGATGTTTATAGTTCTTTTTCACGAACTTTTGGTTCAATTAATTATTAGATTCCAGACCTAATGGCAGGTTTTTATGTCTTGATCTTTTCTCATATATTTTGCTTTACCATGGATTTGGTGGGGCCTCTGATGTTTTCTTGTTTAATTGGCCATTTATACTGTTACTCCTTGCCTTTAAACAAACACTCTAATGATTCTCTGCTGCTTTTAGACAAACATTCTACTCCAAGCTTGTTTTGTGATTAAGTTTTATTTTTTTTATTTTTTTTGAGGGATATACGATTAATCTTTTGTTGGATTGTTCCTGCATTGTTTCAAATCTGTTGCTTTTGTCCTCGGACAACAACACGCTCATGGATACATATTTCCTATACAGTATCTCTCGTATCAGCTAAGTTTTTCACATATCTTGCTTCTGCAGAATCCTTTGTATAGAAGACTTTGGGGCACAGTTAGGCTTCTTGAACCTTTACAACCCTATGCGAACCCTAGAAAAAACTATGATGGTAAACCTTCATTACCATTGATACTTATATGCTTCTCTTCATTCCAATTTAGACTTATTGTCACTCACATAAAAATTGGATTTTACTGGTTAGTAAACACCATAATTGTGTTGGTTTGATGTTCTATCATATCCTTATATGCATTCTCGTGCTCTTTTGTTCTGTGACAGCTCCTATTGATGAAACTAATGGGTTCATTTTCGTGAGGATACGAGGGGCGTTCCATGAGATCAGGGACTCGGTAAGGAAAGTACATAGGCACACGTGAAACAAAGATTCACCTTGAAACTTTACCTACAATATCTAACAATAATCTTTCAAAAGAGAATAATGTTCATTTTTTTGGCAGATCTGTGATGCAGTCGTGGTATCTCGACTACTAAATGCCACCTTAGTTGTTCCTCTAATTCAATCCACTACAAGCAGTAAAGGAATCAGGTCCTTTAATGCATACTTTAGTTAATAATTCAGGTTTACAATTGTAAGGTTTTTGTGTATCATGTGCAATTTGAACATGATGGAGGTTTACAACAGAGCAATTTATCCCATTGTCAATGCAGCAATCAGTTCAAGAGTTTTGCTTACCTCTATAATGAAGATCAGTTCATTGCTGCTCTAGCAAATGATGTGAAAATTGTTAAAACCCTGCCGCAGAATCTCAAAGGAACAAGAAGAAAGAAAGAAATTCCTTCTTTTAAGGTCTCGAGCTCAGCATCTCCTTATTTCTATCTGCATCACGTTCTTCCAGTCTTGATTAGGCACTCAGTTGTTGAACTTTTCATGCCCGATGGTGGAGGCTTGAAGGTATATGCTACTATCTCTCATTTTCTGAGTTCCAGTAGCTTTAGAAGTCTTTGGAGCAGGGGCCTAGAGTGAAATATGGCCTGCTTGTCTTTTTAGGTAGAAAAGATGTGTCTGCATGCTAAATTATATGAATAACTTTGAATTCTGAACAAAAATATTTTAAAGACTAATACTGAATATCTCTAACCCTGCAGAATGGAACGCCTAACCACTTATGTTCCATTTCTTTTTGTCTCTCTTTAGAGGACATAAAGCCATACTCAAGTAACACTGCTTAATTGCTTGTTTTCCTCTAGGCAGTGCTTCCTTCAGATCTTGAAGAGTATCAGAGACTGAGATGCAGGGTTTCTTTTCATGCTTTGAGGTTCAGAGAGGAGGTTGAGGACCTTGCTACTAAAATTCTGAACAGGTAAGATTCTGCTTCCCATTTTCTTTGCTTTCTTACATGCTTTCTGCTTATTTCTGGTAATGTTGCAGATTAAGGGCTTCCAGAAGGCCATTTATTGCCTACGAACCAGGGATGACCAGAGAAGCTCTGGCATATTATGGCTGTGCTGAACTGTTCCAGGTACCTAGGATAGACTCTTCTCATCATCATTTGTAAAGGGCCTCAAATTTTCAGTACTTAATATGGACATCTATTGCTCTCTAGGATGTGCATACTGAACTTATTCAGCACAAAAGAGCATGGATGATTAAACGTGGAATTGTGAAGGGAAATCTTTCTGTAGATTCCGCAGAGCAACGCCTTAATGGCTGTTGCCCTCTTATGCCAGAGGAGGTACTTTCCATCCTGAACATCAACATAAGTTCTTGTGTGTCCTGTCAACATAGTTATTATTTTGCTACACCCTTACCCTTTGACCATTGTATTGAACTTGGAATTATAACAGGTCGGCATTCTTCTTCGAGCATATGGCTATTCATGGGACACAATTATTTATGTTTCTGGCGGAGAGGTCTTTGGTGGGCAGAAGAAGCTGATTCCACTCCATGCTATGTTTGAAAACGTTGTTGATAGAACCTCCTTAAGCACACCATGGGAGTTCAATAAACTATATGGTCGTGAGGCTGATCTTAGTGACAAAATTTCAAGGGCTTCACCAGTTAAGGAAGAAGTTAAACTTGAAACATGGAAAACCTCAGGGCCCCGTCCTCGGCCACTTCCTCCACCACCTGCACGCCCAAAATATCCTTACAACATGGAGGGATGGTGGGGTTGGGTGGCTGAAAGTAATAGAGAACCAGAAAGTACAGTTATGGAGTTGAGAACTAATGCACACAAATTACTCTGGGAGGCTATAGATTACAGAGTATGTGTTGAAGCAGATGTTTTTGTTCCTGGATTTGACCGAGATGGTAAAGGGCATCCAAATTTTGCCAGTTTAGTAATGGGTCACAGACTTTACCAGTTTGCTGCATCCAAGACATTCAGGTTGGACAGGTAATAAGGTTCCTAAATTACTCTTTATCTGGTTCTTGCTTGGTTTCCCCCCTTCCACTACATTATCCTGCAATTTATAGTTTCTGCTTCAATCTCTATAAAGTCTTTAACAATTTTTTAAGTTTCAGGATGATTTTATGGTTTTTGAACTTCTTTGCTTGGACAATTGAATTTGTTTTTCAGAGCAGTTATTTCAAAGGCTGCCCTTTATGTTTATTTACTATTTCCTGTTTCTTATCTCCCATCCAGAAAGGCAGTTGCCAATCTGCTGGACGAGATCCGGGAACACTTCTATCAAGCCAACAGTACTTGGATAACAGCAATACGCAGGCATCTCAGAAGAAACTTGATTGATGGACTGGAGAAGGAATCCAATAGCTCAAAACAACTATCTTTTCTCTCTTTTCCCGTCCCTGAATGTTCTTGCATAAAAAAGCCTTCATCTGAAAAATCTCCGCAGGCTTTGAATCCTTCGACATCCCCAAGGCTTCCTTCTTTTCTTGGAGCTACTCGCAATTGCCCAGCTTGGATGGGTGGTGATATGATTGATCAGGTAAAGGACAAGGAATCCGAAGAGGAGCTTGAAGAAGATGATTCGGCATCTCTTGGGTTGTTTCTTCAACAGAGTAGTGCTAATCAGGAAGGTGGAGTTGGAGAAACAAGCAACAAAGAAGAAACTCAGATGGAGGATAATGAAGAAGCTGAAGGTGGAGATAGATGACAAGTTACCAAATTGAGTTTCCACCTTCTGCCTTGTAACCTGTGCTGTAGATGTGTACATATGCTCGCTTGCATAGCTAAGTAAGTTGTCGATGAAATCTAATTTAGGAATTCAATTTTGACATAGAGAAGTTGTGTTCAAACACTGACATTGTTTGAAAGTTTTGGTCCCATCACCATTCTTGTGTGTATGGAGCATTTCTTGACAGGATAGAGCATAGTTTGGTCAAAGAACTTGAAAAATGAGTGTCATCCCTTACATTTTACCATGCTAATTCCTACCAGTAATTTTAATTTTTGGTTCTGCAGACCCGTATGTGATATTATTAGCATTCAAAATACACAACAAATCAAAGTAGCTGGTCCTATCTTTTGTTTGTAGGAAACAGATTCTTGTAAGATGAACTTAAATTTTCAATAACGTTCAATTCAATTTATGCGTGCGATTGCCTCAGATTGGCTATAATTAATGAACATAAGTGGCACAATGAAGCGAATATGTTTGATCATAGTCTAGAAAGATGCGTTAGTTCTGAGGTGCAATTTTCCATATTCCATGAACTGGCTCCCAGGGTGGACTCCACTATTCAAGTAAGGGTGACGAAGAGATTTTGAGAATCTGACAAAAATGAACTCCTAAATGCTCCTCTTCTACGCAAAATTACCATTTAATGTGATGGAACCAAAAATCCAACCCAGAAAATCGTGATATGCTTGCACTGATTCATACCCGTTACGTATACACCTACCGTTTTCGGCTTTTTGTGAACTGATTAATTTGTCAGTCTCTTTCTCCATCAAAACGTTATGCTAATCAACTTCTAGCGAAAAAGGCAAGGCAACCCTGTAGAATAATGTTACTGTTACTGATATTTCTCGCAGTAATCTTCCCTACTGATCGTATTCATGTTCAGTGTGCGAATGCATCTGATTCCAATGGTTGTGCTCATGAGGCACCAACAGCATTATACGTTCTGGGAGATTCATTGCTCGATAGCGGCAACAACAATCTTTTGCCTACTCTTGCAAGAGCTAATTTCCTTCCTTACGGGGTCGACTTTGACACAGGACCTACTGGGAGATTCACGAATGGGAGAACGGTTGCAGACTTCGTAGGTACATAAAAACCAGTGATTGATTATTGTTTTTTTATGCCACTTCTATTACCACCCGTGTGTTTATTTATCTCTTTGTCCCTTAATTTGTTGGTAGCTGAATTTCTGGCTTTACCATTTGCACCACCATATGTAAGTTTACCAAAAGGTTCAGCACGAAGACAGGCATCTGGGTTGAATTTTGCATCAGCTTCCTGCGGCATTCTTCCTGCGACTGGAAAGAATCTTGTAAGATATCATATATGTCCTCCAGCATTTCATTTACCAAATATACCATGTGATTTTCTTTTTTCTTTTTCTTTCTTTGTTGCCATCATCTTCTTCCGGGATTATAAGCGGGATTTTAAAAAAATGTCGAATTTAGTCACTAATTACATTTCCAGTATTGTCGTAACTTTAATGTTTAAGGAAGAAAATTTAATTCAAGCATAACTATCGGATGTTAGTATAGATTACATATTTATTACCTGGACATTAATGGTAAGATCAAAAGTAAAAAGATTCACTTGCAATAATATAAATGAGAAGGTAATTAATGTGAATTTATAAGGTATGAAAACAGCTGGTGCGAATATGTGATTTGCAGGGGCGATGCTTGAGTTTTGCAGAGCAAATTGATTTGCTTCAGCTAACTATTGATTTGGAATTGCCAAAATACATTGAAACCAAGGCAAAGATTTCAACTCACTTGTCCAGCTCATTATTTCTCATCTCCATCGGCAGCAATGACTACCTCATCAACTATGTTCGACCCCTCTCTCCCACCAGAGCATTTTACTCTCCTCATTTGTTCGCCCGCCGTCTCATCACTTCCCTCTCCGCACAGCTTCAGGTCAGCCCCAAACCCTGCACCACAACTTTTGAGTTTGGAAGTTAATTAACAACAACATCTAATGTTTTGGGACACTTTCTTGGCAGAGATTATACAAAATGGGAGCTAGAAAAATGGTAGTCTTTGAACTTGGACCTCTTGGGTGCATCCCATCAATCACGAAATACATTCGAAATGATGGACATTGTGCAGAAGATGTTAATCATTTTGTAACCGTGTATAATGACAAACTAAGTAAGAAGTTAAAAGATTTGGCGACCTCTCTCCCTGGCTCTACATTGATTCTGGGTCGTGTTTTTAAGCTTGCCTATGATGCAATCATGAATCCTACAACTTACGGTAATTAATCATCCATCTTGGCTTGAATTTGATAAAATCTTCTACACGTTCTTCATTCATGTTGGTGGATTTGCTTTTGTTAATGAAGGTTTAAGTGACTCCAGTAACGCCTGCTGCATAACATGGGCCAATGGTACCTCGGGATGCATTCCGGGGCTTCCACCGTGCGCTGACCCATTCCAATATTTTTTCTGGGATGGTTTTCATCTTACTGAAGCTGCATACAGGATTGTCGCCAAACGTTGTATCGATAATTCTTCTGTTTGCAGTCCTAGGAGTATTAAAGAGCTGGTTAATTGAAGTTCCCGGATCATCTGCAGGTATATATTTAACATAAATATGTGTTCATGTAGTACTAATGATTGAGGTTACATTTATTTTTACAGTTCGCAGACATGCATTAATTCTGGAGTTTGTGTTTGTGGCTTTCTGCAGGCGTCAATTAGTGAAATAGGATCAGATATTTTTCAGCTGCCAGCGACTGAAAATATTTTTGCTTCCTATTGTTGTTTCAAAAACATTGAATGGCCAATATTAACAAGAAAATCCTAAATTCATAATCGAACAGTAGCGAGGTTTTGTTTCCTTAATATTTTCAGTCTCATTTTCTTGGGGAGTTAGACTGACCCTCCGTAAGAAAACATTGGCATCACCCACAATCCTCTACATGATTAAAGATGATGGTTCCACAACAAAGTACTAAGACAAACACCAAATTAATACTAACTTTCAAACAATAAATCTATCAGGGCAAAGTCCAGGAGTACTCTACACAGCCAGAATGAGAAAACTTACGTCTTGAATTTATATACAACAGAGTCCCACAGCAGGTAGTTAAACTGCTCAGACAAGAAACTAAGACAGTAACCAAAGATGAAGCAAAAAAAGGAACCTTATAAAAGAAATGAGAAAAGAGATGCTACTTCTCGTTTGGAGGCTTCAGTGGTGTGCAAAATTGTGAGGCCTTCACCTAATTAAACTATAAACCATAATGTTGTGTATTAATTAATTTTTCATGAGCAGTACTTAATCTGTGGGCTCGTGATTGTTGACGGGTGGCCTCCTGTGAGGCGGATCCCTTTCCGTGTAGTCCCTATGCATGACCTTTGCGACCTCATCAGCAGCATCAAGAAATGATTTTGATGTATCTTGAAGTGGGTCAAGAGGTTTGGAGCTTGGAGACCTCATTCCTTTTGTTGGAACCTGAGTTTCCAAGGCATGATCTTGAGCAGCTCCTTTGGAAGTTCTCTTCGAAGGATAGTTTCCTGCGTCAAATTATTGCTTGTTGAGTGGTACTGCTACACTAATTCATGGAACGATCCTGACTGTGTATATATGGGAATGGAGGAAATGAAAAGAGCCCAAGAAATGAACTGGCAGAAAAAGTTGCACCTGAAATCTTCCGTCTCTCATCCGCGCCTTGCGTTCTTTCAGTTTGTTCCTTCGACAATTCTTCAAGTACCCCAAGTTTTCTTCCTTTCAGCCCTTTCCTTCCAGCAATATTAGCTACAGCAGCGCCAGAAACATCATCAAGCAAATCCTGCTTGCATGTACGCCGATAACATTACATGCCAGAAAATTGGAACGAGATATAGAATATAAACGAAGGTGCTATATATGCTAGTTAAAGGACACAAACTCACACTCTCAGAAGATGCATGGTTCTGTGATCTAATCCCAGCTAACCACTTACTCTTCCTTGTTGTTCCTGCAAGAAAAGAGGAACATAAAAACATTTCAATAGTCATTCAATATTCATTAAGCTGATTAATCTTTGCTGAACATGTTTAATCAGTAGAAGTGCAGAGGAGAAAGCGTTGCATGCCTTCATGAGCGCATGCAAAGGAATACTTGAGGGCAAGGGAAACGACAATAACCCCCAATACCAATCCAGCAAACCTTGTGGACGCCATCAATTTCTTGTTCAGTGATCTTTCTTAGACTCGTCAACTTGTTGATTTGTTTGAGCTGGTAACCGAGGAGCAGCGGAGTAGCCAATCATGGGTTTATATAGAGTTCAAACAAGAGTCAAAGGTAAAGAATTCCGACAATTGGCATATTATAACAGGTTTTCTTGGTACAAATCTGGAACTTTGGAAAACTTAATCATTAGAATAACCCTGAAAGGGCTAAAAAAAATTACTGCTTGCGCAGAAATCGAAGTTCCCACTCGCACATTTCATTTCCGTTTATCTTTTCTTTTTTTTTTTGTCTTGGCTTATCAAGAATATGTACTACGTACACAAATCTCTGTAGTCCTTGCAGTGGCATCTTTAAAGTTTGCCAGGAGCCTGTATAAACGGACCTCATTGAAGTAATTTATGTAATATATTAATCAAGAAAAATAAAGACTGCATTTAGACTTTAAATCATAGTTGTGGGGAATTTCTAGATACAGTGATGCTTTCCTGAAAGTCAATACTTTTGAAGCTCCGAAGTAGCATTTTGCTCAGGTGTGAGCTGTTATACTACTAACTACCATACAAATGTGACTTGAAAAAGAGAGAAATATATAAACTGTTGCTGTGCAAATTTAAACAAGTGAGTCGATTAGCAGTCCTGTGGGTCAGAGATTCGTTGCTCAGAAATTTGACTGAAAACAATTGCAGAATATCATCATCCTTGGATACCTCTCGGGGCATAGGTTGCCAGATTTTTGAGTTCGGAATGGCGCAGAATAAGCACAAGTGCACCTCCTTTTCAAAATAATCAACTTAAAAAACTCTGTTTACTTACTCAGCATTTTCTGTCAAATTAAGATTACTTCTCGAGAAAACAGTTGCATAAGATTTTGTGCTGCTTAACGGACTAGGCAGCAAGAAAAACTAAAAGTATTCCATGGTACCAATCAAACGTTTGATGACCTGGGCTTTGGTTGGAGTTAACAATGCATTGTTCCAGAGGAACAAAAGTATGAAATGAAGAGCTTTAGGAAACATGAGTAAGTGATAATTCATAGAAAGGCTAAAACTTCTGCCCATTTATTAACTAGTGTACGTGGTTGAAATACTACTAGTTACTGTAAGGAGTCTAGGAGTTGGGAACCCAATGCCGGGGACATATCTCCAGGGCTCCCAGCGAGCACGCTAGCTTGTGATCGCCCATTGAAAATAGCGTCTTCTGTTGCAAAGTCGGTGTTGTTCTGGACGCTGATTTTTGTTGCGATTGCATGGCTTCCTTCGAGCAAATGTATGTACGGTGGTCGGCTGATCGATTCGTGTGAATGTCTGCTGCTTATGATTTCTACCTTCATGGTTTCACTCCCATCTATAAACAACAAAAAACTAGCTTAAGTGGCTCCTTTCAGCAGGCCACAAACACACACCTTGAATGGAACTTCCAACTTCAAAATCTTCAATATTTTCAGTGTAAATTTACTACTATAACTTAACTCATTGCCGCAAATAAAAAGTTGATATAGTTTCAGGGCATATGTAATACTCATATCCTTTCACGTTATAGCTCAAAGTTCAAGAAGTTGAACTTAATTGCCTCGAACTTAGAGCTAGCTCTAGAAGAGATAATGATACATGTGAATTAAAACTATTTGATGATCAGGGGTTTGGAATCCCACGAAACGCTGTCTGTAATTCAACATCTCAGCATGTTTTCATGGCAAGCACCCCCGAAATAAAGGAATAGACATTCAGGGTGCAAACCGTGCAATGGTTTCTCGTCAGTCCTTTACAATTATGGTATGGAGTAGTCCAGGATATGGTTGGTCTGCGAATATGATAAGCTCGTCTCTATCTTCTTGAATGCAGAAACCATCTATCTTGTATTTAGCACATCTCCTGATACACGGCTCTCCTTCACGTGTATTGACACATCAAAAAAGATTTACTATAAATTTGAAGTGAAGAATGATACTGCGTTAAAATTTAAAGTTTATCCATCAAAGTATAAGATAATAAAGAATAATTTTATCACTTTTACATATCACTTAAGTCAATATAAACTTTATCGTATAAACACCAAGGCAATCATTAAAAAATTTCCACCCCAACCTCCCCAAAAACAAAAAAAAAAAAGGAAAAATACTCTTTATATCTTAAGCTGCTTCTTGGTAATTTCGTTAGTTGATAATTAACTATTCCAGTTAATCCACATTGACAACCCCAACACTGCTTTCGTTTCGAAACTTAGGGCAGACAATTATAACTGAAGTCCATGAAAAGATCAGCCAAACCTGTCAAATGTGAATGCCCAAATCACGAAACCATTAGTTCAAGGCAGAAGGTACTATAATCTTACTCTTTGCATTCATACAAATTCTTCGAAGTCATGAAAACCTGGTTTTAGGAGGAGAATCAGGAAGAGGATACCGTTTCATCCGTGTTTTGGTTAACAGCTTCTCAGTTTCCAGCCCAAAGGAAATCATGCCAACGTTACTGGCAGAATCCAAGGAAACGATCTCATTAGCAAAGCTGTGTGTGAAATGCAAAACTACTTCGGAAAGGCTGTAATGTAATTCAAAGCAGCACCCATTCTGGTCACGTGCGTCACTTAATTCCAGAAACAAATGAGAGAAAAAGGCAGTATCTATTCTGCTTCTAATCTCCAGTATACCACCATCTGTTCAACCTTCCGCGGGAGAAAGTCATAAATATATAACAATTACTTTCAGCGACCAAGAATTTGACAACATCAGACTCATTGATAGCAAACTTAACATTTTTCTTGCTAATTACCCAAAAAAAAAAAAAAAAGCCCTGTTTCACCGACATGTAAACCATCTATCTGTAATAGTCTTACAAAAGCTAACCAAGTTACAACACAAATGAAGACAAAAAAATAAAGTGCAACAAGCGAAACTAGTAACAAAATATAACATAGCAACATACTATCTGACTACCTGTAGCAGAAGTTTAATTATAATAGATCACCCACATAGGAAACGAATTTTATATAGACAAAGGTAACCACATAACCATATAAATGGATCATCATGGTTGTATACAAATTAATAAGCATTAGCTTCTTACATTCAGAAAGGCCACTTGAAATAAGCAACCTCATTGTCTTTTGTACAAAATGTCAAAACCAAAATTTTTTCTCACAGTTTTGCCCCAGACTTCATCATGCAAAGGGAAAATCTGATGATACAAACTACAACCGCTTCAGCATTAAATTATGTAGTAATGTCCTCCAAAACCGCAGCATTAGTCAAGGTTAACAATTGCATAAACAAATGCGCTACTGAACTGGTCGCCGGAGTCCCAAGTATCTCTACTTTCAGCAAACATTCAAGGAGCCAAAACTGTTATATTTATTTGAACAAGAAACAGACAAGTGTCTCAGCTTGAAGAATCTTGGTCAAGGATGAACAAACTGCATATAGGGGTAAAAAAATATAGCAAAACCAGAGATTTAGATTGATCAGGGAAGCGCCCCATTCTTTTTGCAGTTTGCAATATTGAATTACAAAGTTAGATCTTAGAACCAAACTAAAATATTGACGCATCAAATCTTGGCTCATAGAAGCAGACCTGACTGTTGTATGACTGAAGAGCACAGCCAGCAACCCAAGACCAAGCCTTCTTATCCACGTCATAAAGAAGGCTTTTACCTTGGGTCCAAGATGTAAAGCAGATTAGATTATCCTGTCCAAAGCATTCAAATCTTTCCGCTGATAATCTCAAAAGAGATCGGAAGTACCTTGGTGGCATCCTACTTATCTCAACCCAAATGATTTTCGAGTGATCCAATTCCCAGATCCTCATGCTCTGAAGAGTACTATAAAGCCCTATTCTTCCCACCAGAAACAAGCGTTTTTGAGTACCAGCGACCAGATATCCATCCAACAGCGAACGCGGAAACTTTGCCGGAATGTGTTCCCAATGCCCTGTATCCAATCGATACATCATCAAACCAAGTGGGGAAAGAGTTTCTAAATACAATCGGGAGTCACAAAATGCCATCTTTGAAGAGCAAAGATTTACAGCAGGCATTGTTTGGTGAAGCGACCACATATTAAGCTTGGAATCATATACTTCTGTTGGCAAAGACCTATCACCATATATATCACTAGTTGCAATAACTTTAAAAGATCGATCAATACGATCAACTACCATGATCAACTGTCTTTGCTGATTATAATGCATGCTAGGCAATATTCTCCAACTTTGTGTAAGTGGATTACATACTAAAGTCTTGAATGTCAGCCCATCCAAACCTGAGAAACAGAGAAGACCACCTGAAGAACCAACCAACCAGAATGCCCACTGTGGCAAAAAGGTAAATGGGATCCTAAACCATTGTTTTAATGGCAAACTGAACACCGAGCATTGAGGAGTCTGCGAATTCTTCCAAAAAGTCAGAAGGCAGGGACCATGAGATGGAACTTGTGAATGGAACTTCAAAAAGCTGTTATCTTGCAAGATAGAGTTCCACCTTTTACAAACAGATCGAAGCCTAAATATCATAAATGGAGGAACCCTAGCTAAGATTTCATTCAACAAATCTTCGGGTAGCATTGCCCATATGTTATCTTCCATCTGGACATCCGGTTGAACAGCTTTACTAAATGTAGCAACTGTCTCTTCATCCAATCCCCTAGGCTTAGTCTTGACGACTTTCTGCCTCGAAGGACTTGTATTCCTCGACCCAATCCTACCCAGTGGGCTCGTATTTCTTGACCCATTCCCCCCAAAGTTAGTCACTTGCCTATGAAAACTATCCTCCTCGCGAAAGGATACATTCCTTACCATTCTAGAATTCGGCACTCTAGACCCTGACTCGGAAGATTCCCCTACTTCAACCATGGTACAATTTACCCCAAAAGCCTCACTATCCGTATATCACATCCCCACTTAAATGGCCAAAATTGAATCTTTACACCGATTAACGCAATCCAAAAACATCCAGGACGACTGTATCGGATTGAGACCAAAGCGGAACCACATTCAATCAAACAACAACCAAAATTGGGATAACACAAAAGCTCGATGCCTATCCCTAATTAAAGCAGCTTAGACCAAAAGAATAAGACATGATATACTTGGAATGGAGAATTACGCCATCAGATCAGATCACCCAAAAGAACCCAAATAATCAACAAGCAACCGGGCTTCAACAAATCACTGAAAATTCCCTTCCCTATAGGATCTCGTCAGATAATTCATAGTCACGAATAGTATGAACTACGAACTCAACCAAAAAGATTGAATCTTGAACAACGCATCAAAACATGAGGAGAGAAGATAAGATAAAATGAAACATTAAGGTAAAAAATTTTGAGATGGGATTACCTCCCCCTCAAATAAACAACCAAACTACAAGAGCTTCAGAGAAGCATGTTAGTTCAGGTAAGAGGAATGGCGTTGGAACTTTGACAGACCTAGCTGTGTCGTTCCCCTTGTCATATTGCCCTTCTATTTTTTGACCCCGTGTCTGTAATAACTTTCGTTTGATTGTTTTTGTCGCTACTCTGGCCCTGGCTCTGGCTAAGCTAATAATAAAATAATTGTGAACAGTTGTCCATGCCGCGATGCTCAAATAGCGAGCTTCAGAAAGCGTGTAAAGAAGGTACCATTGGTGACCAGAGGGTTGTACGCTTTTAGAAGACCTTCTATAAAGATGCCAATAGTTTACGGTTGTTTTTTCACGCCTTTTTAAAGTTGATGTTAATACTGTCGTAAGAGCGCCAATTTGGAATACCTACTTATTCACGCCTTCACCTAACGAAAGTTGAAAAATTAAATGCTCCCTCCTCCTCATAAAATACTTCACTTTCGTTTTTTTTAAGTCCACAAAAAAAAAAAAAAACTGCTTTTTCAGTGAAAATCTTATGTTATTTTTTGCTGATGGTGTCTATGTATTGTTCAGGATAAAAAAAAAAAAACGAAGAAGTAAGATTATAAATGAAAAATTATACTCATTTCGTCTCAAAAAAAATAGTTTACGTTCGAATAAAAATCTTATACTACTACTATTAATAACCATTATGACTTGAAATTTAAAAATAATAATGTATATTTAACATTATATTGAATGTGTAGTATATTATAAATAAAAAATGTTATGCTTAATTTAAAATAAATTTTATATATAAAAAATACAATTAATAATGTATTAAATATGTTATGTCTCCTAATTTAAAAATATTTATTTATTTATTTTGAGGTGAATGGAGTACATGTTTCGCAACTTATAAAGTTAACCAATGTGCTATTACAATGGCTAGAATCCAAAAGCGCATACTTAACACCTTAGAAGATTAGCGCCTTTACATGGTCAAATAAAAAATTGAAGATTTACCATTAGGCAGAGAAAACTTTGCTTTACAAATACAAAGTTAAAAGGAAATACTAATCAGTTGCGCGATTGTGGAACAATCATGGAAAACAAAATTATCATCGGTGGTTGAGTAATTAATACTCTATTTATTTCTAAAAAATAGTTCAAATTGAATGAAATATAACTATTAGAGAATAACACATTTAATACACAATTAAAGTAGTATTTTTTTTTATTTATCTACATATATTTTTTAAGTGTAAGTTATATCCAACAATTTTTAATAATAATAATACAGAAATTTGATCCAAATAAACAAGTAAAAGTTAAAAAAAAAGGAAAGAATAGAATATTCAAATGTAGAAGGCAAAATAATACGTTTATTAAATAATTAACCATATCTTAATAATTGGGCATGGGAAATTGAAAGTCATTTTGTGAGTAAAAACATGGAAAGCGTGGAATGATTGAAAGTACAAAGGAACAAAGGGATACAATTTTATTAGGGCTGGAAGCGAACCTAACAATCTTGAATGGACAATGTTTAAAATTTGTTCGTTTATTTTAAACGAGCACGAACCGATTTCGAACACAAATATGAAAAATTTGAACAAACACGAGACGATCTTGGATATATTTATTAATATTCGTTAATGTTCGTGAACATGTTTACGAACACTTAACGAACACATTCACGAACATTTAAACGAACATGTTTCTGAACATTTAAACGAACATGTTCGTAAATATTTAAACGAATATATTTACAAACACTTAAATAAACAAAAAATTAAAATAATATAATATATAAATATTATATATATATTTATACATGTTTACCGAAAAGATCTGTTCGCTTACACCACTAGAGCTTCTAGTGTACAATTTCATACTAAAAATAAGTAACTTGCAGAAAAAGTAAAACAACGACGTAGTTTTGACAAAATTGTATATATTATTAATATTATTATATATATTTATATATATTATTTTAAACAAACATGTTCACGAACACTAAACGAGTTTTAGATAAATATTAATCGAATATGTTAACGAACACTAAACGAACTTATTCGTGAACATAAACGAATTGAATACATGTCGATTTGTATTTGTATTCGTTTATTAAACGAACACTAAAATTTGTTCGTTTATTGTTCATTTATCTTAACGAACGAACGTAACCGAACTTATTCACGAACTGTTCACTAAACGTATTAGTCCACTCACATCCTACAATTTACCTTTATTTATTTATTTATTTGTTTTCCTCCCTAAAAAAAATCAAAAACAATGGTTAGATTATTTGAAGCATCACCAAACGTATTACGTATTAATCAGAGACACAATAATCATTTACAGATTAATTCGAGACGTACGCCCCATGTAATTTCCCATCCAATCAAAGACATTCAAATCCAAACATACTTATCCCAATAATGGATTGGCGCTGATTCAATTGAGGTCTGTGATTGGGTTGGGCTCCATTATGATGTCCTAATCTATTCTCTCACATTTCCTTTAATCCGTTTTGTGAGTGAGGCCCTACACAATCAACGACACCAGAATCCGTGTCTCTCTATCCAGCTGGCCATTTGCCTGGTCAAGATTAAATTATAGAGATGCCAATATAATTTTGAAATATTTCTTATTTGTTTTTTTTTTCCAATCAATCCAGCAGTGTATATATACATATATTTTGCCACTGAATAACAGGATTGCTCGCAGTTTTTGGTTTTTTTTTTTAATGGCAATTGATGAGGGTTGAGCCAAAATATTTAAAATGATGATTATATATAAGTGAGAATTTTTAATGAAATTTCTTATATGTATGACGTGAATAATTGAATAATAATTACTTTTACGCTTCACATGTTACATTAATTATTTTGAGAAATATTTAATTGTTACTTATCTATTCGTAGAAACAGGAAAAAAAAAAGTAAAAACTTATATAATTAACTAATCACTAAGAATAAATTGTAATATTGAAATTGGAAGATAGAATTATTATTATTTTGGACAATGAAGTAGTATTTATAACTGAAAAACCGTGATCAAAGTGGTACAATAAATCCATTAGTCGAACCTCGTGGAGTTGGACAACATGAAATATTACGCTTGTTATGAACCAAAAAACAAACAGACATTCACTAGCAAAACTGCAACCTCTGCAACGCCGAAAATGCCAGCCAAAGCCAGTAGGCGCGAAATGACACACACCAAAACATGGATCATTCATCTGCTCCCTCAAACCTACGAAACAGACAAATTGCAAAATTGCAAAATAGCAATCCTCACGGCTGACCTCCTCATAGGCTCATAGGCTCATACTCATTCCTCCGCCACTTCCGACAAAATCATTCTCTCCTGCCGATAAACTGTCCAATCTTTTCAACCCCATCATTTCCCCAATACGTAGCGGAAACCTTTTCAACTTTAAAACTTTCAACCCATCAAACCCTACGTGTCAAGTCTCAGCTCCTTTTTAACTCTCCCGTTGGACCTCCGTCCCCCCAAGAAAACAGCAAGTCATCACACGTGCCGTTTTACCTTTTAACGGCGGAAATCCCTCCTCATTTCCTTCCACCTTCCCACCCCAGTTCAAACATTTCTTTAATTATTTTTTTTTCTTCTTCTTATCATTCAATAAAAAAACAACGCTGATTGGAAACAATCATTTAATTTTCTGCGTATATATCCATGAATCTTATCTAGCTATAATACAAAACAGCCCTAATTATATCAACCGTGGAGCTCCATCATGATTTCAAATTTTTCTCTTGTTTATGTTAGAGCTGCGGTAGTGATACTAGATTAGTTATACGTATAGAGAGATATAATATAAAGGGGCGGCGGCGGAGGAGGGATGGGGGCGGTGACGTCGTCGATGGCTGCCAAGTTTGCGTTTTTTCCTCCTAATCCGCCATCGTATGGGGTGGAGGAAGTGGAAGGGACGGGGAAACTAAGGATGACGGAAGTGGCTGAGAGGGATAATATTGATGTATTGAGGCTGGGGACCAAGAGGGGGACCCGGATTGTGGCCATGTACGTCAGGAATCCAGCGGCAACGCTAACGTTGCTGTACTCTCACGGCAACGCCGCTGATCTGGGCCAAATGTTCGAGCTTTTCATCGAACTCAGCATTCATCTTCGTGTCAACTTGATGGGGTACTTTATTTACATCGACTAATCTGTTTTAACGTTATTGATGATATGTTTCAATTGTAAAGATTTAGTTTTTTATGTAACTGTGACGTAAATGTGTTAGATTTGGATATCTTGGTCATGAAATGAGCTGCTCCTGACGATCACGTTTGATAGAATTAATCTTTTGCAGTCGTAATTTTTCAAAATTCATTTATTGACGAGGGAGATTGCTTGCTGACTCCTTGCCAGTTGGTTGTTGATCTTTAAGAGTATATAATCCAGAGTGCATTCACAATTTAACTTTTTGGGTTTTTTTTTCCCTTTTTCTGGGGCAGATATGACTATTCGGGATATGGACAGTCTACTGGAAAGGTATGATATGGGCACTTCTTTAATATTTTGAAGCAGATTTAAGGGATGCTAAGCTAAATCAGCTGTCTGTTATGTTTGTAATAGCCAACTGAGCAGAACACTTATGCGGACATAGAAGCTGCATATAGATGTCTTCAGGAAAAATATGGGACAAAAGAGGAAGATATTATATTGTATGGGCAATCTGTAGGGAGCGGACCTACGTTGGATTTAGCATCCAGATTATCACGCTTAAGGGCTGTCGTTCTTCACAGTCCAATCCTGTCTGGGCTTCGTGTTATGTATCCTGTGAAGCGTACTTACTGGTTTGACATATACAAGGTATCAGTCTTGAGCCACTAATTTGAAGTGACTTGGAAGGCCTCATTTCTTATTCCCTTTGGAAGAAGAATACTTCATTTCTTTTTAACCTTCATTAATTGTTTGCTTTCTTTTATGGTTTTTGCGTAATGCAGAATATTGACAAAATACCACTTGTTCAATGTCCCATTTTGGTAATCCATGTAAGTATCCTCTACTGTCATTTAGGATGTCTTGGTTTTAGTAGACAAACATACGGAATGTGACAAGTAACTTTTTTGTACAACCTATTTTTTATAATATTCGGTAACAATTTGTTTTTTTCCTTTTATATTGCAATTGATGTTTAGATAGCAGGACTATCTCACCAATCATTTTATGTAAAAAAGTCGCCTTAGAGTGAGGAATGAAGAAAATTTTAGACACCTATTGAATGGAACAAAAATAGCCCCCAGAGGGCTCTTCTTTATGTGTTAATACATTTCCTTGAGTAGCTAGTCTGGCGACTATAGGGAATTGGGGGTCCTGGGTTCCTTCCCTAGTTTCCTTCCTATGTTCAGACTTGAGCACATCTCTGTGTGATTGTAGTTTCTTTTTATTGTTCATTGATATTAAAATTTTGAAGTACTTATAATTCTTTATAATGCATGGTCACTGTTATATTTTCTTTCTTGAGCTTGGGAAATTATTCTACCATGTCCTGTACTTTAATGTATTAAATTGCAGATCTCTTCTGTACCTCATGAGTCTTTGAGCAGTTAAATACGAAAGACTTAAATCTGAATGTATCTGCTAATAGGGGTATCATTTATGTTTGTGCTCCATGTCTATTTAACTATGGGGTTGATTTCACTTGAAACAAGTTGACACTGAAATGCAAAATGCTAATCAGTTGCTCTGTCTGGTTTGTTTACCATATATGTGCCACCACAAATTATCAGACAAGTAAAGTGATGATAACTTCCTTCCGGAGTAGAGATTGCATATTCCCTTTTCTAAACTTAGGGGGTTTCTCTTCTCCTACAGTGGCTGTGGTCAGGACCTGGCTACTTTTATTATGCCTATTACAGTTTTAAGGCATGTATCAATGGAACTTCTTCCTGATTTTCTAGTGTAACTAGCTTGACCTCCCATTTGTGCATCATCCTTCTTTTGGTGATTTTTGGAGAAATAATTACTTTTCTTTTTGTTCATGAACTTTGCCTGTCAGACATCTGAATTATCTCATCACTTATGCTCTTAAATGTGTTTATCTTGAAATTGACAGGGAACTGCCGACGATGTTGTGGATTGCTCCCATGGAAAGCAGCTATGGCAACTATGTAAAGAGAAGTATGAGCCATTGTGGGTTAAGGGTGGCAATCATTGCGATCTGGAGCTTTATCCAGAGTATATTAAACATTTGAAGAAGTTTATAGCAGCCATAGAGAAATCATCACATTCTAGAAGTGGATCTATGACATCCGCTGATCTTATGGACAATCCTCGTACCAGCACTGACTGTAGACCTAGATCAAGCATAGATCAGAGAGAGAAGTCTAGGTTGAGTACCGAACACAGGGAGAAACCTAGAGCAGTCTCAGACTCTAGGGAAACGTTGAGAGCAAGCGTCGACAAAAAAGAACGAACTCGGAAAAGTGTGGATTATGCTGAAAGAGTGAACAGCAATGCTGAACAACCAGAAAAAGCTAGGAACAGCATTGATCGGTTGGATTAACTTTGCTGGCTAAGCTTTTGTCTTTCTATTTGTGCCTCATCTTATACGTTAATGTTTTTTCAAAGTTTCAAGTTTGGGATTTTAGTATAGATGCAAAAGCTTTCTTTCTTGACTATTAAAATCCGGTGGTGGCAGCTTTGGAGATATGATGAGATCAGCAGTATTGTGCAATATTGATTGTTTCAGGCCTGCAGGAGTGAAGGTATGAGAACATATAAAAGGTCATTTAAAACACATATTTCTTAACCTCTTTGATTCTTTTAATTGTCCAGTTGGTTTGATTTGCCATTTTGAAATCTTTTTCCTGCCACACCCATTGAAATTAATTTAAATGAAGGGCAATGCTCTCTGCGACCATTAAGGTAAATTGAAGAGTAATGCAATCTTGCAGATGTGCATGCAATCCTTCTGCAACAATTTGAATTCTCTTTTGCTTTCCTAATTCTCAGTCATGCTGGTGATTTTTTTTAAAAAAATCACCAGCTTTGTGTAGCACCATTAGCTTACTCATGTAACTGTTAATGCTGAGCTCTCTCTCCCTCTCCCCCCCATCTCCCAACTCTCTCTCCATATATACACTTGCGAGCACAGACGCACATATATCTGTAGTATCGCATCTATGCATTTTATTCTGATGTATCAAATGGCTTGCTATTAAAACCTTAAACAAGTTACTGCTATGTTTTCAAGGTTTCCTCTCGTGATGTATGGCTTTTATCTATCAGGAGATGCATACTCAAGCGTGATTTAGCTTCATAACCCATTCGCACTTGACAACTATATCAGGTTGAACTTTGAAATGGTCCATTCATCCTTGGGTTTCATATGCGTTGCATGGACTGTTTGTTCTGAAAGGGTTCAACGTTTGACTGGGCTGCTGAGAGCTTGTTCCACTTCCACCTGCCGCCAACAGATAAGGAGATTGCCTGTGGATGAGTAGTGCAAAGATGTGTTTGCTTTGATCTCTCAAGACTCAGAAACCTTCATGTGTTCTGCAATATCTTTAAAATGCTGATGAATTGTTGTGGAAATTGTCTCGGATACAGGGTTCCGGGTTTGAAGGGTTGGGATTGTATACTGGGGAAACAGCTAATTTATCTTCTTTTTTTTTCCCTTTCTTTTTTGGGTTGGGGGATGTTGTGTTTGTTGGGGGTTCTGGTGGCAATGTCGCCGGCCATGGAATAGCAGAAATTGAGAGACTGGTGTCTTGCTGTTATAGCCCACATATGAAGTTGTAGCCTACAACTGCCATTTGTTAATGCAAACACAAGCCACCAATTTTCCACTCTGATCACGTATTCTTTCCATGTTTTTTATGCGACACTTTGGTTGCGTGCTTACAGACAGGCTCATTTCATGTTTATTGTGATGTGACATATTTGTTTAAGATCAACGAAAAAACTGGGGAAAAAAAACGCTGCGTCTCAGCACATGTAAAGGCGTAGATGACGAAGTCATAAAATCATCCCGCCTTTTATGTCTCATACATTTTTTTAGAGCGAAAACGTTGCGCTGTGCAAATAACGCCTTCTAACCTGTCACAGTTCGTGTGTGGTTTTATACTCCTTGGTTTCCTGAACGCTAGCTGATAAGCAAACTGAAACCGACGATGGCTGTTGCTCTCCCAAGGCTCTCGCTGTCAACGATAGTCCTAGGGAAATCGAAGGGGAAAATGGCCGTGGCCTCGTCAGTTGACACAAAACAGAGACTGCCCTATAACCCTCATCGAACTTACCCCGATAAACCCACAAAATTACAAAACAAAACCCTACCTAATTTAACTCCGGCGAACCTCACCTCAGATATATCTGTGCCCGACCTCCTTAAACGCTCCACTCCGACCACCACCACCTTCGCCGGAGGTAAAGTACCAAACTTTGCTATGTGAACTTTGAGCTAGAGTGTTTTTTTTTTTTTTTTGTTTTCTTTTACGAGTTAGCTATGGTATCAATGTAGGGACCGTGGGTGAGATGGAAAGGACGTACTTGGGGTACGAGAGATGGATGCCGAGTCCGCCCAAGGTGGAGAAGCCTCGTTCTGTTTTTAATGCGGCGTCGTTAGCTTATATTGGAGACTGCATTTACGAGGTGCTCAATTTTTTGTGATGATACTTTGTTTTTGTTATGTCAAAGTTATTTTTTCGTTTTTGTATGTAATGGATTGACATTTCATGGTAAAATGAACCGGCGGATAAAAAAATTGTTGGGAGTTAAGAACAGGTTAACCTAATAATTGCATATATGTTTTTGTTTTTCTTCATAAATTTTGTTTCTTTTTGGCGATTGGAATTTGATGCAGTTATATGCTCGAAGACACTTTTTGTTTCCTCCTTTGAGTATTGAAGAGTACAATGATCGAGTGATGGCTGTGGTGCGCTGTGAGGCCCAAGTAAGCCACAAAATTCATTTACGACCTGATGCATGTTTTGACTGGATTCTTGGTATAATCTTATTTTGTATCCCTTGTGTCATACCTTCTTTTTCAAGCAAATTTAGAATAGAGTTGAAAGACGACGGCCAACTGTATGCGTACATTGGTGATTTGGCTTATAATTGCATTCACAAGCCCTGCATATAGTGGACAATTTAGGATTTTGTAAGACAACATACTTTCTTCCATCCAGTGGTCTGGACTGTAATTTTTTACTGTATGGCTAGATTAGGCATTTGTATAAAAAAACAATGTTTATTCTGCTTTTTATTCAAAAGGAGTGCTTAAAGTTGTGGTCCTACTAAATAAAACTTGTCCCCTGTTTCTGTTAATTGTTTCCTCTCATTCTTTGACTACGTTTTGCTTAAGGCTTTGTTATATTGAAGTAAAGTGATTCTGGTTTCACATTGGTCTTTCCTTTTAATTTCTTTTTGACATTGCAAGCACATTTTCCTTGTTTTCATGTAAGTATGGGGAGTTCGCTTGTTTTTTAATGAACCTAGTGGCTTGTTTATAACTTTATTGAAGTGCTTGCTATGTCTCAGGATGCAATGCTGCAAAAGCTTATTAATGATGATCTCTTGTCAGGAGAAGAAAGGTTAGTATTGCTGTTATTGGTTCTTGGGGTTCTTTTATAGACTTTCATATTTTATGCAAATCTGTATCTTCTTGCATGTAAATAGGACATCTTTTTAGGCAACCGAAACCTTTGCATGGGAAGTGAATGAGTAGTTTTTGTTATTCTAGTTAACCAAACATCATTTGCATGAAAAATAATAAATTGGGTGCAATTTTTACTCAATTTGCTACTGCATTTTTTTTTTTGGGGAATCTTGACCAAGTAGATTTTTTTAAATTTTGGCTAACTTTGTTTCTAGAAAAATGGCTATCTAATCGTGGCATCTGATTATAATTTTGAAGGGATGTACTACGCTGGGGAAAAAATGTTGGTTCAGCCAAAACAAGGACCAAAAGACGTGCTGGCATAGCTGTTTACAACAGAGCTTCTTCACTGGAAACTCTTGCAAGTTCTTTTGACCTGCTGTGTATTTAGTATTTGCTTGCTTGTGTTTGAATGATGGGGGGTATGTGTGGATGTGATTAGGTGTTTTCCTTCTGTTTGAGGTTATGCTGATTGTAGATCCTGTTGTTACAGGATTATTGGTTTTACTTCTGAGTATCTTTTTAGTATCCTTCCTTCTGCGATTCTGCATGTAATTGAGCAATTGTTACTCATGATTTTGGTTCCAGAATCATTTTTAGATCTCTACTGTATTATTATCTTGAGTGAGATGCTTGTTTTCTTGAATTTATGCTTCTTTGATCTGCAGTATGATGTAAAGTAGTTTACTTTGATGCAGGTTGGCTATCTTTACCTGACAAATGGAAAGCGGTTAGAGGAGCTCATGTTGAAGTTGGGCTTCTGTTCTGGAGTTTCCAACCAGTCAATCCCGGGAAAAATAGACAGTCAGAAATAGCACTCTGATATTCCGAAAGTACAATTTGTTTCCAAAAGTTATGTCAGTGTGATTGCAAACTGGACTGAATGTACTTCGAAGTCAACTTAGAGAGGAGAAAAAATAAAAAGGGAAGTTAGATAACCTCATCTTTTGCTCTGTCTTGAAGTCAATGGCTCACATGTATGGACCCAGTGGGGTGTGGGGCTCATCTGTTTGTACCGCAGACTTGCAGGTAAGTGAGTTTTCTGTGTTGATGACAATGACTACCTATGGCACCTATTTAAGTATTTAGATGACCTTGAAGTGAGGGCTATTTACTGGCAAAGCTGAACTGTATGTTTTACTTATATGCTTTTATTTTGTAAAGTATTCATTTTTATAGTTATCAAAGGCCCATCAATAGCATGTTTCAATTCTTAAAGAGCAGATTGCTAAACGTTGCCTCTATTTCCTGCGGAGTTCTATATTATCTGGTGACATTTTGCCTGCTTCTTCACGCTTTCTTTTGAATTTACTGGTAGCGTTGGCACTTTGTTGTTTGCGAGTCCATCTGAAAAGGGACTTTTGGTTTTTTATTAGTATATCTAGTGATTGACCTCGTTCTATTTTGTATTGTTGGTATAGGTACTATATGCACATTATTATTCGACGATGAGAGTTAGTGATGAGGTCAAACATAGCAAGGATGACACAGGCTGAATGCTCAAAGCAAGACCGAAGTCGAAAATCCAAACGAAGTCATTTGCATCAAACTCGAAACTTGAATCTGCTTCTAAGTTTCAGCGTTTAACTCGATCTGTATTTGTGGCTCTACGCTTGTCCCAACATTCATGTTCTAGCTTCCTTGACAACACTGATAAGATGGCCACTGAGTGGTAGTTGTATTTTGAGATCACCACATTCTTTAATCGGATGCCATTACACATGATACAAAATCTTGCTTACAAGTCAAGTCCTGTTCCTTGCAATCAAAAAAATACCAAAATAAAAGAAGGGAAAAAAGGCCTTTATAAGTTCAATCAAACCCTGTGAGATCGTCGTTTCGAACTTTTGCAAAACCCATTGAAAAGCGCCCAAATTTGAGAAGGCCCAACAGCGAAAAGGGGGCCCTCTACCAAGAATTACCAGGACCATGAAAATCTACCGAAGCGAGGATGCTGCCTGTTGGACGAGAACTCGAACGTCTCAATCCACTGCGCTGAACATAAGGTTTAAGGAGGGTTTAAAGTCGGCTGTTTGCTCCTTGCGGACCCAAACTTTTTGTACTTGTGTCCTGTGCTTTTCCATTCTTGATCACATGAACTTCCATTGCCAAATTCTTTGTCTCATCCATTCCACCAGCTTCGTTGTACTTGTGTCCCGTTTACTCTATTCTCAACCTTCTCATCCATTCCATCTGCTTCGTTATACTTCATAGCGTTACCCGCTTGTTCCTGTCAATTTTGATGTCCAGCACCAAATCCCCCATATATGTGAATATAAAAGTTGATCCCTTTAATCCCCCTTCAGCTGACAAAGCCACAGTCTTTTTGTTAAAGCCACCGAAGGTTTCCACAGTTATGTGGAGAAATATAGCCAAGCAAGTCTCTTCTAAAACCACCTCAGCCTCAAGATATTCTACCCGTTTAAATTCTTACCCTCCTATTACTTACAGCTTTCTTGGGTTTTGCTCTGATTCAGTTTGTCCTGAGAAATTCAAGTATAGATATTTTGACTTCAGTTCTTTCTCGGGTATTGGATTATGTGAACCGGGTTTTCGAATTGTTGGCCAATTGTCGACTGGGGATGAGTTCTTGGGCCAGCCGAGTTTGCATTTTGTGAGGAACCAAGTGAATATTAATGGCTTGTGCCAGAAGAGCTTCGCAAGTGTGGCGGAAGCGGTTGCAGTTTCATCAACTGACGTGGAAGAAGACGCTATTGTTGGTGATGAGGTTCAAATTATGTTGGATGAAATGAAAAAGGAAGATAGAAGGAATCTTGAACTTCAGAGACGGAGGCGGTTTAAAACGGCGTATGGGATGGGGAGGAAGAAGTACCTAGAACTTAAAAGGAGACAAGTGAAGATCGAGACTGAGGCTTGGGAACAAGCAGCTAAAGAGTACACGGAGCTGTTAAATGATATGCGTGAACATAAGTTGGTGCCAAATTTGCCATATATGAAGTCATTGTTTTTGGGATGGTTTGAGCCTTTCTGTGGTAAGATTGCTGAGGAGCAGGAGTTGTGTATTCAAGGAAAACACAAGGCTGCCTATGCGAACTATTTTAATCAGTTACCGGCTGATAAGATGTCAGTTATTACTATGCATAGGTTGATGGGATTGTTGATGACAGGAGGTGCACACGCCGGTACTGCTACGGTAGTACAAGCTGCTTGTCTTATAGGTGATGCGATTGAACAGGAGGTTAGTAGCAGATAAGACTTTCCGTTTAATTGCTTTCTTTTGCCTCTCAAAGTTTGTTCCTTTTTTCAATTCTTATTGAGAAGCACAAGTAGAGAAGTTGCATTTTGAAGCTATTTTCTGCATTTATTTACCTAATTGCACCAAAATACTCAAGAGGACATGTATCAAGGAACATTGCTAGTTCTTTCCTGAACGTGTAGTAATGGTATTTTTGAAAATTACAGCTGATTTATCATATTCGCCTTAGCTAACAATGATTGATGCATGCAGTGCCAAAAACTTTCATCTTCACGATTTTAGAACGTTTTTTCTGAGGGAAAGGAATTGTAATGACTGTGTTAAATGGGCTTCGGACAAACAAGAGAACTGAAATACCAAATTTTACTTCAAATTTCTCAAGTGAGAATATCAAAACTCATAACCGTCAAGCTATGGTTGGTACTTAGTGGCTCTGTAATATTTAGTAGAAGTTATGGCTATTTATGCTAGTTATGGGGAGTTTCTGCTGTGGGTTTCTACATGCAGCTCAGGAGTTCACTTTTGTCTTAATCAATGTTGAGCGTGTCTGGACGACAAGGGCTCCAAGGGGAACCAAATAATTTTAAAGTTCGCTAAGTGCTTTATTGTTAGCTTGTTCTACTGAACACCAAATAGATTAGATTCATGCCTTCATTTGCCCATGACCAGAGAAAGAAGAAGCTGAATGTTGCTTCTCCTAGGTCTGCACAATCCATATTTTTCTGACTTCTTGTTTTTCATTGTAGATCTGGACATTGAAAAATAATTTGCTAATATTTTCTCGTGCTGGACATATTTGGTAACTCGCTGGTCAGATTACATCTTCGTAAGCAAAACATGCTACAGAGTTTACTCTATGTTGAGTTATGTTGTATATTCAATTGCCAGATTGTTCAAGCATAGTTCTTTATCTGTTAATCTTAAACCATCCCTGGAGCATGCTAGCTGCTGTTTCCTTGCTATAGTTCAATCTCATAAAATCTATGTTCCTACAGGCTAGGATACACAAATTTCTGGAGAAAACAAAGAAGAAAAAAGTGAATGAAGATGAGAAAGTGGAAGGAGATTTGACTTCTGGTGTATCCCAAGAGCAAGAGAAACTTAGGAGAACTGTTACTAATTTGATGAAAAAACAAAAGCTGCGGGCGGTGCAACAGATAGTGAAGGCTCAAGATGACTCACGACCCTGGGGAACTGATGCTAAAGCAAAGGTTTATGATTGATCTAGTATTTTAAACACGGATTTAGCGAAACTTTACTTAAAACTATGTTAAAGTGCTATATTTTATTTATCTACAGGTTGGGAGTCATCTCCTTGATCTGCTGTTGCAAACAGCATACATTCAGTCACCAGCTGATGAGTTAACAGATTACCCACCTGATATTAGACCTGCGTTTATACATACCTCTAGAACTGTAACAAAAGAAACAAAGTATTGATTTTGTTCCTTTAGCGGGTTTGTTTTCTCTGGTTTGCTACATCTTAGATAGTGCTTATGCACCTCTTGTTTTGTAGGGGTGGTAGCAGAAGATATGGCATCATCCAATGTGATCCACTTGTCTTGAAAGGTCTTGAGAGAACTGTGAGTTGATCAAATAGCTGTGTTATTCTCTGGTTATATTCTGCATGGTCATTCCCTTAAGATGTCTGATATTCTTCCACATGAATTGTGAATCCATTCCTAATTGGTTTAAAAAATTCTTGGACCCATGCTTAAAATTTGCATATTGGGGGACCATAAAATATTCTTGCATTGTTATCTCAAGTTACTGATCCTGTCTCTCTACTTTTGTTCTCTGCCTTGTTCTTTCTATTGGACAAGCAGGCCAGGCACGTGATTATCCCTTACATGCCAATGTTGGTGCCTCCAGTCAAGTGGACAGGGTACAGAACTTAAAAATTTCTTCCATTTTTGTTGGACATTTTTTTTAAAAATTTTTTGGGTGGGGGTGGAAGGGGTTGGAGGAGCAAAACTGTGATGTGTAAACTTGTGTTGTTTTTTACTGCTCAGTTATGCTGTTTGTCGGATTGTCCCTCTCTTTTATTTAGTTAGATGTACAGCAAGCAGTATTGTGTAGTTCAGCCTTTTGGGAATCAAATTTGTAGATTGAAATCTTTGGTGAGTAATAGAGTCTGCTGTTTGTTTCTTTAATTTTTTAACTTTTGCTGATAGAACTTTTCATCTTTGTAGTTATGACAAAGGTGGACATCTGTATCTTCCTTCATATGTGATGCGTACACATGGTGCAAAACAACAACGTGAAGCAGTCAAGAGAACACCTTTTAAGCAAATGCAACCAGTATATGAGGTTTAAAATCATGCTATTTTTCATCTTGAACTGTGCCTTCAAAGGCCAAAAAGATTCTTGCTCCAAAGTGTGATATTTGAGACGCTTGTTTGCCTTTCCTTGACCAGGCCTTGGATACGCTTGGAAGCATCAAATGGAGGATCAATAAGAGGGTACTCAATGTGATTGATAGGATATGGGCTAGTGGAGGTCGTCTTGGTGACTTGGTTGACCGCAGTGATGTGAGTTGCTGAATATATTACATGTTTTCTTTTGATCTCTGGATTTGTTTTTTCATTGTTAGGTGGCTATATTTGTCATATAGGAAAGAAACTTTTTGATATAAAACTTTTTCTTGTTGCATGCAGATCCCTTTGCCTGAACAACCAGACACAGAGGACGAAACTGTACTCAAGAAGTGGAGATGGAAAGTTAAATCTGTGAAAAAGGAAAACAGTGAAAGACATTCACAGCGTTGTGATATAGAGCTGAAACTTGCTGTATGTTCAGATTTTATTTATTTATTTATTTTTAATCTTCCACTAGTATCTTCTTTTTCAAAGTAGTATGAGTAAATTTTGGATGAAGTCAATAGTGACTATGGAACAGGTGGCACGGAAAATGAATGATGAAGCAGGTTTTTTCTACCCTCACAACCTCGATTTCCGGGGCCGTGCATATCCTATGCATCCACACTTAAATCATCTTGGATCCGATATCTGTAGAGGTATGCTGGAATTTGCAGAGGGGCGTCCTCTTGGAAAGTCAGGCCTAAGGTGGCTGAAGATACAATTGGCAAATTTATTTGCCAATGGTGTTGATAAATTATCTCATGAGGCCAGAATAGCCTTTGTTGAAAATCATCTGGAGGATATATTTGATTCAGCTGACAGGCCACTTGAAGGAAAGCGTTGGTGGTTGAATGCTGAAGATCCATTCCAGTTTTTGGCTGTGTCCATTAATCTCTCGGAAGCATTGAGGAGCCAGTCTCCTGAGACTACCATCTCTCACATTCCTGTTCACCAGGTAACTATTTCACATGAAATTGATAATTCCTGGTTTTGTGCAAATTTTTATGTATTTTTCACCCATCGTTGAGTGAATAATTTTTTATTATGTTTAAATGGAATTGGCATATATGTACACATGATTCTGTATTCTGTAGTAGCCTTCTCCAACAAACAAAGATGTATCATTGAATATTTTAGGCTTTTCAAAAGTTTGCCATTCAATTGGAGGTGGAAGGTCAAATAAGTGAGTCGTAT
Source organism: Gynochthodes officinalis (assembly GCA_020080225.1). Classification (NCBI taxonomy): domain Eukaryota; kingdom Viridiplantae; phylum Streptophyta; class Magnoliopsida; order Gentianales; family Rubiaceae; genus Gynochthodes; species Gynochthodes officinalis. The sequence goes on along the minus strand of CM034621.1, from coordinate 34,979,034 downwards.
CAGCTAGGCAATTGACCTGTAGGTTTTTGATATCCTGCTGTCTATATGATTTTCTGTAGTGAAATACTCAACTTGTTTGTAAGCAAAACAGTGTAACTGCCTCACTGTATCATCCTTCTTCTCCTTGGTCTTTCTCTCTCCCCACCCCCCCTACTCCTTTCTATCAGCAACTTTCGTTTTATCTTTTCCTTGTCTGCCAAGGGACCAATGTATTGGCCCTTGGAATCAATTAAATTTTGCTTTAAGTGTTTTATCTCACTCTCAATTTCTTTGATATTTTTGTAATTATCAGTTATAAGATTAATATCTGATAAAGTCTACTTTTTGTTTTCCATTTTATGTGTAAATTATTTAGGATGGTTCCTGCAATGGTTTACAGCACTATGCTGCTCTTGGAAGAGATAAGGTATTTACCCTATTTAACCTTGTCACTGGGCACTATGTTTGTCCCTTTAATCTTTTGTAATCAGTGGATATAAAGAGGTCCTTTAAAAAAAATAAAATTCAAAGATCTTTCTTCATAGAACTAACAAAACCTAGTGTTCTTTATTGACTTCTATCTACTCAGCTACATTTTTTTGTTACAATGATGCAAAAGATCAACTTTCCAGCTTATGAAGCAAAATCCCATATACTTTTTTAAAGTTTCAGATCTATTTGAATTGGACTTTTGATCGTCTTTGTTTCTTTACTAAGCTTCTATACACATCTTGATTGCAATTTTCTGTTCTTCTTCTTCTTCTTCTGTTTTTTTTTTTTCGGCTGAAATCCTTCATGCAGTTGGGAGCAGCTGCTGTAAATTTGGTTGCTGGAGAAAAACCTGCTGATGTTTATTCAGGAATAGCTGCGAGGTAATCTGCTTTTCTATTGAATTAACTGAGATTTTTTTGCAAAATGATGTGATACTGTATTCCGACCTTTCTAATGTTATATCAACAAGGGATTTTGTGGTTCTGCATCAGATTTTTCTCTTCTAAGTTCTTTTTTGAACTAACAAATTACAGCTACCTGATACAGAAATGAAAATTGTTATAATTAAAAAAAGAAAAAAGAAAGGAAACTCTACCCTTTTTCAGGCATGTTTGGATTTTGCTTTTAAGATTCTATAGTTAAACACAGTTACCACTAAATGGCATTCAAGTTTGAAAGCCTGAAATTCATAATTTGAAAAGTTCAGATTTCACAATGATGCTGCATGCTTGCTTAAACTGAAAAAATTAAGTTCTAAAGAGTGCTTATATGTTTAGGTTTCTTCATGTATCTTTAGAAGCAAATATCCTCCCATGAATGCCAACTTTTGTTGATTTGGGTAATGTCTTGTAAACATTTAATGTGAACTTTATCATAGGTTGAGACACAAAATTTCCATTTGTATTTATGGCTTTTAGGATTTGAATCTACTACATAAAATAGGGTTTAAGCTTATGTGCACATCATTTTAGGAGAATAAAAAGGGGAAAAAAAAAGTTTTGCAATATGATAATCTTTCACATGTAGTTTCCATTTGGAAGTTTGATCAAGGCAATTTCCAGAGGAGCTTCCCATTTCTTTGTTCTGGAAAATCATTTTCAGAGACAATAACAACTAAGCCTTTATCCCATCATGTGGAGTCAGCTATATGAATTATATTTCACCATTGCTTTCTATTAAAACACATTTTCTTTTAAGTTTAGATAATTTATGTCTTTTTGAATAGTTTCTTTCTAAATCTTTCTGGGTCTTTCTCTTCCCTATTTAGTTTGAGTTAATAATTCTCTAGTCTTTCGATGCCGTACTAGTGTATTTAAGGGTCTCCTACTCACATGTTCAATTTACTTTAAACATGTTTCTCTCATTTTCCTATCTGTTGGGGTTACCCTTACTTTCTTTTTAAAATATTTATTATTTATTCTGCGTAGTTTAGTATGTTCACAAGCATTTTCATTTCTGCTACCTTTATTTTCTGTTCATGTTCCTAGTTAGTGCCCCAATGCTGATCCATAAAGCATCACTGTTCTTATGGCTGTTTTATTAAGTCATTTTCAAAAACATGATAAATTTTCCCACGTGCAGAGTTTTGGACATCATGAAGCGAGATGCACAGAAGGATCCTGTAGTTTATCCAGATGCATTGCGAGCGAGAGTTTTAATCAGTCAGGTTCTGAAATTCTTTCACTGTTTTGCTGGAGAATTTGTTCATTTGCATGCTTGCTGCAGCTCGTATGGCATTTTGAGATACATTGTCATTTGCTTTTTGTGGTCATGAATAGTTTTGATGCATTTTATCTTGTACAGTCAATCACTGTAATGCATTTCAATCCTGTCCTTTATGAAGTTGATGAGAATATTTTGTTTCAAATATTTGCATTCAATCTTCTGAGTCATTGGTGGTACATTTGCTTGACTCATGGTCTAAGTGGCTAACTCCATGGATTCTGGATGAAATTTAGGTTGACAGGAAACTGGTGAAGCAAACTGTGATGACCTCAGTTTATGGTGTCACCTATATTGGTGCTCGTGATCAGATTAAGAGAAGATTGAAGGAACGTGGTGCCTTTTCAGATGATACAGAGCTTTTTGTTGCATCTTGTTATGCTGCAAAAGTAAGGGCAATAGTCTAGCATCATTTCTTGAAAGTTAAAAACATTGTTATTGCCTTTAACTCCTGATCATATTTAAAGGCACAATTGAACCACGAAAAAGGAACAAGAGTAACATGTTGTGGTTGCTGTTTACTAAAATGCGCATAGTTACATCAAGAAGCAGCTCATGTGCAAACTATTTTGTAATTTTGAGAATGTGATACTGCTATTTGTAAACTTGCCTTGAAGTATAGTCTGACTACTAGAATATGGGAGTGATATTAGTACCGTTAAGTCTATATGTTTCACATTTGCCTAAACATTAATCATTGACTTCCACTCTTTCCAAAGAGACTTTCATGTCAAGAGTGTTGACTTACCCAAAATGTCATAAATGTGACTCTAATAGCGGATGGTAAAATCTGTTTGATGAAACTGACCTGCTTTGGAGCTCAGAAAACAGGGTAGCGTGCTGTCCTTAATTGAAAATGACTCATAAATGTCATTAATCCATTGTTTTATCATGATTATCTTATCAATTATAACATTCTTTTCCCTTTTTGTGTTTAATGTTAGGTCACATTGACTGCGCTGGGTGAAATGTTTGAAGCTGCACGAAGTATAATGGCCTGGCTTGGAGATTGTGCAAAGGTTGTACCAGATATTGTACATTCTGATGTAAAAATGGATAGGTCTTTGTTTGAAAAGAGTTGTTTAGTGGATTCCACAGTGGACTTCAGATGCTAATGGTAGTGATTGGGTATAATAATCTACATTGTCTACCTTGAAGAAGTTTTGAGGATAATGCATGGAAGTTCTTTCTTGCCCTACTCCAGTATTCAGATTTTACAATTTATGTGCAATAGTAAGGTGTTTGTATGGTTCATATTAAATCTGATGCTTCTCTTATGGAGGAGGCTCTAGTGGAAATGAACTTTTCCATTACCATCTTATCTTCTCCTGCTTGTGTATTTTGTTAAATCCTATATGAAGACTTGACATGTTTTCTTTGCATGAAATATTTTGTTTAATTGTTGATGAGTACTCTTATCTTCTTCTCATGAAGACGTGTATTGTTGTTAATTCAAATTTTGATGAGTTTATGACTAAGGACAGAGAACTGGTTCTGCTATCTGTTCTCCCATTTATTTGTTTGATCCTATAAAAACCATGAGTCATGGTAACTAATGCTTAATGTAGTCTTCTTGTTGCTTAAGAATATCCTGTCCATTAACAATAAAGGTTCAACAGGTTACTGCATCTGAAAATCATCCAGTTAGGTGGACAACTCCACTTGGACTTCCGGTGGTGCAGCCCTACCGTAAACTAGGAAGGCATCTTGTAAGTTTTGGATATCTCTTGCTTAGAATGAAATTATTGTAGCCATAATAAAGGTTTGTGCTTTTGCATTTAGGTTTTATATCATTGACCACTTAACTTTTATCTGAATGCAGATTAGGACTTCTCTTCAGGTGTTGACCCTGAAGCGAGACACAGAGAAGGTAAATCACCACTCTGTTATCCGTTTGAGTTTAAATCCACCTTGATCCAATATCCATTCCACTTAATACTCAACACCATTAGTTCATCAGCTGGATAAGATAATTGAGATTAATTGGGAACTGAGTTTGTGAATGAGATAGAGATCGAACTAGAATTCATTTGTGTCTCACCACTTTAACCAGTTTGAAATTGCATATTTAAGTCAAAATTTTAAATTGAGAGATTACCCAACCGGTGTATCAGCTGCCTCTGATATGCTCTTGGATGCACACTGGCATTTTTCTGTCAACTCTTTGGACAAATTACAGCATTCAAACACTTCTTTCTACATGTTAGCTTAATGATATGTAAATGAATTTTTCGAATATCTACTTCAAGTATCAAACTCATAGTTTCTTTGGGTAATGGGTTTTTGATTGTTTTGGCATCTGTATCACATCCTTTTTGGTGTATGATTTTCAATCTTAATTTGCACAATTCTAGGAGAAAAGTTGTTACTTTGTCTGGTATAGGTCATGGTGAAGAGGCAAAGGACCGCTTTTCCTCCAAATTTCGTCCATTCCCTTGACAGTTCTCACATGATGATGACAGCACTTGCATGCAGAAAGGCAGGCTTGAATTTTGCAGGTTCTTCTCATTCTCTGCTTTTGTTGTTACTCCCTTAATTCTGCACGTGTACCTCTGGACTACCATTTACCGTGTAATTACACAGGTGTTCATGATTCTTATTGGACACATGCATGTGATGTTGACCAAATGAACAAGATACTGAGAGAAAAGTTTGTTGAACTCTATGAAACACCAATACTTGAAAATGTAAAGTATCTCCTCTATCATCCTGTTTATTTTCTTTTGTTTTTCAACTTTTTGGAACCAATGTACAGTTGATTATGATGAGTTTTTTCTTCTTATAGTGAAGGTAAGGAAACTGATTTGATCTCTGCCCGTTGAATGGTCTGGGAAAACCCAGTTAAAACTGTCGTATCAACTCTGTGAAAAATGTCAATTAATTGATTTTTGTTGTATCCATTGTGGTCCATTTTCATTTTACTATTGGTATCAACTATCACGTGAATTAACTCATGGATCTTATTCCTTTACCATCTACCTTAGTTCCATTTTATTTACAGTCGAACTGAATGTCTGGTTCTTTGAACAGTTGTTGGAGAGCTTTCAGAAGACCTTTCCATCGTTGTCCTTTCCAGCTCTGCCGGAACGAGGGGACTTTGACCTTAAAGATGTTTTGGAGTCCCCCTATTTCTTTAACTGAAATTGTTCAAGAGGTACATTCTCTGCCATATCATCGACAGTGGAATTATATTTGGCATCTCCATGCTTTTCCAGTGGTTCCGTCTTACCATTAACGATGATGGTGGCCGAAAGATACTGCATTCGACCAAGATGCAATACCATCAAGCTGGCTCTGGGTTTACATATACAAGCATAGCATCAATGCATATAATATCATCTGGTAAGTCCCAGATTATCTCATCCAGAGTTCGTCGCAGGAGTTTCAGCAACCGAAATGTTTATGGTAAGATGGTGCGGATGCTCTCAACTTAACTGATATCAAGAACAGAACATTGCAGTGAGATTTGTATAGCATTTGAGAAAGTAGAGACCAAGCATATTGCCAATGTAAGTTGGTTGTCAACAAGAAAAGCTCTTGCCTGCATCACAGGTATTATATTTATACCCTCCAGAAAGCACGCTATTAAGTTGTATAGAGAGCGCAGAGCCCTGGGCCAAGAGGATTTACAATTGTGGTAGTGTATTCTTTTCTGGGTCGATCTGTCGGCCCGTTTGACCAATTTTTTTATGTCTGTGTACATAGGACTTGGTATTGGGCTTTCTTTTTAATTGTCTTGACGTTGGCCCATAACCACTGTTATGGGAACCCATTATGTGGTTCCTTTGTAAATTAGTCTATTTATTTATTTATTTATTTTGAATTAAATAAAAATTTTCTGCTTTTGTTTTTTTTCCCCCTTCTTCAAATTGTCACATATCTTTTTATCGCTATTTTCCCCTTAACATTTTGACATATATTTTCTTGTTATTCTCCTCATTTTAAAATCAATATTCCATTTTTATTTTTTTAACATTTGTATGTCAAAGAAACTAAAAATATAAAATTAAAAAAATATTTGGAAGAAACTGAGATAGTGTTTTTTTTTATTAAAAAAAAAAAAAAACACTGGGTCGGACTTTTCACGCAACCCACAAATGGCATATAAAATTGGGTCGGATATTTCACGCATCTTAACCCACAATTGATCTGGCGCTTCAGTCTTCACCACCGCCATCTCTTCTCATCTTCGCGGTTTCCGCCTCCGTCCTCTTCAGACACCTCTTCCTATCCCGCCGAAAAAATGACCTCTGCAATGGGTCCTCCACCACCGAGAAACCCTACAGCCACCACTTCCGAACCTCAGGCCAAAACCTCTGAAGAACCCTCGGCTTCATCCTCCTCGTCATCGGAATCAACTAAGTCTTCAATGGGACCCCCTCCTCCTCCTCCTCCTCCTCCACCACCTCCTCCTAAATTTACGAATCCTCCGCCTCCAGAAACGAAAAGCGAACCTCGCTCCGACACTTTAGTATCGAAATCGTCCCAATTGGATGACCCGGTCGCTGAGAATGTCGATTCCAAAGACAGCACGAGCTCCACAAGCAAAGACCAAGACAAAGACAAAGACAAAGACGGTAGCCTTGCTAGAAAACAAGGTCACGGATTTAATGATATTCCAGTTTCTTATGCAATTCCACCATGGAGTGCCCCCCCTTGCCATCAATTTTCTCTTGAAGTTCTCAAAGATGGCGCCATTATTGACCAATTTGAAGTGTAATTCTTCTTCTGCAACTTCAACCCTTTCTGCCTTTTCATTTATGATTTAGTTGTTGCTTACCGATTGAAATGAGTAGCGGTTGGTTTCATGAGAGGCATAATTTGTACATGTGGATACGTTTTAAATTGTTTAATTGTATCTGCACATTGTCGCTCTGAGCAAAGTAGAGGCAATAATTGTTGATTTCTTATCTTTTATTATAGGTCCTTTTGTTTGCCATGTCGTCCCTTTGGGTTTGAAGTCTCTTTCATTGGCTATAGTTGTTGGTTTTACTTGCAAATTTTGACACTTGTATGATGGTTTTACTGTTTTTCCAGAAACAAGAAGGGTGCCTATATGTTTGGGCGTGTGGATCTATGTGATTTTGTCCTTGAGCATCCAACAATCTCCCGTTTTCATGCTGGTAAAGATTCCTATTTTCTTCTTCTTTTTATCCGTCAACCTGCGATTATTGCCTTCTAAGAGTTGGGCGGGGGGGGATGACAAATTGATACTAAATTGCATTACCCAAGTAGTTGGAACCATGTGCTTAACAGTCTTGTTCTCAGACAAATTGATTTTGCTTAGTATTTTGGAATGAATCCAAGATACCCATTGGATGGAAACTTTTTCAAACATCCTAGTTTTTTGGGTCCTTCAGTATCTAGCAAATAATCTTCCCCTCTTCTGCAACCATGAAAAGATGGGTTATAGCACAGTGATTCAACATTTAAGCTGATTATGAGTTTTTCCAATATGAATATTTTTATGTTGCAATTAGTTAGCATTCATGATATCTTGTTGCTTATTTTTGCCAGTTATCCAATTCAAGAGCAATGGAGAAGCTTATCTGTATGATCTTGGTAGCACTCATGGTACATATATAAACAAAAATCAGGTATTTGCATGCCTTTTTACATCAAATATTTGGATTATTTTTGGCTAGTTTGATCAGTTGATAGTGCACAGTAGGTGAACCTACAGATTGAACTCTCTATGTTTTCTTGCTTCTCATTGGAAGTACGTGAATTAATTTAACTGTTGATGGATATGAACATTTACTTGGTATTTGCTGACACCCTGAACTTAGTGTTTTTGTGGAAAACAATCAAGAAATATTTTATACTCCCTCCGTCCAAAAAAAGAGTCTATTTTAGATTTGGTACAACTTTTTTTAGTTACAAGGTACAAATGCACCATTAGATGTATACTTTTACAGTTTTATCCTTACCTTTTAATTTAGGTTATGCATTGTCATTGTTAGTATGGATAATATAAGATTTTCAATAAAAAATGGACTCTTTTTTTGGGACAAGGAAAATTTTTGAAACTTGATTCTTTTTTGGTGGGATGGAGCCACGGAGGTAGTATTGTGATTAGCCAAAAAAATCTTTTGTTAATCATGATAACATCAGTTTCAACAGATTGTTTACTTCAATTGCCATTATTAACTGAAACATCATTTGATAATGTACTGGTCATCTAATTGCTTCTTTGTTTATTAAAATATCAGGTTAAAAACAAGGCTTATGTTGAGTTGCATGTTGGTGATGTTATTCGCTTTGGCCAGTAAGTAATTTTTACATTCCTTGTTGCAGAAGCTACAATTTCAACAATCTTGTAGAGTATAACCTTTCAGTCCTGGTCACTGAAGCTGCCATATTAAATTTCTTCTAGATTATTGCCTATTGGGTATTAAAAATTGGGGCATTAACTTTGATTATTTTCTCTCTTGTGAGTGTTTGAAACATTATGGTTTTCTTGAGATTCCAATGATACATATGTGATGGTGATTGGTTGATGGATACCATTGATCACATTGCTTGTGAGCTGAAGGTTCACTACCTCCCTGTCTTTGGGTGTATCAAGATCCTTTGCTTTCAAGTCTGTTCTACAAATTTTGCCAGCATAATTTTGGAATTGAACATGGGGATAGGATGTTGAAAAGAAGTGCATTGTCTTTGTAAATATAATACTTTATGTACTACTACTTATTCCGCCATGTTATGGATTATGATGAGATCCAGAAGCATCTGTAACTGTTTCTTCATGGTGTATGGCCAATGGTCTCTAGCCTCTATGATCTGGTTTATAGGAAACTTTCATTGGATGATTGCAATTTTGTGTATTCAAAATGCTCATTTGGTTCCTTTTTCTGAGTGGCTATTTGTTTATCTCTTGCAGATCATCTAGGTTATATATATTCCAAGGACCTGCTGAATTGATGCCACCAGTAAGACAGAGTCTCTCTCTCTCTCAGCTTGCCGTTTAACTTACCCATTCAATATACATATTAGCTTTTCAACAAATCTTCTACTCTGAAGTTTGGTGTATTCTATCTTGCAAAATTCCTGAAAAAATGGTTGCTTGGTCATTGTTTAAAGGAAATTAGAATCTGCTTAGGGTTGAGTTTTATTTATGTTGATGTATGTCCATCTAATTTGAGAATTGATTATATTGTTTCTGCTGAAGGAAGCTGACTTGAAGAGCACGCGGAATGCTAAAATTCGAGAGGAGATGAAAGATATGGAAGCTTCGCTTTTGCGAGCTAAACTTGAAGCATCTGTGGCTGATGGTATATCATGGGGCATGCAGGAGGATGCTGTTGAAGAAGCTGAGGTTTGGGTGGCCTCTCTTTGCACTTTTTTGTGCTGTTAAAATTTCAGTCTGTTGTTATAAGTGATTGTGAAAGGAAATTTGCATTGACAATCTTGTATGCACAAGCATCATGTTAACTTATTTTACTGTATTATTTTTTCAAAAAATATTCTGTTCACTATAATTTAAGCTCTGTAATTGTATCCACAAATTTTTGGGAAAAGGTTTGATTGAACTGACTTCTTATCATATGAGAAAACGTAATATAATTTGATCAGGAATCATGGGTGACTGTGTATTTGTGGCTTACCATCTGGAACTCTTCATTTCTGAAATTTGGAGTTAAATAATTCATCAGTTGAAGAAAACCATGTAAAGTTAATAACTGGAGCAGTTCTATGCTTCTTTACTCACAGAAAGGGGGTGAATATTGTTACCTTCCTTGGCCCATTTGAAAGAGTTCCAGTATAGTTGTTCTTTATGAAGCAAAAATGCATGGTTTAACTATTCTATTGGGTGCATATCAGCACCTTAATGTTTGGAAACGTTTCCAAGAAGGTTAGCACCTTTCCTTGTTAACTAGTGAGCAAGGGTCCTGTATGCAGACTGTGTATCTGATTTTGTACTGACTTTTATTGTCTGAATATCTCATAAATAAGGAATAATAGTGTGTCTTGGTGTTATTTGTAATGTTTTTAAACCTGTATGCTTTTACTCTATAATGTCATTTATACTAACTGGAGTTTTTTTCATATATTTAGGATGAAGTTGATGAGATAACTTGGCAAACTTTTAAAGGACAACTTACAGAGAAGCAGGAGAAGACACGCGAAAAAGTTGTAAAAAGACTTGAAAAGGTGAGTGATACTATTCGTTTGACAACATAGTATAGGAACAGGATGTTTAATGCCTACTACATATTGCATTTCTGTTTGATAGACATATATAATATATCTTTGTGCCAATTTATGGTTCTGTTAGCTTTTTCAGTGACTCTTTGAAGCACTGTTTATCTATTACTTCCTTTGATCCAGTAGCTTGCCTCCAACATGTGTTGTGTCTGTTTTATATCTTTTGCTTTGTTTTGCTCTAACTGTCTTATTCACTGATACCTGGAATATTTCTCTCTATAATTGGCTTTTCAAATATCGTGGCAGGAGGCGCATATATGCTTAGCTTTCTTCTCCTTGTCCCCATACAAGAATCTAGTTTTTTATGATTCCATATAATTTCCTCTGTTTTTTTCCTCATGCTTTTTAAATCTGTTATCTGTCTGGTGTGGCTAACTAACATTGTTTCTCTTGTTAATCAATGCCTTTTAATATTCAGTATAAATGTCAGCAAGACATAAGAAGTGCCAACTGGGATTTTCACTTTCTTCCTGTCCAATATTATCATAACCTATTGATTGTTCAAGGCTTGAATGTTTTATTTCATTTAAAATGATATGCTATTGTTCCAGCTGCTTGGCTTGATCTGTTTGGTAGAGCATTGCTTAAACAGCCATTCTTAAAGGTTCATTCCTTACAGTTGTATTAATTTTTTATAGATTGCTCACATGAAGAAAGAAATTGATGCTATTCGGGCTAAGGACATTGCTCAAGGTGGGTTAACACAGGGACAACAGACTCAGATTGCTCGGAATGAACAGAGGATATCACAGGTATGTATTTCTAAATGGATAGAATATGCTTCAATCTTTGTAGTGTTCTCCTTTTGTTTTTATCTTATTCTATGTTGAAGAATCATTCGGAATATCAGTCTTCTTTCCTTGATAAAACTTGTCCATGTAAATCCTTTTGCTCATTCTTGTTTAAGAAACTAATAAAGTACTTTGGATTCTGGAAGAACTTGACTAGGTTTTCGGTTATCTTGGTTCTTCATTATTCTGTTTCTTTTATTTGTTTCTTATTTTGATTAATTCTATCACTGAAATTTGCTTAGATCATGGAAGAGCTTGAAAACTTGGAGGAGACATTAAACGAGAGTATTCGGGAGAGCTTAGGTGCTCGTGCTGGAAAGACAGCCCGCAGTAAGAGAACAGGGGTGATGGGAGATGATGAAGAAGATTATGTGAGGTAACTGATGATTACCATTTTTGATTGGAAAACAACTATTTATCTCAAATTCCTCTAAAATCCAAAACTAACTGCTCTTTCCTCCCCCCCCCCCCCCCTCTCCTCCCCCCCTATCCTTTGTTTTTCCTCCCTCCTGGGGTTTGACGGGGGGAGAGAGGTGTCTCGGGAAGGATTCACATACTGTTTGTGGACCAGTAATCTATAGACTTGTTATATGCTTGCCTAGAAGTTGAGTGCAGAAAGCAGTTAAACTTCACTGATGGAATTTTTGCTTTAGTTTGCTTACCAAGCATTTTCCAATTGACAGTGATGATGATGAGTTCTATGATCGGACGAAGAAGCCGACTAAAAGAAAGGGTGATGAAAACCAATCAATTGAAACAGCTGACTCCCTTCTTGGAAAGAAAGAAGAGATTCTTAAAGAGATGGAAAACAAGAAAAAATTGCTTCTGGATGAAGACAAAAAAGAGATGGAAAACAAGAAAAAATTGCTTCTGGATGAAGATGAAATGGTGCGCCCAAATGAAGGTTCTGGAGAAGGAGATGCACTCGATGCATATATGTCTAGTGTTTCATCTCAGCTAGGTGAGTATAATGGCTTTTTTAAGTTATCCAGTTCTATAAACCCCTCCTGTTTTCTCCTTTTTTTTTTTGGGAAAAAAATACATCTATGACTTGTGGAATATCTGATAGTTTGTCTGTGTTTTTGCCATTATCATTATTTGAATTGGGAGATTAATGAAGACACAGTGTTGGTCTGAAACATGCTTTATGCTGAGTCGTGAAACAAAATGATTATTTTGCAAACTTCTCAAAATATGTGCAGAGTTTGTGGAGTGTTGTTTGTGATGAATATGTAGTCATGTTCTGCACCAACTTATTTAAATACTGTTCTTCTGTTGCCCTTCTGCAATGTTTTGGTTGCATCAGTGGTCAATATGTTACATTTGATAGATTGCTTGAGTTCTGGTTTTCTGGATTGCAATCATAATTTTGCTTTCTTTCAGTTAGAGAACTAGTTAGGTGGCATATGGCAAGCATTTCCCTTTTCATTATGTGCTGATTTTTGTGCTTTGTTGCAGCACTTGACAAGAGAGACCAGCTTCAAAAGGACTTGGCCTCTCTGCAGTCAGAATTGGATAGGGTGTTATACTTGCTGAAGATTGCAGATCCTACTGGAGAAGCTGCTTGGAAAAGAGATTTAAAAGCTCGGGAACCAGTATCTAATACAGCAATTGCTGCTTCTGATACCCTAGGGCAGCCACAATTAGTAGTAAAGGGTCAAAGCAGCAGACCGGAGCATTCATCAAATGGCTTGGACAAACCTAAAAGCTTACACAACAGTTCAACTGACAAACACAGCATTGCAAATGTAACAGCAGAATCTAGCCTGAAGTTGGAAGGTAGTGAAATAGTTACTGATGTTGCAGATGATTCGACAACCATACATACTGTTGTCAAGCCCCAGTGGCTTGGCGCTGTAGAGGACCTGAAAAAGCAAGAAACAATAGAAGAAGCTCCACCAGATATGCAAGAAAAAGATAATTTTGTGGACTACAAAGACAGGAATACAATTCTTGAAGAGACTAATAATGTAAACGAGACCTCAGGACTTGAAAATGCAGCCCCTGGTCTTATTATTCGGAAACGGAAGCAAGTTGAGAATTCGGACATCGGTGATGTCAAGGCTTCTGAAAATTCTAGAGAGGCCAAACTAAAGGTTGAAGATACAGTTGCCTTGTTATTGAAGCACTCAAATGTACACCATGCATCTGATGAGGTGGAAATACATACTGAAAATGTGCCCAACAGTAAACAATCTAGGAAGGATAAGAAGACATCTAAAAGAGTGCTTGGTCCTGCGAAACCATCATTTTTGAGTAATGAGTCTGAGTATGATTCCTGGGTGCCTCCCGAAGGTATTAGATCTTTGACTGTCTGCTTATATTACATTTAACTTTTTGAGGTTGTACTTATATGTTTTTTTCTGGTGCTCCTGCCACTCAATTCAGGCCAATCGGGTGATGGACGTACATCCTTGAACGATCGTTACGGATATTGACCATGGTACTGGGACCTGTTCTGTTGGCAGTGTGAAACTTCTCAAGAAATGATGATGGGTGAATACATATGTTTGAACAATCGCTGTGGGTATTGGCTTGGATTCTGGGACCTGTTCTCTTGGCACTGTGAAACTCCTCAAGAAATAACGATGGGAAATACACTTGGGAGTCCGCATCTGGCCGCATGGTGGTTAATTTAGATTTTGGATTCAATGAGGCCACCTTAATTTTATGGCAAGAGTCCCCCAAACTAAAAGGTGTCTTGCAGACTACATTCTGCAGCTGATGGTAAGATTCTTCTTTTTGGAAAACCAAACTAGCATACTAGTTGCGCGTTTGATCCGAGTGCTAATTGTAGGCATTTGTAATCTGAGTGCTAATTGTTGGCCTGGTTTGGCGTTGCGTACAGGAACTAAAATTAACCTTTTCCAGGGAAACCCTTCTTGTATACCACCTTTGAGCTGCCAGTTTTGTCTTATAGTAGTTCTTAACACGAGTTCCTAGCATTTTTATGCACTAAGTACCAGCGAATATATAGTGAAGATGATTTCAATTACTGTACAAGTGTACATAGTTAACTTCTTTCTTTTGTTTATCTGTATTCTATGCTCTCTGACTTTGATTGGTTTACCTTCTTACTTACCATTTTTTAATCCAATTACGACAGGAGCATGGACGCAAATGTCATGCGTAATTAGATATATTTAACAGCAAATAAACCTGATGTTTTTGAAAGAGAGACATCATTTCCAGTCGTTCTCAATCCGAAACTCATCAAGTTTATTCTGCTTGGGCATTATTTCAGCACGGAAAAGACGCAATAAAATGTTCAGTTTTAAACTTGAAACGATAATGTGATAATCTCTTAATAGTACACGTTTAAAGATAAATGAATGGTTAACCGAGGAGAGGATAGGTTGAGATTGAGATGCCTAATGCCTAACTCCCAACTCCCCACTGAGGCCGCATTATCGTGTCATTTTGCAGGTGATAACAGACGTCGAAATATTTCAAGCTGAAGGATCTGCCTCTCCGTGGAATTCATTCCCTTTCTTTATCTTTCCAACATATTTTTCCTCTGCGCTTCCTGCAGCTGCTGCTTTCTCGAGTGTCTCTCAGAAAGGGCTGTTTCATAAATACTTATGTGGACATCTTGTGAAAACTTAGCAAAAATAACGTTTATGCTCGTTCCTATGATTCAACTGGCGAAGCTGCCCCAAGGCAAAAAAATTTGCCCAAGATAAAGGGGGGCTGTGCATCAACTCATATGCATAGACACCTAAATAGCAAGAAGTATTTGAGATGAATATTAAAATAAAAATCTACATGAGAAAAGAAAGACAAATCATTTTCACGAAGGTGGTGTTTGATTACTTTGGTAGACAGCTACTACTTTTGATTCTAACAAAGAAACATATTTATCAAGCATCGAGATCACAGCTTCAAATTCTGTTATCTGGCGTTCTATTGCATCAATTTGCTGCACATATTCATCAAAGCCACCACTTTTGGACTTCATCTGCTCCATAAAAACTCTTAATCCAGATGCCACATCTCCAAAACCTTTATATTCTTCCGCCACTCTTAAATTCATTTTCTCCAAAAGTTCCAGTAGATTGTTTGTTCCCTGAGGTAAACCATCATAGTGAATTGAGGAGTACGAAAACATATAGTGCATGCTTTATAAACTACACTCCTTTCCAAGAATAACCTGACTCTCTACAGCATAAACAAATATAAGTTCGTATGGGAGCACTACATCATTTGAGACATCGACAATAAAAGGAGCAGTTTGCTCAAAGTAAGGACATCTTTTGAATCAATCCTGATCGCTATAAGTGTCATTCTATCAAACTTTATGATGCTTTTGTTACCAAATAAATGTAAGAGGAAATCATTACTAACTCTATATATAACTGAAATAAAATTATGCATCCAATACTCTTTAAAATGGTGGATTGCTCTCTTCTCCATTTAAACAAGCTTAATTTCAACTATAAGATACTAATACCAGTTAATAAGCAAAAATTCTTGAGGCCATGATGGCTGCTGTGGAGCTAAAATGTCAAATATCTTAAAACTTGAGCAAATATAAAAAATTGTCTCCAAACAAGGTCCAAAGGTGGCTCACAGAAAGCAGGAGCTTACAATTTCTTAAAGCATGATTAAACCAGAGAAGCTCAGTTGCCTTAAAATTGACACAAGATTTCAATATACTTCACTGGTAAATACCAAGCTTAATGAGTGGAAAAGTTCAACACGTCCCTCTATTCTAATAGTTGAACAAAAAATTATACCACTGCCTTATTTACTAAAAGACTAAAACTGAAACATGCAACTGTAATTTGGGTACAAGTCCAGTGAAGGTCCAAGCACAACCAAGGAGAGAAAGAAAGATAGAGTTGTTCGTGCTCAAACACACTCAATAATCATCCGCTTTCTCCTCTACTCTGCTCCTTGCTGGGAATCACTTAGCCAAAGTCTAAGCACAAACTCCAATGATTCAATGAATGTGCAGCCTTATGTCTCACAGTATCATCCCCACACCTCACTGCTATCAACCAAAGTCTAAGCACAAATTCCAACGCATGTGCAGCCTTACGTCTCACAGTATCATCCCCACACCTAAAGCCAAAGCAGGCACCATGAAAAACCACCACCATCCCTTTCTTCCTCATAACACTGTTTTCCATAACTCCCTTTTTCACCTTCCCAACTAGACTTACCTAGCCTAAACCAGTTCCACCCCATTCCTAATCAGATGTATAGCTAACGCCATTCCCTGCTGCTGAAACTTTACCCAGTACTACCGAACATACAGTTTCCTGATAAAATGTTCTTCTAGATCTTCATAAAGACATTAAAAAATAAAATATACTTTAAAATATTCCTGAAAATCAGGAAGTGGAATACATTATACGCCTAAACAGTGATCAAAATCAACTTATTCCTCGGTAAAAATCCAGTCTTTCAAATCCCAGCTAGCTATGTTTGATTACACAAGCCTGAAGCTTCACCTGGAAACAACTTCAAATACAAAGATGGCAGCCAAACCAAAAAAAAAAACTACGGGCATTATTAGGCAATCAAATTTAGCTGTGGAATGCATCTCACTTTATATTCCATTTTCGTGACAAAAAAGCTGAAATATTGAACAATCATAAGTAGTGAGTACAAAATTATAAATCCAAGATACCCATAACCCCTTTTTTTAAGTGTACCTGGAGCTCGCCCTTAACCATGGCAGAGACATTGACGAATAGATTGTTGAATGATTCGGCTAGATAGTCCCTCTCCTTCTCTGTCGCCATTGATGGGCTCGTCTGATCAGTGGACTTACCAGTATTGTGGTTTTCCGTGAGGAAGCCGAAGGTAATTCCGGTCGACAGTGTTGAGCTCCCAAATGAGACCGAACCGAATAAATGGGGGTCAGCCATGTTAATATATTTATTACTTATTTTTACCCCTTTTTTTTTTACAAATTAAGTTTTTATTTTTTAAAATAAATTCTAGGATAATTTGATGGAAGAAAAAATATTACGTATTTACTCTGGAATGCAAGATTATACTAGCAATTTTTTTAAAAAAGAATATATTGGGCCATATATAGGAAATACTTTGGTTGTGCCAGAAAATAGAATAGACTATAGTACTTGTTTGCTGAATTTAAAAATGAAAAATAATAAACATGCATGACCAAATGTACAAGCGCATTTTTTGAAATTGAAAAAATTTATATCTTTTAACTCGCAAATTATTTTTATTTTTTTCATAAAAATTTTCGGTCTTTTAATCTCTTAAAATAAAATCAATAATATGTGTGGGCCAAAAAGGCAATATATATGTATGTGAACTCAAATCTTATGACCCAAGTCCTAGATGGTCCTTACTCACACGAGTTTGGCCCATTAAATGAGGTCGGTGTACTTATTAGGCCTTCTTTCATTTAAGGCCGTTAGGGTAAGTTGTAAGCCCAGGCTGTCATATCAGGTAGCGTAAGTTGCAAGCCCGGTGCTTTGACGCACAATCGGCGTTCTTTCTTCTATATAAAGGGGCTTGGTGCAGTCCTTTGGGTCTTATTTCCCATAGGCTCTTAGATCACATTAGGATAGCATAAGCTCGAGGCCCGTTCCTTCTACATGGGCTATCCGTTCTCTTTATGGAGGACAGTTGTGGCCTGGATTGTCTGAACATCTAGAATGGATCCATGGAACCATGGATCGAAGAAGAAGCCCATAGAAGGAAGGAATCAAGAAGGGAGAAACCCGGGACCGGTTCAATAATCCGGTTCCTCTTTGGTTCGCCAACCTTACAGCAAATGGCCAGAGGGGAACAACCGAAGAAGCAACTCCTGAGAATACAAAAATGGCAAAGGAATGTCGCCAACTATGAAATCGGACATGGAAGAAGAAAGACGAATCAAAGTAAAGGCAACGTTGAATTGAAATTAAATGAAGAATAAGTCACCATGTAGAGAGTAAGTATACTCCTCAGGTTACTTCTAAAACACTAATCTTGGCATGTTTCGGAATTTTGTTGCGTTTCCCCCTGTATTTGTTTGGATTTCGTATGCTGATTCCTGTTTCTTGATGGAAAATTCATATTTTGATCGGTGGATTAGGGTCACATCAACACATGTTGGCGTTGGAACATTGAAGTGGCGAGAAATTGAGAGCGTTTTGTGAAGCTGAGGGGAAAAAAAAATATGAAGGCTGGGAGTGCCGCTAAGCTGATAGTTGATGCGCTGCTGCAGCGGTTCCTTCCGCTTGCTAGGCGTCGCATCGAAACTGCTCAAGCGCAAGTAAGATTTCCTCACAACCCCTCCCCTCCCCCCGCCGAGGCCTTCTCTCTCTCTTTTTTTTCCCCCTTTCTGTAATAAAAGATGAAATAATCAACCCTAAATTAGACAACTGCATCCAAGAACTGTTCAAGTTAAGTCATATCTTTGAGTTCGTACTACCACTTTCCTGGTTTTCTGCTTATATCGAGTGTGGTTCTTTTTTGGGTTTATTTTTAGAATTTTGTGGAATGAAAACGCCAATGCGGAGATTTGGAAATTTGCTATGGAAGTGGTTCTGCAAATTAAAGCTATGATTAAGAATAACAGCTGGGGGAAAAAATCAATTATGAATTAGGATATCTAAGGTGGGAGGGTTTTTTGTTTTTAGTCCTTCTCACTTAAGAGGTTCGCAGTGAAGGGAAATCAATGCTGGTAGAAGGCAAGGAAAGGGAGCATTTCTACTGCCGTTAACGATAATTTGTATGTATTTCTGGTTTTTTTTTTCTTGGGGAGCAATCACTATTTGGCATTTGAAAATGCAATAGAAAATTTGCATTTGGTGTATGTCACTGCTCAGTTCTTCTTCACTATTTGGGATTTAAAAAATATAAGAAAATAGTAGCTTTTGTGTACTTTGAGCCTCAGATTTCTTCTTCTCTTGCCTTGGAGTTACAGGATGGACAATATCTTCGACCATCAGATCCAGCTTATGAGCAAGTACTGGATTCTTTGGCTATGGTAGCACGACATACACCTGTGCCTCTTTTGGAAGCCCTTTTGCGCTGGAGAGAAAGGTTTGGATGCATTCCTTTTTTGGATTTGGACTGTCAATAGATGGTTTCAGTTGTTACCATAGTCCAAGATGTTCCTACTTTACTGGCCCATGCTCATTTAAAAATTTGTTAGTTTTACTTCTCATGAATGTTACCTGTACATTGGGTTCTTAGTGGAGCTGATTATATTTGTCCGTTATCTCCTGCATTTCAGTCTTGATTTAACAGGCACAATAACCTTTGCTACCATGGCTTAATTGTTCAACATGCCTAATAAATGTTGATTTACATTCCTTGGGAATAGCAGACAAAAAAATAAAAGATTTAAAGATAAGCTTATTCAAATCGGAAAACAATTCTTATATTCTAATTCAACTCTAAGATGTCATTTAGTGAAAAATGACTGACATACATGACTTATCTAAATGAAAATTTTGAACTTTTAAAATAAGCTTTGACTTTTTTCTTCCTTGTTAAGTTGATGTGCAATGGTGTCTTTCTTATCTTTTTATCCACTAAAGTTCCCTGGGCATTAATATTTGCATGAAGGACTTGATAAAATATATGATAGTTGATTCTTTTAATCTAACATGTTTGTAAAGCAATGTATTAAAATCGTATTTCTGTTCTTATCCCATAACCTTTTGATTGCTTTGCAGTGAATCTCCCAAAGGTGCCAATGATGCATCAACATTTCAGAGAAAGGTTTGTTTATTCCCAATCTCTCATCTCAGATAGATGCATCCAAAAGGATTTTTTTATGTTGTAGTATTTAGATATATTATATGTAACACAATGCAATCGCCAAAGTGCCTTGCATTTTGTTCAAATGTCAGCATTGCCTTTAATTACACCACTGGATTGGATAAATCTTGCACGTGTGCAGAAGGGTATAGTTCACCTAGTTCTTTAGATTCCATAGTCAATTGCCTGTTCTTGCTTCATTCAAGGCTATCACCTAACTTCCACAGTATGAAGTATGGCTTTTGCCTACAAGGTGGAATGTTTGTAGATTTTCTTCATCCTGTGACACTGGATTGGGGAGAGGGGAGTCCAAAAGATTATATATATATTTTAAAGTATGAGTCTTAGTTGTCTAACCATGGCTATAATTTTACTTCTTGCATTATTAACTTAAAAGTAAGCAAGGGTTCTTTTGTACTACTCTAAGGAACTAGATGACCACTGGTATCGTAATTTGTCTTATGTTGCGACAGAAGGCATTCTATCTCAGCTATGCTCCATTCTATGCTGTTAGGAGGACTTATTGGAGGAATAGAGTACCAATGGATATGTTTTCCTGTTTGATACATTACTCATGTGGGAATGGTATATCTTCTCGTTTTAGATCCAGTATATCCAGCGAAAGAACAGAAAGTGCTTGAGGAGTACTAATGGAAATACTCATCTTATTGTTCAAAGGCATTCTGTAACTTGAACAACAGTTTGTTAATCATCCCATAAAATGAAGTATCTATTGCTATCACATAGTTCATACTAGTTCACTTGCTCTTTATTTGACTGTTGTCCTCATGCCTTTCAGCTAGCAGTGGAGTGTATATTTTGCTCAGCATGTATCCGCTTTGTGGAGTGTTGCCCCCAGGAGGGACTGACAGGTGTTATCCATGTTCTTGGCAATTTTTAAAGGGCTATTTTCTTCTTTTTTCTTTTCTTTTCTTTTCTTCTTTCTTTGGGAACATGGGGAAAATATTGAATTTTTCTTGTTGAGTCTAATATTTCTATTAATGCTGCAGAGAAACTTTGGATTGGACTTGAAAATTTTGTATTTGACTGGCTAATAAATGCAGACAGGTAAAGCTAATTACCCCAAGTTAGTCATTGCTCATATGAGTATCGATTGCAGTGAAAGGTTCTTAGTGTATACATCTCATGACTACTCAAATGTCAGAACAGTGTACATCAGTCTGGAATTTTGTTATTATATTCCTACTTTGTTATTATGCCGACCCCAACTAGTTTGGGATAAAGGTGATGATGATGATGATTCCTACTTTGTTTTCCCAGAAATTTTGTAAATTTTGCTCATAGACTTCCTTAACATGTGTGATATCAATTTGGAACCTGAGTAGTCGTTCTGGTCGATCATCACTCATCCATGCATTTGCTTTCCATTTTGGTGGACCTTGGATAATGATATTAGTGAGATGTGATTTGTGATTAATGATGTTAAAATCAGTAGTTGCCTTTCTATTAGGTGCATGAAAATTTATTTTCCTATTTGGGCAAGTTTTTAGAATTTATGCCCTACTTTTAAGCCTAGGCATCTCCTGTTTATTTTTCGCATATCTCATGGTTATTGCTCATTGCAGGGTTGTTAGCCAAGTAGAGTATCCTTCTTTGGTAGATCTGAGGGGACTTCTTTTGGATCTAGTTGCACAGCTACTTGGTGCTTTATCTCGGATCAGGTAAAGATAATATCACATAAACTGGCTGTTGATAGGGCTGGATACAGTATGATGAGGGGTAGCTGAGTGTGTTTTTCTGAATTTGGTATTATTTAATGTTTGGTTCTGAAATCTAACATATGTTTGTTCATAATGAATGCTTGTTAGCAGTAAAATTCAAATCATTGCACCAGCACCCTAATAATAATTGTTACAAGAATTACTGATTAATTGGAATTCCCATGTGGGATAAATTGAGTGTTGTGAGCATATTGCTGGAAATTGGATTCGACTAAGCTCCAAGTAGGATTATTGTCAATCCATGCTCATTTTGTTTTGTTCTGGTTTGCAAAACTGAATATAACGCTTATGTTAAGCAGTTGTCATCTTTTTTCTATTTAGTAGTTATTTTCTTATTCCAGATTATATTTTTCTCTCTGTGACATAGCTTGTAAATAGAGTCACCTTTAGAATTTCATTTTGCGAGTGGGGTGCATTATGCTTCACCTTTGGTTTTAAATTCTGGTTCCTTACTCCCTGTTAAAATTCATATAGACTTCTTTCATGGCCAAGTCATTTGCAATTAAAACATGAATCTGCTTGTGACAAGGCTCAGAAGAAATGTAATTGCTTAGGTCATCAACTTTTCTGACACCTTGGATCAATGTCTAATTAATTTCTTAATTCTTCTATGGTTAGTACATTCAAATAATTTAATTTCTCCTAAATTCTCTCCTTCAGAAGCTAAAATGCTGGATAATGTTTGCTGACTTATCTTGTATATCTTTTCATTTTATTTTTAATTTTTAATAAAATCCTTGGTACAGGTTATTTAGGTCAGCTTGTCTGACTTAATGTTTAGTGTTCAGTTTTTAATAGATTACAAGTTACTAGAAATAAAAAGGGAAATTTGCAGGAAGTACCTTTGATTGGTGTATAATTCATTTCTTCTTCCCTTTTGTTTTGTTTGTGTGTCAGTCTTGCGCACATTTTTATATAGTTTAATTTCTTTAGCATTAGAGTGTTTCGTCAATGGTTTGAACTGAGAGTTCATTTTGTGTCTTATGTATTGTTAAGGTTGTTCCAACAATGATTTAAAGTCCACCAGTGCATATATGTACATGATGGGCTCCATCCAAGTTTTTTTTTTTTAAATGTGCTTGAGTGGTTACTATGGTTATTGATTCAGCAATATCATTTCTCACCTTACCCAGTTTTTATGACAGCTTTTGTTTCTCTTGGCAGATTTAGCTCTGTGACTGAGAGCTTTTTCATGGAACTCAATACACGTCGTATTGATACTAGTGTTGCTCGAAGTGAAACACTTTGTATTATCAATGGAATGCGCTACCTGAAGCTTGGGGTGAGCTTTGATTGATAATATTGGTCAATTTTTAATGTTAGAAATTTTTCTAATGATAAGATGTCTATCAGGTTAAGACCGAGGGTGGTTTGAATGCATCAGCTTCCTTTGTGGCAAAGGCTAATCCACTGAATCGTTCTCCCCATAAACGTAAAAGTGAACTGTACCATGCCTTGTGCAATATGCTTTCAAACATTTTAGCACCACTGGCAGATGGTGGAAAGGGTCAGTGGCCTCCTTTGGGTGTTGAACCTGCTCTTACTCTTTGGTACGAAGCTGTTGCTCGCATTAGGTCGCAGCTCATGATGTGGATGGATAAACAGAGCAAACATATAGCTGTAAGTACATTGAAAAGCATAATTTCAGGTTATATACATATGCACTTGAATAAATGATTTTTCCAGAAGCAAAATGTGAATTCCTTTAATTTCCAAGTAGTTTGGAAGAAAATCATTAATTTTTATAGTGTTCAACTATTAAAATCCAAATTGTGATTTTGCAAACTCATATTAACTGATAAGAATTTGGTTCCAACAATTGTCAGATGAATTATTACGTTAGTTTTAATGAGCTTGTTATAGAGAACCAAAAAAAGTATGACATATTTAACATATTTGCATGCAAACTGTCAAGTTTTGAGTATCTGATTGGCTAGTTATTTACAGGCGTTAGCACTTGCTTGGAGTATTTTCTGTAGAAAAAGTGGAAAAAAATTACTGCATTAGTCATTTCAGTTCATGGTATAAGCACAATATGTTCGATTGTTGCTAAGTTAATGACAGACAGGCGGTGTGAATTCTTTGTAGCCCTAGTTCTCCAAGTGCTTATTTTTATTTATTTTTCTTTTCTAATTAATGGAAGTTACAATGTTTAGGTTGGTTACCCTTTGGTGACTCTTCTCCTTTGTCTTGGTGACCCTAATGTTTTCCTCATCAATTTTGGTACTCACATGGAACTACTATACAAGCATCTTAAGGTAAGTTGTGTTTTGTTAACCTTTTCCAGGATTCTTTTCTTTTCCTTTTGTTGTACTATCAGTTGTGTGGTGATGCCATGTCATAGCTTGAAGTACTATTTTCTTGCATGTAATTTGTCATGCTCCCCAAATATGTAATTTGGAATCTGTCATGCAGGACAAAAACCATCGTTTCATGGCCTTAGATTGTCTGCATCGTGTTTTGAGGTTTTACTTGAGTGTTCATGGTGATTCCCAACCTCCAAATCGTGTGTGGGATTATCTGGACAGCGTGACCTCACAACTTTTGACTATTATCAGGAAAGGAATGCTTACACAGGATGTCCAGCATGATAAACTTGTAGAGTTCTGTGTCACCATTGCAGAGCATAATCTTGACTTTGCTATGAACCATATGATATTGGAATTACTGAAGCAAGATAGTTCAAGTGAAGCAAAGGTTATTGGTCTTCGTGCTTTGCTTGCAATTGTGTCTCCTACAAGCCAACATGTTGGTTTGGAAATTCTTCATGGTAAAAACACTGAGTTTGTTCAATTTAGGTAGTCTGTATCTGTTAAAACACTGGATTTAGTTTGAGATTGTTTGTCCTTTACAGTTCGAGGTGTTGGGCATTATGTTCCAAAAGTGAAGGCTGCAATTGAATCTATTCTCAGATCCTGCCATAAAACTTACAGTGGAGCTCTCCTAATTTCTTCAAAGACCAACATCGGTATTCGCCCTCTTTTCGAGCAAATCACACACACAAAGACACAGTTAGGCAATGTGCTCTATTCATTTTCCTAAAGTTTATGTTCATAATCATTAACTTGCTATTTGTTAGTTGAATGAACTCAAGTATGATTGGCTTGCAGTTTTGTCTAATGCAAATTGTTTTAAATTGTTACTAGCTTAATGTCTTTACTGAACTTTGGATAACACACTTTTGGGTGTAAAATACATTGTGAGGTTAAATTCTGTTTGCTAGCTAATTATGTGGTCAATAGTATTTTTGTTATACAACAATGACTTAACCTAAACGAGTCAATTATTAGTATACAATGTGAAGTAGTTTTTGTTAATCTGTCTCTTAAGAGAGCCTCAGCACCTGATTGGTGGTTTGTGATAAATGGTTGCATATATGTCCAAGCAACTGGAAGTCTTTCGCCTTATAGCATATTATGTTGGAGTTTATAGGTTTTGACAGAGAACAACAGTCTCAAGGAAGTTGTGGGCTTTTTTTTTTTTTTTTTTTTTTTTTTTGTGCCTTCTAATTCTTGATCCTTTTTTATCACTTGCTTTTTGTGAGGAGAATTGGAGTTCCTATTTTTTTTCTTTTTTTTTCCTTGGCAGAAAGAAAAAGGTTAAGGTTTCAATAGTCAACTAATGAGTTTGAGAGATTCCAATGTCACTATTTTAGTTCTTTTTGATACAGTGATATCGGGGACTTTTCATTTTATTGATGCCCTATCATTTGTTTTTTATTCTAAGGAAATGTTGGATTGGAATATAGTTATTTTGTCATTTCAGAATTCCAGGATTGTAACAGTACAATTTTGTATTTGCTGTTTCCTGCCTTTTGACTGACTACTGTTCTTTGTAGATACCATTTTGTTTTCTTCTTTTGCCTTCTCATTAATTTGTTTATTTTGTGGAATCATAATTTTTACCTTTAATTGTTGCCTCTTTGTTACTTGAACTACATCCAATTCCCCACTGAATGGTTCTGAGAAATAAGTTCTTTTCTTTGGTGTCATTTTTAGATATTTTTAGTTTTGCTCACAAAGTTGGCCTATAAGAAATTGATCATTTGCTTCTACAGATGCTGTGACTAGGGAGAAGTCCCAGGGATATCTATTCCGCTCAGTGCTGAAGTGCATACCATATCTGATAGAAGAAGTTGGCCGGAGTGATAAGATTACTGAAATAATTCCTCAACATCACATCAGTATTGATCCTGGAGTCCGAGAAGAAGCTGTTCAGGTACTCAATCGCATCGTGAGATACCTACCCCATCGACGTTTTGCAGTTATGAGAGGGATGGCAAATTTTATCTTAAATCTTCCTGATGAGTTCCCTCTTCTAATTCAAACATCACTTGTACGTCTTCTGGAGCTCATGCGGTTTTGGAGAGCTTGTCTGGTTGATGATAAGATCCAACATGATGCAATGGATGCTAAACGTCTCCAGAGAAACGAAGGACTGAAGAAGTCTTCTTTCCATCAACCTCAAGAAGCAATTGAATTCCGTGCATCTGAAATGGATGCTGTTGGTCTTATATTTCTTAGTTCTGTTGATAGCCAGATCAGGCACACAGCATTGGAGTTATTGCGTTGCATTCGAGCACTGCGAAATGATATACGAGAGTTTTCAGTTCTTGAAAGATCAGATTATGTATTGAAAAATGAAGCTGAGCCGATATTTATAATCGATGTTTTAGAAGAACATGGGGTAATTTTCTTAAAATTTGTTAATGCCGTAGATTGCCCCTGATTTAATCTTTTAGTCTTTTTATTTATTGAATTCATATTCATCTCAGAGATGTCTTTTTCAGGATGATATAGTTCAGAGCTGTTACTGGGATTCTGGTCGTCATTTTGATATGAAACGAGAATTTGATGCTGTACCTCCTGATGTTACTCTCCAGTCTATTCTATTTGAGAGCCCTGATAAGAATAGATGGGCCAGATGCCTAAGTGAGCTTGTAAAATATGCAGCTGAGCTTTGCCCTAGTTCCGTTCAACATGCAAAGTAAATTCCTATTGTTGCTGTTTCTGAAGAACATCTATCCCTGGAAATCTTTTTGATCAATTTTTATCACATTGGCTTTGCAGTTTTGCTTGTGTCCTTTTTGCTACCAGGACAGAGTGTCAGCAATGCACCCATTTGGGTCTTAGGAGATATTGTTGACCTCTAGCCTATATGCACATCTCTCTCTCTCTCTCTCTGAAGTTTCTTCCCATTGTGTGATTGTCTCTGTAATATAATTTCGTCTTTATCAAGACATCATGATTTAAGGTTGAATGGTGATCCTAATTGCACAATGTTTAACTAAACTTTAGCTGTTTGGCAAGCCTTTTCTTTGCATCCATTACGTTGAGATAAATATATGATTGTTAATCTTTACATTTCTGGTTTTCTATCCTCGTTACAGGCAAGTAACTTAAATAAACAAGTGTAGGCACTTTTATGTTATGGTTATGTTTATTTGCAGGTCAGAAGTTATTCAGCGTCTTGGACATATTACACCTGCTGAGTTGGGTGGGAAGGCCCATCCATCGCAGGATACAGATAACAAGCTGGATCAGTGGCTAATGTATGCAATGTTTGCATGTTCGTGTCCTCCAGATAGCAAGGATGGTGGCATTTCTTCCATGACAAAAGATCTATTCCGTCTGATTTTCCTCTCCCTAAAATCTGGTTCTGAAGCTTATATAGTAAGTAACAGCTACTAAAAAAAAAATTTAACAACTAAAGTTTATTGTGGAATCATCTTTTGCAGCCAATTTTGGTTATTTTTTTTCTCAAGCTTCCCCCTTTCTGCAGAAGCTTTTAAAAGAAGAAATGCAGTCATGCTCCCTTTTCTGCTTTACTAATATGTAATTCATTGTATCTCATTGCAGCAAGCAGCCACCATGGCTCTTGGTCATTCACATCTGGAAATATGTGAAGTCATGTTTAGCGAACTTGCATCTTTCATTGAAGAGGTTTCTCTTGAAACTGAGGGGAAACCAAAATGGAAGGTATTACTTGTTTTTGGATGCCTCTTACTTTTAAATATCCTCTCTTGTTTCCCTGCTTTGTTCCTTTTTGAAATGCACCTTCTGCACTTGCAAGGTTGTTTTGTGCTTTGGTGGGGGGTTAAAGGTTTGGTTTAATGGAAATCCACGCTGGTTTCAGGCATAACTTTGTCTCACCATCTTTCCTCTTTTATATCTCTCTTTTGGCGGTGGTGAGCATGATTTCACAGCCAGCACTCATGCCATAGCTGTGTGCTTCAGTATTGCTGCTTTATGTCCAAAATGAAGATCTCTTGCCTCCCTCACCCCCAAGTTGTGGTTACTCTTATACTTGTCATCTGCTTTATCTTGTTTGCGCCAAGGCAATCAACACTCTTTAATTTGTGTATCCATGGACCTCATCCCAGATTACTAATTTTTGAAGTCAATTTGACAATATATTAATACAGAAGCATCAAAAGTCAAGCTCTCTAGCTACCGGTAAATAAGAATTAAGATGAACCATTTCTGAAAGTTACCTCTCTAAAGTCCATCTGTTCATTTATTGCTTATGCATGGCAAAATCCAAGCATATTTCACTGGGATAATTTCTATCTTATACCCTCTTTGATCCATTTTGACTAATAATGTGTCTCTGGCAGTTTTGGTGGTCCAAAATTCCTTATCCATTCACTTGATTCTGTTAGAATTGGTCTGGGTGGAAAAATTTTCCCTTATCAGATTTATATGATCTATATAAAAAATCCTGATTTGAATGATTTCATAACTATGTAATTACTCATTATGCAACTTCCCAAGTCCAGTAAGATTCAGAAAATTTCAGTTTGGAAAAAGAAAAGGGAAAAAGAAAAACTTTGGAATCTCCTTTCCTTTTCTTTTAATTGACATGGACTGCATTTTCTTTTAACTTGAGGCTGTTACTCCAGTTTTTTTTTTTTTTTTTTCAACTATTATCTCGATTATCATTGTTTGTGGATCAAATCAATGATTCACCTGCAATGGCACCTCATACATTCTATATCTGATTGATGGTTATTGCATAGGGTGAGTGGATATAGTATTCCTGAATTTCTTTTCCATAAAATCCTGTCAGTTGTGTTTACACAGAATCTTTTGATTCTGCTGATACAGAGTCAAAAATCCCGTCGTGAAGAATTTCGTATCCATGCCACAAATATATACCGTACTGTTGCTGAGAATATCTGGCCTGGTATGCTAAGCCGGAAACCAGTTTTTCGCCTTCATTATTTGAGGTTCATTGAAGAAACTACTAGGCAGATATTAATGGCTCCACCTGAAAGTTTTCAAGATATGCAGCCTCTTCGTTTTGCGCTTGCTTCTGTTATAAGATATTTGGCACCTGAATTTGTTGATTCAAAATCAGAGAAATTTGATATCAGAACTAGAAAGCGTCTTTTTGATCTGCTGCTCTCTTGGAGTGATGAGACAGGTAGCACATGGAATCAGGATGGAGCTAGTGATTACCGACGTGAAGTTGAAAGGTACAAATCTTCTCAACACAGTCGGTCAAAGGACTCAATAGATAAACTTTCATTTGATAAGGAATTGGGAGAGCAGGTTGAGGCAATCCAGTGGGCCTCCATGAATGCAATGGCATCACTCTTGTATGGGCCTTGTTTTGATGATAATGCTAGAAAGATGAGTGGACGGGTTATATCTTGGATTAACAGCCTGTTTATTGAGCCTGCACCAAGGGCCCCATTTGGTCATTCACCAGCTGATCCAAGAACGCCATCTTACTCAAAATACACTGGAGAAGTTGGCCGTGGTGCCACTGGTCGTGATAAGCATAAAGGTGGCCACCTTAGAGTTTCCCTTGCAAAGCTGGCTCTGAAGAATCTTCTTCTTACTAATTTGGATCTATTCCCTGCTTGTATTGATCAGGTAAAATATCATGTCCTTCTGCTATCTATTGCAAATGAAGCAATTTCTTCTTTACCACTTCTGGCTTGTAGTCAGTTTAAGTCAACTTCAATAATCATAGTTGACACCTGTAATAGACTTATGGTGAAACATACTCTGACTTAAACTGTAGCAACACCTGAAACTCAAATTTTTCCTTTTTTATCTGGGAATGCAATCAGACAAGTGTACATCATTTTTTTTTCTCCAATTTTGTAGCTGTCTGTTGGAATAATGAAATGCTGCATTTGTTCTTAAACATTCTCTTTTTCTGAGTGTATCTTGTCTATTCAGTTTTCCCACTCTGTTTTCCTGCAGTGCTATTATTCTGATGCTGCTATAGCCGATGGCTACTTTAGTGTGCTGGCTGAGGTCTACATGCGTCAGGAAATACCAAAATGTGAAATACAGAGGCTGTTAAGCCTTATCCTCTATAAGGTGGTTGATCCATCCCGACAAATCCGTGATGATGCCCTTCAAATGCTTGAGACACTTTCTGTGCGTGCATGGGCTGAAGATGGCACTGAAGGCTCAGGAAGCTATAGAGCTGCTGTTGTTGGCAACCTTCCTGACTCATATCAACAGTTCCAATACAAACTCTCTTGCAAACTTGCTAAAGATCATCCTGAACTGAGCCAACTACTTTGCGAAGAAATAATGCAGAGGCAACTTGATGCAGTTGATATAATTGCACAGCACCAAGTGCTTACCTGCATGGCTCCATGGATTGAGAATCTCAACTTTTGGAAACTTAAAGACTCAGGCTGGAGTGAAAGACTGCTGAAAAGTTTGTATTATGTTACATGGCGGCACGGTGATCAGTTCCCTGACGAAATTGAAAAGCTTTGGAGCACTATAGCTAGCAAGCCTCGGAATATTAGTCCAGTTTTGGATTTCTTGATTACAAAGGGGATTGAAGATTGTGATTCGAATGCCTCAGCTGAAATTAGTGGAGCGTTTGCTACATATTTTTCAGTTGCTAAAAGGGTTAGCTTATATTTAGCTCGAATTTGCCCTCAACGAACAATTGATCACTTGGTTTACCAATTGTCTCAGCGGATGCTCGAGGATAGTGTGGAACCCATAAGGGCTGGTGCTGGTAAGGCTGATGCCAATGGGAATTTTGTGTTGGAATTCTCTCAGGGGCCTGCTGTGGCTCAGACTGCATCTGTTATAGACAGCCAACCTCATATGTCACCTTTGTTGGTCCGCGGATCCCTTGATGGTCCACTAAGGAATGCCAGTGGAAGCTTGAGCTGGAGAACAGCAGCTGTTGGAGGCCGAAGTGCCTCAGGACCATTGAGTTCTATGGCACCGGAGTTAAATATTGTTCCTGTTTCTGCTGGCCGGTCTGGCCAACTTCTTCCATCACTCGTAAATATGTCAGGGCCATTGATGGGAGTTCGCAGTTCAACTGGAAGCCTACGAAGCCGCCATGTCTCTCGAGATAGTGGAGACTACCTTATTGACACACCCAACTCTGGGGAAGATGGGTTGCATTCTGGGGCTGCAATGCATGGTGTGAATGCAAAAGAACTTCAATCTGCTTTACAAGGACACCAGCAACATTCACTAAGTCATGCCGATATAGCATTGATCTTGCTTGCTGAAATTGCCTATGAGAATGATGAAGATTTTCGAGAACACTTACCTTTGCTCTTTCATGTTACATTTGTCTCAATGGATAGTTCAGAGGATATCGTGCTGGAGCATTGCCAGCACCTACTTGTTAATCTGCTGTATTCTCTTGCCGGCCGACACTTGGAGTTGTATGATGTGGAAAACAATGATGGAGAAAACAAGCAGCAGGTTGTGAGCTTAATTAAATATGTCCAATCAAAAAGAAGTATCATGATGTGGGAGAATGAGGATCCTACAGTTGTAAGAATTGAGCTCCCTAGTGCAGCACTCTTGTCAGCCCTTGTGCAGAGCATGGTTGATGCAATTTTCTTTCAAGGAGATCTTCGGGAAACTTGGGGAGCAGAGGCTCTTAAATGGGCTATGGAGTGCACATCAAGGCACCTTGCTTGCCGCTCACACCAGATTTATCGAGCACTTCGTCCTCGTGTCACAAATGATGCATGTGTAGCTTTGCTTCGCTGCCTCCACAGGTGCTTGGCGAATCCAGTACCAGCAGTATTAGGCTTCATTATGGAAATCCTGTTGACATTGCAGGTGATGGTGGATAATATGGAGCCTGAAAAAGTGATACTCTACCCCCAGCTTTTTTGGGGTTGTGTAGCCATGATGCATACAGATTTTGTCCATGTTTATTGCCAGGTGCTTGAGCTCTTCTCTAGGGTCATTGACCGTTTATCTTTTCGTGATAGAACAACAGAAAATGTGCTTCTCTCAAGTATGCCACGCGACGAGCTGGATAGAAGCATTTCTGATGTTACTGACTTTCAGCGGTTGGAATCAAAGAATTCCTATGAACCATCATCATCATCTAATGGCAAGGTACCAGCATTTGAAGGAGTGCAGCCACTAGTGCTGAAAGGGCTCATGTCATCTGTTAGTCATGGTGTTTCTATAGAGGTTCTGTCACGGATCACTGTGCCTTCATGTGATTCAATTTTTGGGGATTCTGAAACACGACTTTTGATGCACATCACTGGCTTACTTCCATGGCTTTGCTTACAGCTCAGCCAAGATGTAGTTGTGGGCCCTGTGGGCCCTGCTTCTCCACTCCAACAGCAGTTCCCGAAGGCTTGTTCTGTTGCAACCAATATTGCAATCTGGTGCCGAGCAAAATCATTGGATGAGCTAGCAACTGTGTTTATGATTTACTCCCGTGGGGACATCAAAAACATAGACAATCTTCTTGCTTGTGTTTCACCCCTATTATGCAACGAGTGGTTTCCAAAGCATTCAGCTTTGGCTTTTGGGCACCTTCTAAGGCTCCTAGAGAAAGGACCAATTGAATATCAACGCGTTATTCTTCTTATGTTGAAGGCATTGCTTCAGCATACTCCAATGGATGCAGCTCAGAGCCCCCATATGTATGCAATTGTTTCTCAACTGGTCGAGAGTACGTTGTGCTGGGAGGCACTTAGTGTTTTGGAAGCTCTCTTACAGAGTTGTAGCTCTTTGCCAGCTTCCCATCCTTATGATTCTGGGTCATTTGAAAATGGCCTTGGTGTGGCAGATGAGAAGATTCTGGCTCCACAAACCTCATTTAAAGCTCGAAGTGGGCCATTACAGTTGGCAATGGGGTTGGGGCTTGGAACTGGATCCACGCCAGTCAACCAAGCTAATGCAACTGAATCAGGCTTGTCACCTAGGGACCTGGCATTGCGTAACACCCGGTTAATGCTTGGGCGGGTTCTTGATGGTTGTGCACTTGGGAGGAGAAGAGATTACAGAAGGCTGGTTCCTTTTGTGACGAGCATTGGCCACGGTTAATTTATTTTTTTCCCCATCTCTATTCGAGAGGGAATGCTGGAAATTATGGTGGGTGTTTTTGTAAATAGATGGCCGATTTAGAGGTCGTTTAAAAGTGTAGTTTTTAGGTCTATTATTTAGGGTGCTCCATGCCACCTTTTTGCCACGAACAGGCATGGTCAATATTTAGGACCCAACTTCCTTTAAGAGTTGGGCGTGATAGAAAAGGTATTCTTGTCACTGTATTAGTCATGTTCTGCTGTCTGAGATTACGTTTTATCTCTGAATTAGATCGATTATCCATGTATAGTTGTGGGAAACAGTGTGTCCGGTTAATCATATACAATAGTTTCTCTTCAACCTCGACAGAAACGGGATCCTTGCGTGCATCCATAATATGATGTATATGGGTTCATTTGGTCAAATGGCAGTGGCAGCTTATTAAAAAATCTAGCCAAAGTACCTCATTTGATGGATGTTTTAGACAACAGGAAAATGACTCTCATTACTGATAGACCAGGTTCAGGGTGTGGCTGTATCAGAAAAAAATAATCACAGTATGAAAAGTAGAGATTTTTCTAAGTCTATATTTTCTCTAGTTACAAACCAAATCATTAGTACAAGCAACTTGAACAGATTGATCTTAAATATCGGCAACTTGCCTACAGCAAACAGACATCCGATTTGAACAAAACTAAATACAACACCACTCAACACTGACATAAAAATAAAGGCCAATTTTCCAAATACGTTTTTACACATTGCAAAAAAGTAAAAGCCAAAGTTCCAAATAGTACATTTTTATACATTACGACCAAATTAACTCAACACTAACACTAAGCAGAGTGCCTTTACTAAAACTTCTTGGAGCAGATTTTCTACAAGCCCAAAACGCCCATTCGGCACCTACTAGTAGGATACCACACTTGGGAACCTTCGGTGCTTAGGTGCGCATATGAACTGCCCGGATTCACAGACTCGCATTCAACACCAGAGATCACTCCCGTGGTGATGCATTCTTCTTAAACAATGCATAGGCATCACTATATATTGCCACCGCATTAGAAAATACAGCAAGGACAATCATGAATACACACAAGATCTTGTCCTTCTTTGTTGCTATGCCATATCGGTCCCTGGAACACCATGCAAAAACTAATCAACATTTAAAAATTAGATCAACTTCTCTATAGAGCTATTAATCTTGAGACCACAAGATTAGACATCAAAAGCCTCCTTGACATGATATGAAAATCACCATGTCAGGTTTCAAAAGTAAATATTTGATCAAAAATGTCCCCCCAATTAAAGTTTCTGATTCAGATATTTCTTCATTATTGTTGATTACCTTCTAGTAGTTACAGATAATAGAGATAAAATTGGGAACCAATGGTAAACAGAAGTGATACAATGGAGCTGTACCTTAGAGTAACTGCGGCAGGAAAGATGAATCCAATGCAAACTGCAGCAGTGGCTCCAGTGAACTGGAATGCATCCCAAATGCTGGGTATGAAATTTGCCCCCAAAAAGATGAGACCAATGAGACAGGTGCTGAGTAACGCAAATCTCAGGTTGTCTGCAGTCAAAGGCCTTGCAGATGGAAAGAGAAGGCCATCCAAATTCAACCGTAAGGGGTAGAAAACAATAGGAAATACAAGCATCAGGTGGGCAGCATAGCTAATACGAATTGCATCATTAAGCATGGAGCCATAGGGAATTCCAAGATTAGAATCGAAGTTGGAAAGCACATCATCAAGCGTTGCATCACCAAATAATAGGAACCCAAAGAGACTTGTCATCACATAGACCGTTGCACAGAGAGTCAGTGAGGTTCGTACAACTGCTTTTATCTGGGTGTTGTCCTCGAGTTCATTGTCTATTGAGTGAACTGCAAAATATCAGTTGTCAGAAAACCTACCTTTGTAGATCCAGTACATCTAATGTTCAAGGAGAAATAACTTGAATAAAACAAAGAGTTATCTGCATGTGTTTATTTTCAGATTCGATCGAGGTATCTGATTGCATTTCAAGCTATACATTTTTCCTCTTTTTTTCCATTACCTTATTAAAAACTAGGGATAGATTTTATGTAATTCCCAATAAAAATTAATCTACCGGCAAAGAAACTACTTGTCCAGCTAAGATATTATAGATTTTGAATGTCAAACTAATACAATCAAACACTATTTCACCTACATGAATTTGATTTCACAATTCTCAGAACTAGTGTTTCTCATAATTCAAGTCACTAACATCAAATCAAGAAAAGACAAGCATATGGATCAGCAACTGAACTTCATACCATTGTAGTGGCAGATGTAGGCAGTGACAAGAACAGGCACCACGGTGAAGAGTTTAAAGAATGATGCCAGATTATAAACATTAGGAAACAATCTAGGCATCAAAACAGTTCCACTGATCAATTTGAAAAGAGTAATTCCCACCATAATTACAAGAAAGACCGCAGCTAGTCCAACAGATAATGCAGATGTGAATTTCAAAGAATCTGCAACCAGAAGAAAAGAAAGTGAAAACTTCCACATAAAGAATTAAATAGAAATTAAAAGATGGAAGATTTAATAACTTGAGTTGAAATATCTAATGGCATGTATAAAACACTTCACTAAATTTAAATTCAATAGCTGTATTTTCTCTGGATCAATTATCCTCCAATGAGAAAAGGAGAGATAATAGGCCCCTGAACATAAAAATCATGAACATATGATACCTCACAGCACCCATCATTGATGAAGCAACTTAAATAATGGGAACAAATTCTCATGCTTGTGACAGACAATTAGAGTCCAGGCCCCAAAAGGAAATAAAGCATTAGATTCTTTAACAATTATCTGGGTGCTATTTTGCAATTCAGTTAGTATTAAGCACAAGTATAGTATAATAGATGCATCACAAAGCTTATCAGAAAAGCTGAACCAAGCAAACAAGAGATAGTTGATCCAGGCGTTAGTCACAAAGAAAACCAATGTCAACCAAAATACTAGATCTTAGAAAGGAAGAAGATATCCAATTTATACAAATTCCAAATATTATTACAAGGACTTTACCAATACGCTTTAAACTTGCCAATGGGGCAAATATCACAAGGGTTGTGATGAGGAGAATGGAAGTTCTTCCATTCCACCAGTGTACCCCGAACCACCCTTCCAGAACACCAGTATGGTGAATCCCACTTGATGTTGTTCCAGAAAGTACATCACCTTTAACAACATAAACAAAAGCAATGCATGTAGCTTGTAAGTCAAAAAAGATCAAAAAGGAACTGACAGGCTCAAAACTATGAAAAACTTCACTGCGTACATATAAGTGAAAAAAACAGATTATGAATTCAGGAATTAGCCATACCGATTATGATCATGTACACAATAAGAACGCCTACATTATTGATCAAAACACAAATTTGCAACAACATGCGACCATACTTTCCAAAAGTATCCCCCATAAGACCTCCATAAGAAACAGATTTGGAAGTCCGACTAAACCTGATTAAGAACTCAATTGAAGCCTCGGTCAAGAATGCCATAAAGATGATCATAGCCACCCCAGGAATAAGACCCAGCACTTTCATAGTGGCAGGTAAGGCCATTATACCGGCACCAACGACAGTGGTTGACAAATTGAAAACAGCCCCACTGAAAGCAGCCCCAT
This sequence comes from Gynochthodes officinalis, assembly GCA_020080225.1. Lineage (NCBI taxonomy): Eukaryota > Viridiplantae > Streptophyta > Magnoliopsida > Gentianales > Rubiaceae > Gynochthodes > Gynochthodes officinalis. The sequence continues at coordinate 34,942,416 of CM034621.1, read as the reverse complement.
TGAATTCATCAAACCCAGCATCTTCCTCGTGCTTGGTAGGCAACAAAGGAGACTTCTCGTTAACCACTGGTTTGCTCTTTCTTGACTTCTTTTCTTTCATTTGTTTATGGCTTCCAATCGTCATCTTACAACTCTTCAGAAGCTACGAGCTACAGTAAAAATAAAATTTTAAGTATTTGCAGCTGTTCAATGTCCTACTCCTACCGCAAGATTATCCTGCATCAGAAAGCTTAACAAGTTAGCTTTCCAGCTTTCAAATCAAGTAAAGGACAGATATATTCCCATTCCAAAACTTGGCAAGATTTTAAACGGATACGATTTAGGATTACGCGTATAATATTTCGTGTTCAAAATGAAAGCATCACAATTTTGTGAAGATTAAATGAACTCTTGTGACTGATGCAGAGAGGAAAAATCAATCAGAGTGAGAACAGGTAGAACCAACAGAATTCTATAGTTATCTTAGAAAGCACTTCAATTTGGAAGTTTGAGCTTTTCAGAAACCATCCAAGGTAATTTAATTGCAGAAAAATCAGTTTAACCTGAAACATCTTTATCCAAAACTGAAGCAAGAAATGTGCATTAAAGATGGAAGCTTTTATCAATAATTCCACAGACCCAATTGCTGAAATTAATCTGAATTACCCAGATCATACCTGATATAATTCCTAGGCACAATCCAGCCAGAAATCGACCAAATACGAATTCTGGAAAATAATATTCTATACAGGGTTGAAAAAATCAATCAAATTATTCAAAGACCGATACTCTGAAACTTTCTTAAAGAAAAGCTGGCGAATAAAAATCAAAACTTTGAAAAAATATCAAAGGCCTGGAATGAAAAAATCTTTCCTCTTTAAGCATGAGCTGGTGCTGAATATATACAATACAGAGAAGGCGGAGCGCAGAAGAAAGAGAAAATGCTTACGCAACTCATTGATGTGTGTTTTTTTTCCTCCTAATCTACAGTGTAGATGACGCTGAAGTCTGGCCCAAAACCAGAATAAGAAAAAAAATTAACAATAAACTTCAATAATGACGTCTTACATGAACAGAAAGTAGCCCGAGGAATACAGAGCCGAATTATCCACAGTGAAACAGAATTGACCTTCTGGGTCCTCCTTTTTTCAAAAAAAAAAAAAAAATGGAAACGGAAAACAAAAAATGGTAAAATTTGCAGAAGAAGGAGGATTTCCAATTGAGAGTCGAAATGCCCTTCTCCACCTTCTTCTTGCTATCAAAATGGATATCCTTCTCCACCTTCTTCTTCACCCCCTTATTTTACAGACCCAAATCAGAATGAGACGGAGAGCAGCGCGAGAGATTGGGGTCGGAGAAGAACAAGGAGAAGTTGCAGGTGAATTGTCATTTTATGTTGGAAGATTACACGGGACTTGTCTTACAATAATGTTTTGTTTTTGGCATTATCTAATTATGGAAGGTGCATTTATATAAGGATTGTGTTTGATTCGTATCTATTTTAATTTTTTAATTGTCCTTTGCTGAATCGGCACTGGCGTGTGGTTTTAAATTCTTTAGAATAATGCATGTGACAAATATTCAAAAGAGGATCGTCAGGGAGTAAATATTTATTACATCTCAGCAACCTTAGGGTCTGTTTGGACTTTGGAGGGTGTTCTCATTTGTATTTAGAAAAAAGTTATATTATAATGTGTAAAAATTTTGGTAGGTATTTTTTTATAAAAAAAATATTTTGGAGGGAAAAATAAAACGAATTTTTTTAAAAAATTATGTGAGAGAAATTTGAGTGGAAAAATTTAATTTTAAATTTTGAAATAAAAATGTGTTTGGATAATTTGTTTTTATTTGAGAATTTACTTATTTGCAAACAAAAACCCTTAACCCAAACAGGTCCTTATACTCCTTTGTTTTAATTTTATTTTATAATATTTCTTTCCTTTAAGAATAAATTCTTATATTATTTTTACAGGGTAATAATTATGTACAATTTAAAGCTAAAAAAATCATTTGTTTAATAATTCATTAAATATTACTAAAAGTATTGTACTCATGTAAAAGTAATTTATTTGTGATCAAAAGAGTAGTGGTGTTATAATTTATTGGTCGAGGTTTGCAGGTACTTACATGGATGCGTTTTGATTAACTTAATGGGTTAAATTTAATATTTATTCTATTTAAAATATTTTTTTTTCACATTTTTCTTTGTTTAAAGAAGAGTATAGATTTGGTGAAATTTTTATTGTGTCATTTATAGAAGTAATATAAACATAAGCCTTAGAATTAAAGAGTAATAATGCATAGTTAAAGTTATAATTAATAGGTCAATTAGTATGTTCTAACTTGTAATTACTAATAAATCACGTGTTTTAATTATGAGAGAATAACATTTATTATGATAATTCTGACAAAAAAAACTTATTAGACATTCAATAATATAAAAACACGCAAGAGATTTTTTATTTTTCATCTTATGCTCAATACTCTACCCACATAGAAATACCCGATAAAAAAAACCTTCTATTAAAACAAGCCGCAACCGTGCAAAGCTAAGGCGTAGTTGTTATTCATACAAAAGCAAATCCATTCTTCAGAAAATCAACCCAAAATCAAGCACGCCCAAACAACAAGCAAATCAATTTGTCAAGCTGTTCTTCATACAAAACGATATACCTTATTTGGACAAATAAGTTATGTTCTCTCCTAACCAAAAAAATATTCAATGATTTTCGCCCGAAGAGGCCATTTTCTCTTTTTTTTTTTTTTTTTGCGAAGAAAAGGTCAAAAATTTTTTGTGTGTGATGAAGATTTATTCATTCATCAATAAAATAAATTTTCAAAAAAAACTTCATGAATGTGCTCTTTCATTTTTCATTTTTTTTTTTTTTTTTTTTTTTTTTTTTTTCAATCTTCTTGGGACGAATGTCCGTCATGTCGTGGTGTAAGTTTTAAGGCGTTAGGTATTAGATTTAATTTTAATTATTTTTTTTGGTTTTTACCTGTTTTTTTAGTTAGTGCGCTAGCTTAAGATGTCCTTTATAATCCGTATAATAATAGTTATATTTATATATTTTTTTTTTTTTTTTTTTTTTTTTCTTTTTTTTTTTTTTTCTTTTTTTTTTTTTTTTTTTTTTTTTTTTTTTTTCTTTTCTTTTATTTGTTATGTTTTTATAGTTGTGTCACAGGTATTTTGATATCTGCACTGCCTTCTTTATATTATATATATTTTATTCTTTTATATAAATTTTAATGTTTTTAAAAAAAATATTATTTTCATCCTAAAAAGTTAATAGGTGACCGATGAACAACTTATTGTGTCGATATGTTGTCAAACTGTTAATAAGATTCTCATCAAATTCCAATAATTTACCAAAATCTGATTGATTAGCCAACAACGGTAGATTGTTAATTGGTGAAATATATATATATTTTTAATTACTAACTATGACTTATCAAGTCAAATGGGTTCAACATAATTTAACATTCAACTGATTATTATTCAACTTGAGATTCATCTCGTCAAAATCAAATAAGTCAAGATAATGAATTGGCAAGATTGAATTTGTTGGTTAAATTTACTTTGGTTAGTTATAAGGAGTAATGACACCAGAGAAATTTTATCATGAAAACAAACTCTTATTTGGGACAATAAAATATTTTGAAAATTGTTATTACTATTATCATTAAATAGAGAGAGTAATATATATATATTTTTAGTTATAAATATCACATATTTAATCCACAAGTAATACCCATATATTATTTGGGGCATTACAACACAAATGACGCTTAGCACAACAAAAACAAAGGAAAAAAGTTTTGTCACTCTTAACATTAATTAATTAGGCAGGGCCGGCTAATAATGTTACTCTTAACATTAATTAATTATTAATTTACGTGTCCCCTGACACGATTCGCGCTGACCACGCCGATTTCCCATTACCATTTTCCCCCTTTGTTTTTTTAACATAAACATGGGGTTTTGGGCGGTGACACCTGTCAAGTTGCTGACGCGTGTTAATTTTAAACTATAGGCTTCCGTAGTTCTTATTTGAATAATTGTGATTTGTGATTTGTGACTTTATTTCGGCCTCACAAATAATATTATTATTACTTCTTCCATACCCCAGCTATTCCCCCCACTACCCTGCCAAAAAAAAATATATATATATATATAATAATAAATTATCTTGCTCAAAAAAAAGATTACGTTTTTTCATATTACACAAATTAATAACGACAATTTACGAATTAAAAATTATTTATTTATTTAATAAAAGTGTATTAATACTTTTCTTCTGGGGAGAGAATGCAGCAGTTTAAAAGTAGCTGACCTAAATTGAAAATTATTATGGCATGATGATTTAGAGAATTTTTGGTAAATGCTGAGGAGTTAATATGATTCGTGTTACGGTAGTGGTGGACCATGCGGGTGAAAGTGGACGACTGGGATCCATCTCAACTTTTGGGCTGATTGGCCACTGCGGCCGCTATCAAGGGCCATTATTGTGATTCATGACTCGGCGGCCGTGGCGAAACAAACAAACAAACAAACAAGAAAAACATTACAATTATTCAAATTGGTCATGAGTGTTTATATAACAAATATTCAGATTCAGCAGCCTCCTCTGCTCTCGCCGTCCCTTCGACTTACAATCGGGACACTAGGGCTTTGTATGGTTTTTTAATACTTATTTTTATATTAATTTTTTTAAATTTTAATACATTATATATATATATATTATTTAAACATCAAAACTTCAAACCAAAATTTAGGATTCATTATTATTATTTTATATAAAAATATAAAATTATTCTTTATTAAATTTTAAAATTTTATTTTTATTATATTAATTATTATAAAATTCACTATATATATTATTAATTAGTTAAAAAATAATGGTACTAATTCTATTCGGCTAATTCACTGTTCATGCTCATAATCAACAATTATTACCTTTTCTGTTACTCAGAGCATCGATCCAGCTCATCTGTCCACCAACAAACAAAGGTAATTTGTCCACATGTCACATGACAATGCCCATTTAACATGCAAATTTGAAGCAAATTGCAAGGTCGAGCCCATGTTTGGATCGTGACTTGTTCAAGAAATTCTTTATCCGTAAAATTTTTTGCAACAAAAAATATTTTAGAAGAAAAAATAAAAAATATATTTAAGGAAAAAAATTTGGAGAGAAATTTAAAATTTAAAATTTAAAATTTTAAATTTTGAAATGAAATTTAAAAAAAATTAGTATTTAAGTATTTTATTTATTTTGTAAAAAAATTAACTTCTTATAAATAAAAATTAATCCAAACATGGCCTAAACTTGTCGACACTGTAGTCTGATGTGCATTCCTTAACGTGGCTTGTGCTATATGAATCTGCATAAGATTCCACTTGTCATATCACTGTGTAATTTAAGATGAATTTACATATATGACTCTTGTGCGTGTGTGCGTGTTTTATTATTATTATTATTTTTTATAATTTTATTTTTCTAACCTTGTAGACCATTTCCTGCGTCACACACGTCTTTTGTTTTTGTGATAAGACAATTCATTCATTTGAATTTGAAGATTTGATAATCTGGCACCGAAATGAAAATGAAAATGAAAATATACCAGTAGTTTCATGATTTTGCCCAGTGCCCCCACTTTATCTCATTACTATCAATAATCATTCAATATTTTAGGCATCGTTTTGTAGAAGCGGAAAGAATAAAAAAACGGCAAAAAAAACCCCAAGTTACGCCTTTCAAATTCATGAAAATTCATAATAATAATATTTTTTATTTTTTGAGTCAATTTAGTGTTAAAAATATAAAACAAACGAAAGCATACCCAATTTCCACCCAACACGAATTGGGCTATGAAAATGTCTGAAATCTTTCTTATTCATCGGGCTTGAATGGTATAATACTTGATTTTGGGCCTTTCCCATTGCCACTGGAACATGGGCCCACAGGAGATGTAGCACTTCGCAGCACCGCGTGTCCGCTAAGCACAGATGTCACGTCACAACTCCTCCGCCAAGTACCTCATCACGTGATAATCACGTGCAGCAATGAACGGTTATCCATCCGGCCACACCGAGCTGGAAATTGAAAAGTAAGCAAAGATTCAGTTTCTAAAATTACATGAAAATAGTTTCATGTGTGTTTTCCAGCCCGCTAAGTTTTGTGAAAGGTGAGCCCTTTTCGTCTTTCCCTGCTTTTTTTGGGGTTCATTTGTTTTGGTTTCTTGTTCTTTAATCTCATATGAGGAGCATTTATATCTTTAATTGTGGAGTTGTTGATGTTCCTCTTTCGGCTTGGGAAATTCCGAAACAACTAGGTGGAGTTTGTGGGTTGTTTGGATGGAATGTGCTTGACTGATTTACGGGATTGGAGATTTTCTTTTTTCCTTTTTTTTAACTGTGCAGTATTTATTTAGATTTTCTGAGACGATGACACAGAAACATATAACGAGAAGGAACTGTGATGGAACTAAGAAAACGTTTCTCTGATACAATATACACAGTGGTTATGACTGCAATAAATGGAAAGGTTTATTGGTACAATATATATATAGCAGTGAAGGAAGTGCTGTTGTTGAGTATCTATGACTATCTTTGAGACTCTTTTGGGTTGTAGTTTACCTAGATTTCATAGAATAGCGAAGCAGTAGTTCTTTCAGATTTTACATATTAATGCAGTCATGCATTCATGTCATTGATGTATGCATTTATTCCCTTTTCAGCTTTTGAAACTGGTTGACGTTCGGATGGGTTCTGAGATCATCAAGCATGCATCAGTTTCTGATGAAGATGCTCATACTGGTGAATTGGAGGCAGAATCATATAACAGGGATTCTCTTGAAGTTCTATCCTCGCGTGGAGACATGACGCGAGAACTGGAGACCGCTGGGGAGGTTTTAACCAAGGTTGAGTTGGAGTTAGCATGTTTTTCTGAAAAATTGCTCAATTTGGATGTACTTGTTATGCATGTGGCGTCAAGGGAAAGCGATTTTGAAGCTTTTGATTCGTCGGAGGAGAAGACATTTGGTGATTCTGCCATAACCGCTCTGGAATTTGATTTTTTATCTGGATTTTTGGAGTCAGAGTTGAAGGAACTAGATTATTTTGTATTATCTCTTCAAGTGGAAATTGATAATGCTCGTGAAACAATATCTTCCGAAAGGCATTTTAGTGAAGCTCTCAAGGACATGCAAGAGAAGTTTTTGGACTGTGAAAAATCCTTAAAGCAGTCATTGGAACAGATTACAGAAATAAAGGCACAGTCAGACAATTTCCAAAGAATCCTATTTACGTCTTCTAGAGGTAAACATCATATGCATCTCATACTGAAATATTTTACTTGATACTTGTATGAGGGGAAAGAGCTAGTTTTTTAATAAAGAGCAAGATCACTCTGCCATGATTTGCGAGTTCAATGATTCTATTCTCACAGAAATTGTCTATTCTTTGGTGGGTAAGCATATAATCTTTTGCAGATTCCATGGGATGGCAGCCTCATGCACTACGTTGATCGAACTGTTGGTCCGTGTGGCATGTGGGGCTGCTCAGAAAACCTGTGAAGGTCAAACCACGTATAATTCTTAATGATCATTAATGTCTGGGTAATTTTACTGTAGAAGCACGAGTTCTGAGTAGAAGCTTTTGTATCGCCTGTACATCCCATTTTCTGTGCCCAGATGCCTTCAAAATGACATATGCAGCAATGTCTTTAGCAACATGATGAATTTACATGACCACTAAAGCAAATATTTTTATTGTTGGGCTTCTTAATGGAGGAGAAGGGAAATTTTGAATATGTTTTATTATTATTGTTGTTCTTGTTCTTGTCATCATTATCATTATTTTGATGAGTTCTCTGTGGTGGAAGAAGGATGTGGTTTCACATTGTTTTAGTTGTTGCCGAAGGCATAAAGTTATTGTAATTTAGTTTCTCATTGTCCATTAGATTAAGCAAAGTATCCTGTTTGGAAAACTAAGTGTTCTGTGGTAATTTTGCATTTTGCAGTAAAACATGACAAGGACATGGAGTGTCATGAAAATGGTTATTTTTCAGATTTGAGCTCAAAGATAAAAATGCAAACTGCTGAGCAGCAGAGGCATATCTTGAGAATGTTTGAAAAATCTTTGGCAAGAGAACTAGATCTTGAAAAGAAGTTGACTGATTTGAGACAAAGTGAAGAAATTTTGAAACTTAGGCTGCAACAAGAAGTTTTCTGCATGGAAGAAGAAGTAGAGGTTGCTTCAGAAAAGTCATTTGAGGCAGAAAATTGTGCCGAGGTCTTTCTGTGGACGTCAAGAGAACTAATGAGTCAAATCCAGATATTAAAATTTAATTTAAATGGTTTTGTTCAAAGGGAAGGAGAGATGAGATCTAAGTGTGAAGATTTAAGTGAACGGTTGAGTACGAAAGATCTTGCTCTCCAGAACTCTGAGAACTTAAATGCAGAACTTAAGGCAAAGTGTACTGCAGGTGAGAAACAAGTGGAGGAATTTGAGGTGCATCTGCGTAACTTGAAGGATTCTGCAGATGAAAATATTGAAATATGTGGGAAGATTCACGAACTGGAAGACCTGATCAATAATTTGAAAAACCAGGTTTCTGAAGCAGAAAAAAGGGCTGAGATTGCAGAAGCTGAAAACAAATTACTGAAAGATACAAATGCTGAACTTAACAAAGATCTGAGTCTGGTTAAAAGTAATAATATCAGTACATTGGAGAGGGTAAATCTACTCGAGAGGCAGTTGAGAGAGTATGATATTAAGCTACAGCATGCTGTTGCATCTGCTGAAGCAAGTGAGGAGAGGCAAACCATGCTGAATTCAATAATCGGGGATATGGAAAATTTAATCAAAGATCTAAAGTCAAAAGTTTCAAGAGCTGAAAGTAGGACTGAGAGTGCGGAAGAGAAGTGCATTATATTGTCAGAGACCAATGAAGATCTCAATAAAGAATTAAATTTTCTAAGGAGTAGAATGGAGAGCTTGGAAGCATCCCTACATAAAGCCGAGGAAACAAAGAGAGCAACAGCAGATGATATTGGCATGCGGACTAAATTAATAAGGGATCTGATCATGCAGTTGGCTTTGGAGAGAGAACGGCTGCATAAGCAGGTTTCAATCTACTTTAAATCTTCCAAAGTTTATTTTACCATATTTCAAAAATGAACAAGATTATTTTATAAGGCATCCTTACTAACACAACAAGATTTTTTTTTGAAAGGCAACCTGGGTTTGTCCGGCTTAGGTTTCCATGATTTCTAATTTCGTTTGCATCTGTATTTTGGATCTTGATTTTAATAATCTTCTCAGAGGGTTCTGTTCCCCTATATTTGTTTACGTGGGGGTGAACATTGTGCAGTACCATTTCTTTCTTTAATGTAACTGACTCATTTTCTTTCTCACTTATGCCCGTCTCTCTTTGGGACTGTACTACATCAGTGCTTGGCAAGGGATATGTTGTTTCCCTATTTTTATAGACTGAGCTTAGTATAAATTGCAGCATCTGTTTTTTTCATGTATCAATTTGCTTTCTGACCTGTTTGCAGTTATCTTTGCAAACAATGGAGAAGAATATTCTTTCAAAGTGTTTACAGCAAATGATCAAAGATCATTCTTTTACTGCAAGCAAAAAGGGTGAAGAAATTACCAAAGACTTTACAGTTTCTAAGAATGACTTTGCAAGTGAAATGTCTTGCAAAGACACACGAAGTGAGGTTACCGAGATCTTGGCTAGCAGTCATGAGGTAGGTGCATCACTTTTTAACTTGAATTGGTTCCTTTTATGTGGAGCTTGACAAGATAGAGTTTTTCTGCTTTAGGTTCTTAGATTAATGTGAAAGAGAGTTGGCTTCTTTAGTCACTGCTATAATTGCCAGAACTAGTGCGGCTGTAGTTGTGTGTGTGAAAATAAATGTTCATCAGCCTTCGATGCGACTCAATCTTGGGAATCCATCCTATCTGTACTTCCTTATCCTGCTTCAGATGGTTGTTTAAACTGGATAAAGAATGAATCTATACTATTATGCTTCACTCTGAGGTGTCGCACTAAATGTAAAATGTGCATTCTAATGCTTTCTTCTCGTCTTTTTCAGCTTGAGAAATCTGACAAAGTGGGGCTTTCGGCCAATGCTGAAGCGAGACCGGCTGAACCCTCATCTAAGCTTGACACCGTGAGGAATATTGATGCAAGGCAGCTTAACTTTAAATATGTGCTTGTGGCAGTTTTTGTTTTGATAATCTCGGGTTTAGTAGCTGCCTTCCTTCAGCATCCGAGTTACCAATGTTGAAGTTGCTTAGTAGGACCTTCTCCAGTGACTCTTAAGCTTGTTGCATTTCCACTCTTGTAGAAATTTTAGCTAACAAGGGGTGTTCTGGATGATCATGTGTTAATCCTCATTTTGTTGTCTCTCATCTTAATACTCGAGATAGGAAGTGTTGATACAAGATATAAATAGTTCTGTGAAGGTTCTTTGACGTAACTACTGTTTCCACACTGATTTCCAATTTTCCATGTACTGGCGTATCGATGTAGAATGAAAAGTACTTAATCTCTCACAGACACATCACTATGACCCCAAGATTTTACTCTGACCAGCCCTGAAAGAATGGTTAAATGTTGAAGCAAAGTAGTGGAAAATTCTTTTTCTGCAGTAGTGCCTGGAAGAAAGATTATCCCATTCTGCTAAAAATATCAAACTTTGAACATCTTCGCTACTTCTGTCGCTTCAGTATCAAAGTAAATTTTCACTCCTTGCATTTGGAGCTCCCCTTTGATGATTATTATTAAAGTCCTGCTAACGTTTTCTAATCGATGCGTAATGTAAGAAGTTCCCAGATTTCTGGAAATCAACAGAAAAACTGTCCCGCCAAGTATGAACCCAGCGCTAACGGTTGATGGGTTCTGTAATATGCCAAGCCAGACGCTTCCTTCTTCGTACAAAGCCCTCATTGACCATATTGACATTGCCTATCCGTACGGTTTCAAACGCTCCATCCCCCAAGTACCGAAAAACGTTTTCACGTATTTTCCAAGAATGCGCAAATCAAAGAGCTTTAGAACCTGGAAAGCAAGCTCATGCCAGAATGTTAATCACTGGGTTCAAACCCACAATTTTTGTCTCGAATTGTTTGATTCTATTGTGTGTGAGATGCTCCGACTTGCAGTACGCTAACAAAGTGTTTGATAAGATGTCTGAGAGAGACACGGTTACGTGGAACACTATGATTTTTGCTTATTCTAGTATTGATATTGGGATATGTCAGTCGCTTTTTGATTTGATGCCGGAGAAGGATGTGATTTCTTGGAACACTTTGATCTCGGGTTACCTGCAAAATGGTGATTACGGGAAGGCCGTTCAGATTTTCGTGGTGATGCAAAGGGAGAGCGTGGCTTTTGATAGGACTACTTTCGCTGTTGTTTTGAAGGCTTGTTCTGGTTTGGAAGATTATGGATTTGGGGTTCAAGTACACGTTCTTATTATTAAGTTGGGGTTTGAATTAGAGGTGATGGCAGGTAGTGCGCTTGTGGACATGTATGGGAAATGTAAGAGATTGCACGAATGTCTCCAGTGTTTTGATGAACTTCCGGAGAAGAATTGGGTTTCATGGAGTGCTGCCATTGCGGGTTGTGTTCAGAATGATGACTTTGTTGGGGGATTGCTGTTGTTCAAGGAAATGCAAAGAGAGCGTGTAGGGGTGAACCAATCTACTTATGCGAGTATTTTCCGGGCATGTGCTGCATTACCTGAGGTAAGATTGGGATCTCAATTGCATGGTCATGCAATCAAGAACAGTTTCGGGAAGGACGTCATAGTTGGAACAGCCACGTTGGATATGTATGCCAAAAGTGGGAATTTGTTGTGCACTAAGCAGGTATTTGACTGGTTGCCAAACCGCAGTTTACAATCTCATAATGCCATTATAGTTGGGTATGCTCGACATGATCTTGGATATGAAGCTTTGGAAGTACTTAAACTATTAATGAAGGCTGATATTGGTTTCAATGAAATAACGTTGTCTGGTGCATTCAGTGCCTGTGCAGCAATCAAAGGTTTGAATGAGGGAATTCAAGTACATGGCTTAGCTGTTAAGAGCCCTTTTGTGTCTGACGTTTGTGTGGCAAATGCAATTCTTGATATGTATGGGAAATGTGGAGCATTGTTTGATGCTCGTTGTATATTCGATGAAATGGAAGTAAGGGATGCTGTGTCTTGGAATGCAATGATTGCAGCTTATGAGCAGAATGGTATCGAGGAGGAAACTGCATTGCTTTTTGTTTCAATGCTTCAGTATAACATGAAACCTGATGAATTCACTTATGGTAGTGTAGTAAAAGCTTGTGCTGGTCAGCAAGCACTTCATCGTGGCATGGAGATCCACAGCTTGATCATTAAATCTGGGCTGGGGCTGCAATCATTTATGGGAAGTGCTGTTGTGGATATGTACTGCAAATGTGGAAAGGTTGAAGAAGCTGAGAAGCTTCATGATAGAATGGAAAAACAAACAATTGTTTCATGGAATGCTATAATTTCTGGCTTCTCATCACATGAACAAAGCGAGGAAGCTCAGGAATTCTTTTCTAAGATGTTAGAAATGGGAGTTACACCTGATAATTTCACCTATGCAACAGTTCTAGACACTTGTGCTAATCTGGCAACTATTGCTCTTGGAATGCAGATCCATGCTCAAGTAATCAAGCAAGAGTTGCAGGCAGACGTGTTCATAACTAGCACTCTTGTGGACATGTATTCGAAGTGTGGAAACCTGGAGGATTCTAGGTTGATATTTGAAAAAGCCCAAAACCGTGATTTTGTCACGTGGAATGCCTTGGTTTGTGGTTATGCACAGCATGGTCTTGGAGAGGAGGCTTTACAAATTTTTGAGAAAATGCAGCTTAAAGATGTAAAACCTAACCATTCTACTTTTGTGGCAGTTCTTCGAGCTTGTGGGCATATAGGGCTGGTTGAGGAGGGGTTGCATTACTTCAACTCCATGCAAGTTGACTACGGATTAGATCCTCAGTTGGATCATTACGCATCTATGGTGGATATCTTAGGTAGGTCGGGCCGAGTTACTGAAGCTTTAAAGCTTATTCAAGAAATGCCTTTTGAGGCTGATGATGTAATTTGGAGGACACTTCTTAGTGTATGCAAGATGAAGAAGAATGTAGAAGTTGCAGAGATTGCAGCAGCTTCCCTTTTGCAACTGGATCCTCAAGACTCCAGTACCTGCGTCCTCCTATCGAATATATATGCTGATGCTGGAATGTGGGATGGGGTTTCTGAGCTAAGAAAATTGATGAGGCATGGAGGCTTCAGAAAAGAGCCCGGTTGCAGCTGGATAGAGGTGAAGTCTGAGGTACACATGTTTCTTGTTGGAGACAAAGCTCATCCCAGATGTGAAGATATATATGATAAGCTACATTTGCTGATAAATGCAATGAAGTCTGAGGGAACAGAGGACGAATTCTTAGAACTTGAAACCATGTGAAAAACCTGATGCTTTTGAACTGGTTTTAGACTGATGTTGGAAGTTTAGAAACTATGCTATGGGGAGAAGATCAGATCAGTCCGAAATGTTTTAATATAGCCCAAGGGACATGTTCTTTGCCAGAACTACCTGAGATTGAACCTATCCCAGATGAAAAGGATTATGAAGATTATATCTATGAGTGCTGTGTTTCATTTTAATCATTCAATGCTAAGAATATAGGTGGGCTTCGTTAGCAACGATACAGAGCTAGATAATAGCTTCTGGCTGGTCCAGAGTCCGCATTATTGAATGGGCGCAAACGAATGGCTCAAAAGGCTCAGTTGTGACTCGACTAGTAACGTTAACAATTCACAAGTATGGCATTTGAATGGATTTCTTAGTTGACATTCATGAAACATTAAACGTCAGTCACTTCCGATGGTTCAATAATTTTTTGATCGTTTAATAATCTTTTGCCACGTGAACGTTAATAAAAAAAAATTTCTTTTAATATTATAAATCATTTATTTATTTTACTTTATCACATTTCCGATTTAGTAGAAGAAATTTGATTGTTTTTGGTTGGCATGGGTTCCCCTTGATTGATGTACAGCCAGACAATTTCCGTGTCAAAGTAAACCAAAAAAAGAAATACGGTGGAAGCGTCGTCCTCCATGTCCCAACTCCACTCAAGTGGGAAAAAAAAATGGGCTCCATTTCTTAATTTTGAAGAGAAGAATAATCTGATGATCCGCCAATTGCCAAACCAGTAGGCAAAAGACTTTCCAGTTTCCAAAGACTCGATTTTTTCTTTTTCTTTTTTGCTTGTATTTTCCAAAACATTTGATTTGACTGGCTGTATGCATAATCAATGGCGGAGGTCTCGAACATTGGCCGCTTCCACCAGCAAAACCAACCGTCCACTGCCATAATCAGCCGTGACGTCAATGTCATTGAGGAAGTGGAGGAGGAGGAAGCAGGCTCCTGTGTTGACGCCTTTGATTTTGATTCGTTTTCCCCGCCTGGCACTTCCTTCGTTATACCCTCTAAGAATGGAAATTTCAGTTTTACCACAGTTGGAGAGTCCGAACCCAGTACTCAAGAATTCGAATCTGTTCACTCGGACCACAATTTCTTCTTCTATGCCCCAGGAGAAGAAGACGAAGAAGAAGACAACGATGATCAAATGAATTTCGTCACGGATTTATTTGAGACCCGCCAAGGCTCACGCCCACCCAATGAACGGAATTTTATTCAATCCGGGTATAGATATATGGATGAAGAACCCGAGTTAGTTTTAGGGCTAGAATCTACTACTATGACCTCAACGGATGGCCTTCGAATTGTGGATATGGATTCTGAGTCCGATTCTGAAGCTATGGAGGTGGATTCTGGGTCTGATCATGATGATGGGTTGGATCCAAATGATGATTTCGGATCACCCGGTTTTTGGGATTGCCTACAATTCCATGTTCAAAGGGAGAGGGCTTCTCTCACCGAAGAATTCGAGTGGGAGGAAGTCAGTATTCGGGAAAATCTGACTTCGTTGATTGATAGAATTGAACAACTTTCAATTTCATCCTTCGGCGAGAGTTCGCCTTTTGTTACGGAAGAAGAAGAAGAGAATGCAAGGAATGTTGAATGGCAGGTACTTTTGGCAATTAATAATCTGGAACTGGGATCTGGATATGATGAATACAATGTGCAGTTTGGGGAGCTTGTTGAAGGGGAGAGTAGTACAAGGGGTAGTCCACCAGCTGCCAAATCCGTGGTGGAAAATTTGCCTTCCGTTGTTCTAACAATGGAGGATTTGGTGGAGAGTAATATGGTTTGTGCAGTTTGTAAGGATGATATATCTGTGGGAGTAAAGGTGACCAAGCTGCCCTGTTGTCACCATTACCACAAGGACTGCATTGTGCCATGGCTAGCCATTAGCAATTCGTGCCCTCTTTGTCGCCGTGAGTTACTCACGGACGACATAGATTATGAGAGAAGGAAGAACGGGAATGAGGTTGGTGCTGGCCTGGTTGATCATGATGGTTTGGGAGCTAGGCATAATTATCAGCTTTTACCTTGAGACTGACTGTTGTTACAATGCCATTTGTAGAGAATTTTGGCGAAGACGCCTAAAATTTTCTCTCTGCGCTGTTTTGTAAAGTCACAAACTTGCTGTAAGTTAAGCGGGTGTTAGATTCAGAAGTTGTACTTTTTTATGCCATTGAATAAGCATTGCAGTGTTGTGATAAATGAAGAACCTTGATTTGTCATAGAACTTCCATTTCCCATCATCTTTTTTGGCCTTTCCACGCCAAGACCCACGGTGCTGGCTCTGATTGCCAACTTGCAAATTATTGGATTCCGTATTCCGTAGTTCATTAGACAAGATAGGGACTTTGTCACTGTAACCAACATCAACAAATAAGAGTGAAGGAAAAAGACACAGGTTGCCTAACAAAAGTTGTGGATGGATTCCAGTGCAAATGAAAACGATAGCTTCTTCCATCTCCAAACGGCATATTACGTTGTTGTCTGAATATCATGCAAATTGACTACCACTCTTAATTCGACATGCATTCGCAGCTTTAGATAATTGAGTTGAGATCTGACTCAATCCTTGGCTTGGCATTCCTCTGAATCACGTGAACGAACTCAGAGAAACGACAATGTTCATTTATTTAGGCACTTGCCCAGTTCTGTGGTTCTTTATTTTGTTTGTTTTGGGCATTTAACATTTGGAGAGTGCTTGGCTCTGTATCGCCATTGATGGCTTGTGCTTGCTTGAATGTTAGTGCTGCTGTAGTAAACTGTTGTTTAACATCTTGTCTCCTCTACGTTATTGGACGGATATGATGTAATACCAGTAATAGCACAAACGAAAGTGCAGATGAAAACAAATCGAAAAGCGACAACTTTGATTACATTTTCATTTTCAAAGACCGGATTGAAGGCCCGATCTGTAAAGCCTTCTGTTGCCCACAAATCCAATCAATCAGAGCACTAATTCTCTGTAGATGTCTTGTTGAGTTTTGGCTATTGCCAGTGCCTCGTGGCTTTGCTTCAACAAAATCTAACTCATGAAGATATTTTCACAAAGGAGACGAGGGAGGTGAGGGGTGCTAATGGTTTCAATGATTGTGGATTTGAATAACCAATTGCCACATAATTGAACTTGACCTTCATGTGAAATCAAGTGTACTAACTAGGAAACACCTAATCTCAATAAAGGATTACCTTGATGGACAATTTTCAGATAATAACCATTGATGATGCAATTCAAAGCGTGATTCAGGAGCTAACTTTAGAGGTATTTTGGGGAGTTTTTGTCAATATCTCATGACCTGACCCTGCACCCAAGATCACCCCCTTATAATCATTTACAGTTAGAAGACGATTATATTCCCATCATGTCATAAAATATGGAGAGATCATCGCCTGATTACGAAAAGAAATCCACCGCTATGGAGCACAGGGAGCAGATAGACTCTCTATGGAATCTAGACTTGCAAATAAACAGAGTAGCACGACAAGATTAATAATGTCCAAAGAATAGGGTGCATATCCCCTCCAGTTTCAGGCTATTGCAATTTTGCGTAAAGTAAGGGATTACCATGGCCGTATCAATATTCAGTCAAAAGCAAAGTAGACTAATGATGTCTATGCTCTAGGCTAGATGTGTACGAATTGATTTTGGTTTATCTGATTCGTTAACAATGGCATAATATTAAAAACATTTACAAACACAAGTGCTGAGTCTTTCAACAATTTTCTCTTGGACACCTGCAACGCTAATGACAGTTGCTGAATGCCCTGATTGTATAAAAAGAGAGTCCATTTGCTTTAATTGATCAAACACCTTTATTATCGGCATTGTCAGTGGGATCAAGACTTTTAAACACAAGTACGCAAGCATATGAAAAATAAGTGCAACTTAACGTTACTTGTAACACCTAAACAAGTATCATATAACTTTCTACGTTGCACCAAAGATAGAAATTGCATTAAACCATTTTACAAACAAAAGTGTCATTGTGCTACTTTAATTTGACCAAAAAGATTTCTACATTTATGCAGGGAAAGTGATTTTCAAAAGCAAGAAAAAGGGATGATGTCAAAGATCGATTATGAGTTTATCCTGTGTCGACCAGTCTCTCTTGATGTTGCATGATTTCAGTCACACCAGGAAGACAAGGTGAGGTACGTGCTAAGGAATCAAACACTTTCATGTGTTTCAAAGGGGAGTAGAGTAGAAAAAACTTTAGAGATTAAACGAAACTGGTATGCTTTCTATTTTTCAGTGATCCCACTTTCCTTCCATTATGGTTATTGTACAGAAAGAAATCAGTAAATGCAAATTGATGCCGAGTTGGTACTATATTATGTTTGCAGCTGTATTACGCGGACCAGCAAGTAGAAGTGCAATGTAGTGATGTTTAATCAATGGAAATCTGAAATTGGTTAAATTCAGTGTCGGTTGTCGATATTGTCGAGTTGTAATATCCCAAAGTAAGAAACAACTTGTTGCTACACCAACCATTCTGATCCAAGTTGCAACAGAGAGTACAAGAAGATAGCATTGCAACTTTGAAATGTTCTGAGACTGGTCTAAAAACTGCAGGATTGGCAGTTCTAACTAGTACGGGACTAAAGGACAGTAAACTGATTGGGGTGAACACATTATTGTCGCATGGAATCATGTACGTTCACAACCGTGAAAGAAAAAAAATATGTGGAGGTTGCCTCAGTGGGGTGCACAAATGGGTAACATATGTACAAGTGACAGGACCACAAATTGAGAGCCCCATCATGGGCTGAGACCCTGACCCTCTGATCCTGACCTCAGACCACCTGAAAAAAAAGATGGCTCGTCAAAGTGTATGTGGTTGGGACCTATGCACCCAATTGTTGAGGTGACTGATAGCCAATTAGGAATAAGGTTGGCGGACGGTGCACACGACATCCACACGCTCTTGCCAGCGGCGAACCCATGGCGGATAATCTATAATGCGCTTGTCTTTGTCTATCTGGGCCTTGTTGGTACTGAACAGTAAGGTGAAAATGTTAGACCAGCATACTGCTGCAGCCCCTCCCTACATAAGCTCTCCTAGCCTTATCTGTTAAATTTTCAGGGCAGCTGCTCCAATTTTCTTGTCTCTCAAATGCTTCCCATGATTCAAAATTTGGATTTTTTTGGAAAGTGATTCTAGTAAACCAATCTCATTAGTGATTCTAGTAAACCTGTAGGGGTACCGTGGGTAAACCAATTAGATACGGAGCATGATTTGTGAAAGAAAGATAAGATATGGTGACATGCATGAGGGCCTCAAGTGGAGGGTAAGATGTTTTTAATCTAATCATTTCTTTCACGTCTCAGGATGTTTGGCTCTTGCGCCTGCTTTTCTTTGTCTTGTTTCCTCTTCTTCTTCTTTTGCTCAAATTCAATAAAGAAAATGCTGAAAAAGATTACCAAAAGAAATCAGTGGTTCCACGAAACTTCCAATGTAAATATTGACGGAGATACAAAAACGGGATTTTGTAGTTAATGACCTACATTGACAGCCATTTAGGATTCATGAATGCAGCAGAAACTGCAATTGGACTAAAATAGGCAACGAAAAGATGAGCTTAATTATTGCTACTAAAGATGAGCACAAAAGGTGAAGATGAATGGAAAGATTAGAAGCATTAATAAAAAGCAAGCAAAGATAAAGATGAAGCCATTAGTGTTGAATAAAACAGGATGCTTTTGCTAGCGAAGACTAAATGTTGGAGAACATGCATCATCAGCCTAATAAGCAAAACGTGTAGTACATCAACAACAGAGGAAGGCTTTGCTAGCAATCAACGGTTTTTCTTGTTGAAAAAAAAAAAGGATGTATTAAGGAAAAATACTTAAAAAGTTGGAACACGGGAACAACAATTTAAAGACAAGAATGAAATAGGGGTCAATACATGTCTCATGATTTTTTTGACCATTTAGTCCACTCAACCTGCCCAAAGTGAAGGAGAGAGCATTTGCCCCATCGACTTTTGGCTCTGGACGCATACAAAACTTCTTTTTATTAGTGGAGGACTTCATTTCAAAGTACATTCCCATCTTTCCCCTCCTCGTCCTCCCACCAACACTATAACAAGAATTTTTGTGTATTAGACTTCATAAGTTAAGTGCTTAAACAAACTTAATCCTATTAACTTGTCAGAGTTAATGAATGAAATGGGGAGCAAGAGAAACCAGAGTTGAGGGTACATCGCATGGAGCATGGTACCTGCTTACTTCTAATCTTGTGGGTTCATTAACTGTACAGATGTAATCTATTAAGATTTCTTTGCTTCTGCCAAAGCTAAAAAGCTGAAAGGTGTTTGATTCATTTATAACTAATCTTCCTGACCCTTTTGGCTGGCAATCTCATCAGTTATCACTCACAAAAATTTTCTTCTGATTTTCTGGATTTCTGTTTATAAAATTATCAGGAAAGAAGTACTGTCCTTGGTCATCATCACAAGCAGCCATTTTTGAGAACTTTGGCCGTAACTGTTGTCATAATATTTTATACTTCTTCTGTCTGCAAATATTAGTCACTGATTATGGTAGTGTCACAGATAAATGTAGGATATGCTTAGCAAATGCATAGTATGTAGTTAGCATCCTTAGGCACATAAAAAACTTTTATATTTTCATGTTTTATCCTTATTTCATCACATAACAGCTGACTAATAACTATTTCTTCACTAATCAATAAAATTTGAGGTAAACCATTATAAGATATTATACAAGCAACTTGAGCATAAGTAAAGTCAATTGATAAGACAGCATACCAAATTGTTGAACTTTTTCAAGTGTTTATAACTCAGAAGGAAGATGCAACAGTTGTCATTCCAGAAAATTTTATGGGGTGATCACTTACTGCCTGTTAGAAAAGATTAAAACATTTCATTCCAACCATAAAAAAAGCAATGTAAGAGTGCCACTGCCACGATAATGGTCTGGTATTTGAGAAAATCGAATATGTCTCGAGAAATAAAAGCATTTTTATGACCAGATCACATGAAAGTGGTTCTTGGCTCATTAATTATTCTATTAGATCACAGATAGAAATGAAAACTTGCCTTCCCTAACCTGCTTCCTAACTCCTATTGTGTTGTGTTCTCCTATTCCTTCACGTAACAGCACCTTTTTGGCCAAGAACCACTGCAGATAATAAACATTTAAGTTAGCTTACTCTGCAACATGGATCACTGCAAATATTTTACATTGACTTAAATGACCTGTGTTACACCATGGCTATTTTTATTCCAGAAACATTCCACCTTTTGTATAATGATACTCTCCATGATAGTTTCTGAGTGCACGCATGAGTGTTGATGATGTGAGCATTGTTTTGATGTCACCAATTATCCACAAGACCTAAAATTTTCCAATTTTATTTGGATACCTCTTGTCAAATAACAAATAGGAATACAAAAATGAGCATATAAGACCGAAGCGAAACCTAATTTGAAGATTGGCAAGCCATAGTTATTAGCGCACTTACGTAACACTACCACACAAGTTAAGCACATATTCAGCATCGTCTTGTTCAAATGGTCTTGTCTTTAAGAAATTTTACTGTTACCCTAAATTGACTAATGGGACCAAATAAACTTTTTCCCATCCTATAAAACCCCCCCTCTCCCTGAAGTTTCCCTTCGCCTTCCAACACCAATATTATTACAATCAGGTCTAAAACCTTGTCCCTAATTGTATTATTCTAGTAGTAAAATCATGCAACCAGGTGAGGCAACAGAGTTGTATTACTTGCTATCCTCAAGTCAAACTCAGTGTCCATCTCATTTTGGCCTAACCTACAATAACATGCCTTCATTCCACTTTAGCAGAATGCAAAACCCCTTGTATCCGCTTCAGAACACTCCCCAGATTCAAGATTTCAACCTGCAGATGTCATGTTTCAGCAGTAACTCAACTTCAGATGAAGCAGATGATCAACAACTAAGTATAATAAATGAGAGAAAGCAGAGGAGAATGATTTCCAACAGAGAGTCTGCACGAAGATCACGTATGCGCAAGCAGAAGCACCTTGATGAACTTTGGTCCCAGGTTCTTTGGCTCCGGAATGAGAATCATCAACTGATAGATAAACTGAACGATGCTTCAGAGCGCCATGATCGTGTGCTTCAAGAGAACACTCAACTCAAAGAACAAGCTTCAGAACTTCGTCAAATGCTCACCAACATGCAGCTCCACAGTCCATATCATAACTTAAGAGATCTTGATGATGATCCCTGCAATTGCTTGTCTGACGAATAAATGAAAACTATCCCTCCACAACAGTCCTATGATTTTGATTTTCCTTTCATCTCTTACTATCTTCATCGCATCTTAGTTATTCAATAAAAATCCAACTTCATTTTAAGCTGAAAGAGAGGCCAGAAAATTGTTTTGGAAATCAGCTTTGAGCTGTAAAATCATCATTTTGCCCTGGCTTATGGAATCATTGTGTCAGAACCTAATATAATACTAGCAATTAATAAACTGTAGTAATGAACTAGTGTTGTACTACTATAATCTTGGCTCCCCTCTTCAACTGCATGGTTATTGAATATCTCTACACCATGACAGCCCAAAGTAAAAGTAATTCTGAATTAGATACTACCTGTTTAAGTCTAAAGCTGAAAAGTTCTGCTGATATCCTCTTTGATGAGTCTACTCAACTGTTGTGTAATATGTCATACGTCACAGACAATACTGTAATGGATAGAGTCATAGAACATCATACAAAGGCAAACAATATGAACAGGTCACTGTTAAAATGATAAATGATGCAACATGTCGATTGAGAACGCCATAACATAAGCTGATAATGCTTTCCGATGATTACATAAAATAATAGAAGCAAACATAAGCATGAACAGTTTATCATTATTAGCAACGCCACAATTTATGTGTGGCCACATTATGAGGTAAATCTCGAATTAACCATTCAGAATACGTTTGCAGATTGGCAATGAATGGTCAATGAATCAGCCCTCTCTTCATCTCTCTCCGTCCAACTCAGTATAATATATTTTATACAATTATTTTAGAAAAAATGAAAGAGCATGATTGTCCAGAAGGCACAAGGCACAACAGTATCATCTCCACTCACCCCGAAAAACGATTTAAGAGTTAAACATATTGTGTTGGCGATCTGTGGTAGGACATTTGATTAACCAAAATCTCAGTGCAGAAGGGTCGCAACCAACAACAGAGTTTGAGAAGTAATCTTTGTCTTCTGAGACGAGACATGGAGTGTAAAATACTCACAAAAAAAAGAAAGGTGATCTTTACGAAAAGCATAAAAGAGATATGCAAAGGCCTAAGTCAAGAAACCAAATAAGTACGCATGGGGCAAGTTCATGGTAGTATTGCAGGCAAATTCACAGTATCATACGTATGTTGTATAATTGGATTATGGTTGAGTGTTCCCCAGCTGTAACTTGTGAGTTTGTCAAATATAGCATGCTCGTGCTGTATGAAAGTAGACGAATATTTTTCACTTCAGTGAAAGCATGAACAAGAATCATGCATATAAAAATCGACAACGCTAATGTAGCACTAAATTGGAGTGCTAGACTTCGTAAATTACCTGTTTCCGGTTTCCTTCAAATTGTAAAAGTGAAATTGTGTTCATTGAATACCATACCATGATTGCCATCCTTGGAAGTGTAACTGTGCGTTTTTATTCTAACTAATATGTAATATGTATTAATGATAGTTTAGTTTTATTGATAAATATGAAACGATAACATATAATATATAATAAAACTATATCATTTAGCTAATGAAATACAGTTGGTATACGATTGAATTGATGTTGGCCGGGTTAAGCTAAAGTTTGGGGGGTGTTTGTTTTGGGGGTTTGGGAGGGGGGAATGGACTTCAAAGTAGTCCCTCCACATTTCCTTTGTTTAGTTTGGGGGTTTGATTATGAAGTTTTCTCATACCCCCATATTGAGGAGTATGAGGAGGGGGATGAGTTACATTAAATAATTTTTTTTAATTAATTAATAATGATTAAAAAATAATAAATTAGTTTAATATTATAATAAATAATTAGCTAATTAATTAATATAATTAATTTATAATTAAATTATTATTATTAATTAATTAAGATTAATTTAATTAATCATTTATTTATTTAATATTTTAATTTAATATTATAATAATTAATTAATTAATCTCATTCATTAATATTAATTATTATAATTAATGTATAGTTAATAATAATTAATTTATAAGTAATTAATTACTTAAAATTAATTTAATCAATAATATTTTTATTAATAATTAATTAATTAATATTAACTAATTAATTAATATTAATTAATTTATAATTAATTAAGATTAATTTAATTAATCATTCATTTACTTAATATTGTAATTTAATATTATAATTAATAATTAATTAATCTCATTCATTAATATTAATTATTATAATTAATATTACTTAATTTATAAATAATTAATTGAATAATTAACTAATATTAACTAATTAATTAATAGTAATTATTACAATTAATTTATAATTATAATTGGTAATTATACTCATTTCTCAATACAAACCAATCAATATGATTATAATAAAACAACCCACTATTATTTCTCATTACTATTATTTTCATTCCCTTTCCTATATCCTTAAATGAACCAAGTGGCCCCTTAGTCTTATTTTCCTTCTACATCCCAATTTTATCATTTTGGGGGGTTTTTTTTTAACATTCCTAAACCATAACTTACCAAAAAAAAAAAAAAGGAGTTTATTTTAGAATCAAGAATATTTATTCTGTTGAGCTAATTACACTAACTAATTAATGGGGGTTGTACCACTATACTTTTCATCAAAGAAGACTCAAACAATCATTAGGGGACTGGACAATCATGGAACAAAAGTTGACTTACAAATTCAGATACATCATGCAATCATAATTTCCAAAATCATTAGGACACATTTTCAATATTTTCAATAGTTGATCTTGTAACTTAGTCTCATGATCAAAAGATCCACAGAAAATTAATTCCTTACAAATAGTCAACTCAATTAATTTATGGCAAGTTTCTTCCATGCCCAAATAAAAAAATCTTCATGTTTGGCGTTATGCTTAGTGATGCTCAAATTCAATGATGGTGTTTGATATGACATTTGGAGGCATTATGGGAAATTAGATTATGGAGAAATGGTGGTCTCAATGGAGGTAAATGAAATTAAAGATAGTGGGATTCATATTTCATAGGGAAGTGGTTTGTAAGCTAAAGGACATTGAAGATAATTTTGTAAGCGTTATACATAATTATTCCGTTATTTGATTATATTTTATGAGAGTTAATTGTAATTTAAAAGAGAGAGAGAGAATAGGATTGAAAAAAATTCAATTTAAAATTTTAATTCACCCACTAAGTTGAGTCTTATAGATGGAGATAGAATAATGATATGTTGAGTTAGGTTAAATCTATTTAATCGATGTAATTAAATTTATTAATTTAGAAAAATTAAATAAACAATTGTCCGACCAATTAAATTTTGGCCAAATTCTGATAATTTCATAGAAATTTATTTTTTTAAAAAAGTTAATAAATTTTATTAATGAGTAAAATTAATTTTAATTTAAATATAACTCGTCATTAAAATGAATTGAATTAGAATTTTAGTACTAAACTTCGGACTCGCTAATTTGTTAAAAAGAAAAAAATGACGGTGCTCCTTAAAAAATCCCCCGGAGTGACGAAGCGATAAAGAACAAAAAATCCGACTGGTAGAGGAAAATCCAGAAAATAGAAAACAAAGGACAAATCTCCTTTCTTCGTCATACCTTAAAAGCTGCACTCTTTCAGATCCCGATTTTCTGCTTCCAGATTCCATCGCGCCAGTGTACATTGAACAGAAAGATTCCCTCCCGCCATCCCTCCATTCTGCATCTTCAAGTCAACTCTGTTCGGGATTACTAAATTCGGCCTTGGAGTGCCAGTTGGGGCGCAAATGGCGGTTGCGGTCAGGGGTAGCCGATTTAGCGGTGTCGGTGGAGGAGCCGGTGTCGGATCCGCCCTTCGCAGCTTCTTCTCTTATCGGATCTTCGTCTCCGCCATGTTTACCCTCCTCTTCATCGCCACTCTCTCTGTCATCTTCTCCTCTCACCCCTCCCTCCGCGATGACTCCGTGAGTCCCTCCATATTGTGCATTTATTCATGTTATTTTGTTACGCATTTAAGATCAATTAAAATTGAATCTCATATTTGAACTAAAAATGACTTGGCAGTAGTAGTAAGTGATTATCTTCAACTCTGTTATTTATGCACAGGTAATATTGACAAGTGGGAATGCTTACGTGCAAAGAACATTTCTTGCATTAAACTCGGACCCATTAAAGACTAGATTAGATATGATTCACCGGCAAGCTAATGACCACATTGCACTAGTTAATGCGTACGCGGCTTATGCTAGAAATCTCAAGCTCGAGATCTCTAGGCAGCTTAAGATGTTTGATGATTTAGCCAATAATTTCTCTGAGCTTCAGAAGAAGCCTGGTTATAGAACCGCATTGTTTGATTCTGATGGGCCTTTAGATGAGGATGTGTTGAGGCAGTTTGAAAAAGAGGTTAAAGATAGGATTAAGGTAGCTAGGTCCATGATTGCTGAGTCCAAAGAATCATATGATAATCAGTTAAAGATTCAGAAGTTGAAGGATACGATATTTGCAGTGAATGAGTTGCTCACTAAGGCTAAAAGGAATGATGCTTTTACTAGCGTGATTGCTGCCAAGTCCACTCCTAAGAGCTTGCATTGTGTTGCAATGCGGCTCATGGAGGAGAGAATTAATCACCCAGATAACTATATTGATGAGGAGCCCAAGCCTCAGTTTGAGGACCCAACTTTGTATCACTATGCCCTGTTTTCAGATAATGTGATTGCTGTATCTGTGGTGGTGAATTCCGCTGTGAAGAATGCGAATGAGCCATGGAAACATGTGTTCCATATTGTGACAGATAAGATGAATGTTGCTGCAATGAAGGTTTGGTTTAAGATGAGACCGGTTGGAAGGGGAGCACATGTGGAGATCAAGTCAGTGGAGGAATACGCTTTCTTGAACTCGTCATATGTCCCTGTTCTCAGGCAACTTGGATCTGCAAGTATGCAGAAATTTTACTTTGAGAACAGTGCAGAAAATGCCACAAAAGATGTGAACAACATGAAGTTTAGGAACCCTAAGTACTTGTCTATGTTGAATCATCTCCGGTTCTACTTGCCAGAAATGTATCCCAAGCTGCACAGGATTTTGTTCTTGGATGATGATGTTGTGGTACAGAAGGATTTGTCAGCACTATGGAGTATTGATATGGATGGGAAGGTGAATGCAGCGGTTGAGACCTGTTTTGGTTCATTTCATCGCTATGCACAGTATTTGAACTTTTCCAACCCTCTTATAAAGATGAGGTTCAATCCTAAGGCCTGTGCCTGGGCATTGGGGATGAATATGTTTGATCTTGATGCTTGGAGGCGTGAAAAGTTGACCGATCAGTACCATTATTGGCAGAATTTGGTTAGTACCTACTAATTTGGTTTCAATATATGCATTTTAGTTTCTTTTAAGTTTTTATATTATGAAGTCTCCATTCTCCTGCTAGATTTTTAGCTTACTAATTGTTAGTGTCTGTATACTAAATTCTCTTTTATCTTGAACAGAATGAGGATCGAACTTTATGGAAGTTGGGAACACTTCCAGCTGGGTTAGTTACCTTCTACTCATCAACCAAATCTTTGGATAAATCTTGGCATGTTCTTGGCCTTGGGTTTAACCCGAGCATTAGTATGGATGAAATCAACAATGCTGCTGTGATTCATTTCAATGGGAACATGAAACCCTGGTTGGACATTGCTATGAATCAATACAAGCATCTCTGGACCAAATATGTTGATTCAGACATGATATTTGTGCAAATGTGCAATTTTGGCATGTAAATTGCAAGGTTACTGCTGAGGAGGTATAATCAATATCACATTATAGACAACGTGGACAGGGCTAGACTTTTCCATTTCATTTGCTACTCATGGAGCGAAGCTCCGAGCTACTATATTTAGGCCATATATGCTTTCCCCTCCCCCCATCCTTCAATTTTCTGCCAATTCCCAATTGATGTATTATCATTCTCTTTTAGTTGAAAGGTGACACTTCACGTTTATAAAAGATTAAGTGGTCTTCAGAATGAGAATCTTGAAACACCTCACTTGCAAACTAAAAATGATTAGCAAAATAGTGGAGTGGGCAGGTGATTTTGTTGTGCACCAAAAAATGGATGTTTGAAGATCGAAAATGTGGCTGTACCCCACGGACTTCTGGTGTTTGTTAGAATCAATTC